>OX243819.1:18212733-18237733 GCA_945859605.1 Lumbricus rubellus | reverse complement strand
ACACACACACATAGACACACACACACACTCAATCGGGGTTGGTCCATCGACGGACCTTTTCAGGTGAGATCGTATCTATAGGCTTTCTGCTAAAAGCGCCCGGTTGAAATGCAACATTTCGTATTACTATTACAACAATAATGGTGGAGTTGAGGTCGTAATGCAAAATGGTGTTGGTTACCGTATCACCTGGTCACCTGGTGCCGTCAGCTTCTGCAGCTCTGGCGATATCCCTGATGTATCCTCTTTGGATACATCATTTCAATTTTCTTGGCAGAAGATAAGGGGTGGTTTGCCATTGCCTTCCCCCTGTTTGCCATCCGTGCCCGTTCGTTCACCCTTCCATACGGAAAGGTTACTAACAGGTCGCACCACGAGAAGGTGGGCACGGTGGACTTTGATTCGCCAGCCCAGGTTGGTTCCGAGTCTACGCTCCAATTGGAGTCGTCGGTCGGGTCTCCTCCCCGCTTTACTCAATTTAATGAGTGACTGACAAACCTTTACCGTATACGCATGCATAATTATTTCGATATATATATATATATATTTATATATATATATATTCAATAAAGTCGGATAGGCCTGCTCTATATAAATTCTTGAAATGAACTCAAACAAAATGTCATATGCCTTGCTCAACGTATACTTGTAAGCTTACTGTTGGATTCGATCGCTTCTCAACTCGAAGCTGATCTGATGTTCAGCCAAGGTTGTACGAACGTCCGACAGTCTCTGAGGTGGAATGAGGATGTCTACAAAGTCTCTACGCTCTACCCAAATGTCCAGCTGCAAAACAGAACAGACACGCTGTACACGTGACCCTCATGTTTTACATGATGACAGGACAACACAGCAATGGCGACCTCTCAGAAGTTTTCACATGAGTGGCGTCACGCAAGTTTTGAATTTCAATCATGAAATTACAATAGCAATTTCTAGATAATTAAGTTATATTTTATCTAAACATCAGGGAGCAATAGGCTAAGCTTAATGGAAACGAATAAAGAACGATTACTATAGGTTTATTACTGCCGTCGTTTCACATTACGTTCAAATTATAATATTATCCATTATGCAATAATAATTGTTATAGGCTCGAGTTCACAAAATTATAAAAACAGAGGAGTGGTTCATGTTCAGGTTAGCAGGGCATGCAGTTTTATGGTAGTTTGGCTACGAAAAAGGCTTTTCCCATTTAGTCCACTTAGATCTGAACGTGGAATTGAATCCATAAGGAACCCATTCTGCCGATCTAGCCCTCGAATGACCTAGTTGCAATAGACTAGGTTTTGTTAATTAAGTAAGCCTACATAACATGCTTTGGTTATGTTCCATTTCTTTTGTTATGCATTGCCAATTGCTTAATTTTATAACAGCGCTATGGAAACTTAGAATCAAAGATTACGATAATATCGTTTTAAATTAAGCCAACTCACTTCGTCATCATTTCCGAAGGCTTCGACGACCTTCAACTGGCTCGGTGTAGACGGGTGCAAGCGAAGCAGCTGGTACCTAGACGAGTCAATTAAACCAGACAAATTAATTGTTATGCTATTAGTCACTCTTTAATTATAGCGATTTCCTCAATCCATTCTGTCGACCTGTGTAGTGTGTAAGTGTGTATACTGTATAGGTCTACATAAGAAGGAAACAAAATAAGAACATCAGAAGATTTTCTACAGACGAAACATTTTATCGGTCAGTTCCTGTTCGATAGTTTGGGATTCATTATTTCAAGTTCTATTTTAAACTCTTGTAGAGATTTTGCACTGTATGGGTGTCTGTATGTGTGTCTGCCCTGCTCTGTATCTCTGCCTGTACCTATACCTTCAGCCTATCTACATCTTCAGCACATCTACATCTTCAGCACATCTACATCTTCAGCACATCTACATCTTCAGCACATCTACATCTTCAGCACATCTACATCTTCAGCACATCTACATCTTCAGCACATCTACATCTTCAGCACATCTACATCTTCAGCACATCTACATCTTCAGCACATCTACATCTTCAGCACGTCTACATCTTCAGCACATCTACTTGCTCAGCATACCTAGCCTATAGCCTACTTCTACATCTTCAGCGCATCTAGCCTACGCCGCCTATAGCCCACATCTACATCTTCAGCGCATCTAGCCTACGCCGCCTACAGCCCACATCTACATCTTCAGCACATCTACATCTTCAGCACATCTACATCTTCAGCACATCTACATCTTCAGCACATCTACATCTTCAGCACACATACAGGGTATATAAGTCCGCTCGTACGCTTGCTCGGGGCAGACGAATGGCCTGGTGAAGAACGCCTAAACCGCGTAGTAGTCAGGCTAAATGATCTGGCTTGACGGACGGTAAAACGTTCGTTGAGTGATACTGTTGTAGAGGGGGTAAATCCTGATCTGTGCCTCGAGAAGAACATCGGCCTCTTCAGGTATCCCTCTACAGGACTGGGGTTCGGTGCCTGACTACCGTAACCTAGCTGACGGACAAAGCTGCTACGACGCTCGGACTCTTGCGCTGCAGTAGTCGCTGCTACTGACATTCCGATCTGTTGTTGCTGTCTGACATTTCACTTTCTGCTGCAACTGACTTTCCGAATCTGGGCGCTATATCAATTACTGTTCTCTGATCGTGGCGCTACATAAATCGTGCTGGGAAAACTGTGATTCTTCAATAAACTGTGATTCTTCAATAAACTGTGATTCTTCAATAAAACGGTTCAAGCCTAGTCGGCTAATCTTTAGTCTACCGCTAAAGTGGACTCCGCGGACTGCAAGGGTACCTGACGACAGGGGTTGGTACTGGTCATCCTGGGTCTTCGCCCAGCCCCCGTTCTCCACAAACTGGTCCCCGGAAGTGGGGTGTGACTGGAAAATTTGTGGGACTGCTTCAAACTGGTTGTGAAAAGACAACAGATTTCGTCGCTGCACAGAATGGACGTTCCTGAGGGTAGGAAAACGACTTCCTATACGGTGCTGAGTGTCGCTGATGAGGTGTTCTTCTGCACGCCCACATCGAAAGCAGCAATGGTGGACTTTGACGAGCGCGAGTCAGAATCAGGCAATCTTCTGGGAATCATCGACTTTGATGATCCGACTCCGTCCTCAGCGAAATCTCCGAGGAAGAAGACGAAACAAGAAACGAAGTGCGCGTTGGTCGACCCCGTGTTGGTCGAGAGTCTCAGCGCTGCGTTGAGACAAAAGCGGAATCCCATGAAGCCCGGAAAATTCGACGGAACCGGATCTCTCGAATCGTTCCTGGCACAGTTCGACGTCTGTGCTAAGTACAATCGATGGACTGCAGCCGATAAAGTCGACTTCCTCCGTTGTTCCTTGGAGAAGGCAGCAACGCAGCTGCTGTGGGATTTCGGAGCTCGGACGGACGTCACGTACGAACAACTCGTCGAGAGACTGCGTCAACGCTACGGGTCGGAGGGTCAAGCCGAGACCTTCCGAGCTCAACTCTATTATCGCCGACAGAGAGCCGATGAGACTCTTGGCGATCTGCTTCACGACATCCGGAGACTCGTCGTCCTTGCTTACCCGGTGCCGTCCAGCGAAACGACAGAAATTCTTGCGAAGGACGCCTTCCTCGAAGCGATCCGCGACCGGGAATTGTCCCTGAAGGTGAGAGAACGCGAACCTAAGACCATCGACGAGGCGTATCGAACGGCTCTACGCCTCGCCGCGTATCAGCAAACGGCGGACTTGGACGATCGTCGGAGACCAGCCAATCGAGTGCGAGGGTCTCAGGAAGTCGACGCCGGTGGACAGCTCCAGTCTCAATTGGACAGCTTCTTCGCGGCGCAGCGTAAGTGGCAACAGGACATGGAAGGAAGGATCTGCCGACAGCTGGACGAGATTCGAGGCTCGTATCGCACGAGTTTCAACGCCGAACCGGCTGTTCCACGGACGGTTCCATCTACCGTTCCTACTCCTCCTCCTCCTTCGCAAGGGAACGCACCAGGTAGTCCCGGGCGCGGGATAACCTGTTTCAACTGTGGACGGGTCGGTCACGTGGCTCGCCGGTGCCGCCAGCGCCAGCAGTTCTTCAACCGCCGTGACGACGCAGCCACCTCGGACCCACCAACGTCCGAGCAGAATGGGACGACCGTCACCAACCACACGACGAGAGACAGAGCAACGGGCGTAACGAACAACGCGATCTACATCCGTGGAACGATCAACGGACAGCAAAGAACATGCCTAGTGGACACTGGGTCGGAGGTAAGCCTGGTTCCCTCTGCTGATGTTGATGGTCTGCCGCTTCAGCCTAGTAACCGCATTCTTTTGGCTGCTAATGGAACACAGATTAGAGTCTTGGGTCAGATTGATGTTCCGATTAAGATTTCCAGAGGGTTCTCTATTGATACGGGCTTTCTTGTCTCTGACCAGATAGGCGAACCAATGCTTGGGATGGACTGGTTGAGGCAGCATCGTTGTCGCTTGGGTTTTGGTCAGGGCGCACTCTTCATTGGTCGGCGCCGCATTCCTCTGGTTAAGGGTAATGGCTCGCTTTGGTGTCGCCGGGTTATGGTCGCAGAGGAGACTACAATTCTTCCTCGATCTCAGAGCGATATTCCTTGTAAGACGCAATATCGTGATTTGACCACCTCCGCCCAGGCGTGGATGACTGAGTCTAAGGAGATTCAGCCTGGTCTGCATGTGGCAAGAGTTGTGCTGGACGATAATACTAATAGGGCGTGTATTAGGGTTGTAAACTTAAATGAATATCCTGCTATGTTGACTGTCGATCAAATGTTGGGTGACTTACACCCCGTGGAGGTCGAGGTAAGGAAGGAAAAGGAAGAACAGACGGATCCTTCCGGTGAAACACACTTAGTGGGAAAGTTGATGGAGGAGATTTCTGAGGATGTTCCGGTAGAAACAAAGGAGAGACTGAAGGAGTTGTTGGTCAAGTACGAAGAGATTTTCTCGACCACGGACCATGACCTAGGGAGGACCACGATCTCTCAGCACAGGATTGACACCGGAGACTCTCGTCCTGTGAGACAACCCTTGAGGAGGCAGCCGCTTCCGTATCAGGCCGCCATTGATGCAGAACTGGATCAGATGTTGACGACTGGCGTCGTGGAACCTGCTGTAAGTGAATGGGCGGCGAATGTGGTCCTGGCCAAAAAGAAAGATGGGTCCTTGAGGTTTTGCATCGACTACCGCAAACTGAATGACCTGACTCGGAAGGACTCGTATCCTCTTCCTAGGATTGACGCCTGTTTGGATGCCTTGTCGGGCGCCGGGTGGTTCAGCACCCTGGACTTACGTAGCGGGTATCATCAGGTTGTAATGGATCCGGGCGACGCAGACAAGACGGCTTTCATAACTCGTCGCGGAACTTTTCGTTGGAGGGTCATGCCATTCGGCTTATGTAATGCGCCGGCCACCTTTCAGCGTCTTATGGATATCGTTCTGTCAGGATTGAACTTTGAATTGTGCTTGGTGTACTTGGATGATGTCATCATTTTCAGCAGTACTGCAGAACAGCACCTGGACCGGTTGGGTCGAGTCTTCCAGAGGCTTAAGGAGGCCAACTTGAAGTTGAAGCCCAGTAAGTGCCATCTGTTTAGACGCACGGTATCCTTTCTTGGACACATAGTGACTGCGGACGGGATTTCTGTTGATCCATCCAAGGTGCAGGCTGTAACCGAGTGGCCTACCCCTAGGAATCTCAGGGAAGTACGGGCATTTTTAGGTTTATGTTCCTACTATCGCAAGTTCATTCGAGGGTTTTCGATGGTTGCCTCACCCTTGTTCGCTCTGACAAGAAAGGACCAGCCGTTCCTTTGGGGAGAGGAATGTCAGGATGCTTTCGATCGGCTAAAGGTAGCTTTGACCATGGCTCCAGTACTTAGTCTACCGATGGATGACGCTGCTTATACTCTGGACTGTGATGCTTCGGATGTTGGGATTGGCGGCGTACTCTCTCAAAGTATTGATGGGGAAGAGCGGGTGATCGCCTACGGTAGTCGTTTGTTCTCTGCCGCGGAACGCAATTATTGCGTTACAAGAAAGGAATTGCTGGCCGTGGTGAACTTTACCCAGGTTTTTCGACAGTACCTACTGGGTAGGCGGTTTACTCTTAGGACGGACCATGCCGCGCTGCGATGGCTACAGCACACTCCTGAACCGATTGGTCAACAAGGTCGATGGTTGGAGAAGTTAGCAGAGTTCGACTTCGAAATACTGCACCGACCGGGAAGGAAGCATGGAAACGCTGACGCTCTATCAAGGAAGCCGTGCCGACAGTGTCACTACGAGGAGTCGGATACGATGAGCCACTTTGTACGGGAAGTGACCGAGATTTCCAACGAAAGTGATGATGCAAGAGACATGGTGAAATCACAGACGGATGATTCCGTGTTGCGTTTGGTCAGAACATGGCTGAGCGAAGGGATGCCGAGTCTGCAGGAAATTCTGCAGGAGGAAGAGGCCGTGAAGGTCTATTGGCACCAGCGGGACGCGTTGTACGTGAAAGATGATGTGATTTATCGACGGACGCCGGACGAACTGGAACAAGTACTTGTGCCGAAAAATCTTCAAGAAGACTATATGAGACTCGCACACACTGGAGTGACTGGCGGACACCTGGGTGTCCGGCGAACCCGATGGCAGGTTCGCAGACGAGCCTATTGGGTCGGATGGTCCAGAGATGTGAAGAGGTTTTGTCGACACTGCGACGGATGTTGCCGGTACCGGCGAGGTGCACTGCAAAGGCAAGGTCCTCTGCAGCCCATGCCTTGTGGAGAACCATGGGAGCGGGTGAGTGTGGACGTCACGGGTCCACATCCTAGGAGCAAGAAAGGCAACATCTACATCTTGACCATGATGGACAACTTCTCGAAGTTCGTTGAAGTCGCTCCGATGGCCAACCAGGAGGCGGTCACGGTGGCTAAGGCCCTGGTGGAGACGATCGTCGTACGTTACGGAGCGCCACTTCAGATTTTAACGGATCAAGGAAGGAACTTCGAGGGATGTGTGTTCAAGGAGATGTGTCGGCTACTGGAAGTGGACAAAGTACGGACGTCCAGCTATCGACCGCAAAGCAACGGAATGATCGAGCGTTTCCATCGCACCCTCAATTCGATGTTGGGGAAGGTGGTGAGTGAAAACCAGCGGGACTGGGACGAACACCTCCCGTACGTGGTGGCAGCCTACCGCGCCTCGATTCACGACGTAACTGGTTTCTCGCCCAATTACCTCATCTTTGCCAGGGAGAACAGGATGCCGCTGGACCTCGTCTACGGATCTTCGGAAACAGCCGACGAGAACGGACACACGTATACGGCCTACGTTGCGGAGCTGTCCGAAAGATTCGCGAAGGCCTACGGCGTGGCTCGCCAAAGCCTTAAGAAGAACGCTGAGAGGCGCAAACACAGCTACGACTTGCGAGTACGGCCGGCAAGATTCGAAGAAGGCGATTGGGTTTACTACTTCAGTCCACGGAAGTTTGTGGGTCGTAGCCCAAAGTTCCAGCGTAACTTCACGGGTCCCTATATGATACAGAGGGCGTGCGGTCCGGTCAACTACCTCCTCCAAAGGTCGCCGAAGGCTAAGCCCTTCGTGTCTCATGTCGACAAACTTCGCCACTGCTATGGGCGGACAAAGGGACAGTGGAGTGAGTCGGCTACCAGGATGACCGACGAACCAGCTATCGAGGCATCAGACGAAGCCACAGCTCCTCCAAGCCGTCGGCCACGTCACCGTTGGAAGCGTTCACCTACAACGGAATCGTCTGCCACACCCGCCGAAGCTAACGGCGGCGCGACAGCTTTTGCCGTCGATCGGCCACGAGACGGGACGCTGGATAAGAAGGCGCAAGGAAGAGATGTCTACGAGGAAGACCCGGACGGAACTACGACCGGTTCAAGCCGACCTCGTCGCAATCCTCGCCGACCAGTCCGTTTCCAGTGAGGGTCTCGAGGCGGACGGCGCAAGTCTTCGTCGTCGGTGCGCACAAGAATCCTTGTCGGCGCACGAGTCTACGTCTGCAGGCGTTCCTCTTCCTCTTCGTCTGCGCGCAAGTTCTTCGTCCGCGCGCAAGTCCTTCTACGTGCGCGCAAGTCTGCGCGCAAGCTTCCTCCTCGTCAGCGCACGTTCCTCTGCATCCTCGGCGCAAGTCCTTCGTCAGCGCGCAAGGTTCTTCTACGGGCGCGCAAGTCAGCGCGTTTGGGTCCCCCCGTGAGCACTTCTGGCCTGCGCACATCTACATCTTCAGCACATCTACATCCTCAGCACATCTACATCTTCAGCACATCTACATCTTCAGCACATCTACATCTTCAGCACATCTACATCTTCAGCACATCTACATCTTCAGCACATCTACATCTTCAGCGCATCTAGTCTACCCCGCCCACGGCCTACGACCATAGCCCCGCCTACTAGGACGCTGCATCCTCGGCGCAGTCAGTGCTGCCCTCATTCGCAGCTAGTTCCTGGAAGTGCGCACGTCCACGGTTTCTCGTATCGGGCCGTCCTCGGAAACTCGTCAGCAGTCAGCCGTGGAAATGGAAGCTAAGAGCGTGGTTCGATGTTCGGTCTGTGGACAAGTCTTCTCCGGTCCGTATGCCGCTCGATCGAGATGGAGGCACGAAAAGAATTGCCGACCGTACCGGGTGAGACGCGTCAAGGGCGTTTCTTCTGCACCCGCCGCGGCGGGTTCGGTCAGCGCCGCTTCGCCCTCGGCGGCTGTCTCCGCGACGGTGGAACCCACCAGCAGCAGCGACCTGGTTCCTACGAAACTGTTGGGAACGTTTGACAGTTCGGACGATGACGCGTGTGGGTTTGATATCTGTTCACTTCTGAACGTTCCTGATCCCGTGCTGGACAAAGTCTTGGGCCCTACGATGACGCAGGCAGAGATGGCCAGCATCGTTCGTCGCGGATGTGAACTAGCGACCATCGTGTCGGCGGAATGTTTCGTCGAGCTACTCTCCATGGAATTCCCACACTGGACCCCCGACCTTCTCCTCGGCGTCTACCAGGGGTGCCTTCCCCCTGCCTTACCCTCAGCGTTGCTGCCATCCGACGTAATCTGGATCGACGACGAACCGAACGACGATGGACCAATCAACGATGAACCGAACCACGATGGACCAATCAAAGATGAACCGACCGATAAATGAACTGACCTACAGATGAACCGACTTGAACCTTCTTCGCTGGACCAGGGGCAGTGGACAACGGAATTCTAACGAAAGAAAGGGGACCTTGCTAAGGTGACTTTAAAAGTTCTGTTAGATGGTTGTGGTCTACGGGGTTACTGTGGGACCGTTAATTGTGATGAGGGACTGTTCGTCCCACATTGTTTTAGTCTTGCGGGTATGATTATTGTTGTGTTTAAAATCCACCGATAACGAACAGTGACGTTTTAATTGTAGCTGATAGAAGGGCAAATCGCACCGGACAGTCGGCCTTTACGGGATATCCCGCATGTGAGACTTGTAAACAATGCGCCGATGCTTAATTAGCACCGTTCTTATAATCCTTCGTGAATAGCCAACTGCTAATTTGCTCTGGAACGATTTAGTTTTATGTGATACCCTATATGTGTGAATCCTACGAATAATGCGAACATTATTGATTGAATTTAACGGACTAGGTTATCAGAAACCCTATTGGGTGCGATTTTCTTTTTATGAGCGACGCGCTCTAGCATTTTAACATGCCGATGCTTCTTTAGCGCCTTTATGATGTAGATCTAATTCTTTACGAATAACCAATTGTTATGTGATCAGAACCCAGTGGGTGCGATTCTGTTTTATGTGATATTCGGCGTACCGAAGTTATGTGAGTCTATGAGCGATCTGCCTTAACATTTTAGCATGTGTTGACGCTTACTTTAAACTGTGCACGTACAATGCCGCTATATAACATTAGTTTTGCGAATGACTTTCGGTGTGTAAACTTAATTCCTTGCGGAAGAATTTATTTTGTGCGATTGTTATCCAGGAACAATGAAAAATGAACAGTAGTTTAATTGTATACATGAATCGGATTATAGCACGTTATTTGAACATTCGTATTGAACTGAACAATATTTCGTGCATTGAACTTTGACCGCGCATTATTGACATTGCAGTAGACCGATGCTTAGTCGAATTTTGGGGACAGTGCCTTGCTCCTTTCTCCCCAAAGTGGAATTGGGGACTGTTTGTGGGGGAGCCGTGTAGAGATTTTGCACTGTATGGGTGTCTGTATGTGTGTCTGCCCTGCTCTGTATCTCTGCCTGTACCTATACCTTCAGCCTATCTACATCTTCAGCACATCTACATCTTCAGCACATCTACATCTTCAGCACATCTACATCTTCAGCACATCTACATCTTCAGCACATCTACATCTTCAGCACATCTACATCTTCAGCACATCTACATCTTCAGCACATCTACATCTTCAGCACATCTACATCTTCAGCACATCTACATCTTCAGCACGTCTACATCTTCAGCACATCTACTTGCTCAGCATACCTAGCCTATAGCCTACTTCTACATCTTCAGCGCATCTAGCCTACGCCGCCTATAGCCCACATCTACATCTTCAGCGCATCTAGCCTACGCCGCCTACAGCCCACATCTACATCTTCAGCACATCTACATCTTCAGCACATCTACATCTTCAGCACATCTACATCTTCAGCACATCTACATCTTCAGCACACATACAGGGTATATAAGTCCGCTCGTACGCTTGCTCGGGGCAGACGAATGGCCTGGTGAAGAACGCCTAAACCGCGTAGTAGTCAGGCTAAATGATCTGGCTTGACGGACGGTAAAACGTTCGTTGAGTGATACTGTTGTAGAGGGGGTAAATCCTGATCTGTGCCTCGAGAAGAACATCGGCCTCTTCAGGTATCCCTCTACAGGACTGGGGTTCGGTGCCTGACTACCGTAACCTAGCTGACGGACAAAGCTGCTACGACGCTCGGACTCTTGCGCTGCAGTAGTCGCTGCTACTGACATTCCGATCTGTTGTTGCTGTCTGACATTTCACTTTCTGCTGCAACTGACTTTCCGAATCTGGGCGCTATATCAATTACTGTTCTCTGATCGTGGCGCTACATAAATCGTGCTGGGAAAACTGTGATTCTTCAATAAACTGTGATTCTTCAATAAACTGTGATTCTTCAATAAAACGGTTCAAGCCTAGTCGGCTAATCTTTAGTCTACCGCTAAAGTGGACTCCGCGGACTGCAAGGGTACCTGACGACAGGGGTTGGTACTGGTCATCCTGGGTCTTCGCCCAGCCCCCGTTCTCCACACTCTTTCTAAACTCTTAATAGTTTTAATTAGGCTATATTTTAATTATATCCTATAGAAGTCACCACGGGGCAGGTTCATAGATTCACCCCTTGCAAGGCATCATCAGTACCGGTACCTGTAAACGAGCACCCTCCTGATAAATCTGACTTTAGACTTACCCATCGTAGCGCTTGAGGGCATTCGCCCCGACGGCGCACACCGCTAGTAGGACAGCGGCAACTAGGAATCGCATTCTCAGCTGAATTGTACCAGATGGCGCTTTCGAAAAGACGCCTCAAACCCGAGATGAACAGAGACCTTGCCAGACGCTCTATTTATATTCTAGGGCCGTTGCTTGGGACAACCTTCACCGAACTACTGCTGACCCTTATCAGCAGAACAAGGTAGGCTAATGGGATCCGACAGGTGTGGTCTTATCGGACCGGAATGGAAAGATATTCTTGTGTCACGCATTTGTTTTGACCAGGACTTAAAGTGGGGCAGGACGGTCATGGACGGCGTCCATGCACTTATTTTAAAATCCGAACGCCGTCCTGCCACTTATTGGCCAGCACAGCCTGGAAAGGCAAGAGGCGTCCCGCCATGGCACTTCTTTTGGAAAGGTAAGAAGCGTCCAGGCGCTTCTTTTTCCTCACTTTAAGCACAGGTTTTGACCTAGCAAACTTAACGATGATTTCCTTTATAACTTAACTGAGGCGTTAAGTATATAAAATGCTGGTAGACCCTATTGGTTGTTTAACTAAAATATGTAGGCCTATAAGTCCCGAAATATTTAGCATAGCATGAACTTACAACCACCAGAATATCTGCAGAAAGTCTTCTGATACTAGGCTAGGGCTAGGCTATTTGTCACCTTCCTACAAATAATTTTTGGCCTACTAAAATAATGAATCGAGGAAATCGCCATAATTAAAGATCTTATGACTACTGATAACTAATAATGTGATCGAGTTGCTCTTGTTAGCGCTACTTAGAGGGATCGTTAGTTCGTTACCCCGGGTGAATCCAACAATTTTTAATGCGCCGGTGTCGCGATAAAAAGTCCCCTCGAAATTATAAGGTCTCTTCTGAAACAGAGTCTCACCTGGCTGAAATTTAATAAGTTTTTCTGATATGAAATTTAATAATTTGGGATCATAAATTATGTTCTAGTTACTAATTCAGCGACCTGACCTGGCGGTTTAACCTGCTTAATCAGCATATCTGTAAATTTTATGTGACTGTACAGCATAGCCTACACTGAGTGTAGCCTTTTTCACGTTGAACGGGGAGACTTTATTTTAGCGGCGGATCAACCGTTCTGGGGCGAGTTTGTTCTGAAACAGATCCGCCGGGGGAAAATCTGTTTCGAAATAGAGTCTCCGGGGTGGAGACTTTTAGAGTGATAGGCTATTTCATGCGACACCGGCGTACGTCTTTGCGGTGACGATTAGGCCTACAAGTTTGCGAGTCCACAGGAATGCATCACTCATCTAGGCCTACATAATTATTATTTGATTGATAAAGTTACTGATTAATATCGCTGCTATCCTGATCTACTGCTGGAGACCAAAGTCACCAAACCATATGATTGGACCAACCGAGATAAGAATTGTGCTATTTTCTGATCAAAATGGGGTTCACTGGCTCGGTTTAAGTGCGCGACGGGTCCATTTGTACTTCACCCACTAGCCGTGGGGTTAAAGTGTGCGAGGACGGTCATGGACGGCGTCCATGCACTTATTTTGAAATCTGAACGCCGTCTTGCCACTTAGCCTATTTCGCCAGCCACACTGGAAAGCGTCCAGGGCTCCAGGGCGTCCAGACACTTCTTTTGAAAAGGTAAGGGGCGTCCAGACACTTATTTTGAAATCTGAACGCCGTCTTGCCACTTAGCCTATTTCGCCAGCCACACTGGAAAGCGTCCAGGGCTCCAGGGCGTCCAGGCGCTTCTTTTGAAAAGGTAAGGGGCGTCCAGACACTTATTAGGCCTATTTTACACATTTAGCACTGCCCACGACCACTAGCTGTTGGTTGATAATTCAGACTAAAATCGTGATAACCCAATGCCATACTTTTCATCATCTTCGTCATCACTAATTTCTTATCATATCCGTACCAACATCGCCCCATGCGCTCTACACTCTACAGAACTTTCGACCTCTTTGTCCCTCGTGTTGGGTGTGGTTTGGCTCAAAGTCGGGCATTTGCTTTGATAGGTCTCTCCGCATGGAATAGCCTTTCCTCTCTTCTAATGAAAAGGACTGAAAAATTCCTGGACCAACTTGAGCCCCCAAAAACTGAAATCCTGGCCCTCCCAAAAACTGAAATCCTGGAGTCGCCACTGGAAGTGCTCTGTAAATTCTTAGGTACGATACGATGCTTCTGTACGTCTTGATGACGATGCTGATGATAATCATTATAATCACCTTTTTCATCATCATTCGTCGTACGGTACTTGTATCATTGAAGTCATTGTTATTATATATCAACAGTTATCACGCTATAGATAAGAAAATAAATTCAGTTTTGTTTCAGGTGACAATCGATGCATCTATCATCTATAACTCTTAGCAAAGGTTAAATTCCTCAACATGCAACTGTCTCTTGTGACTCTCTTCTGTCTCTGGCTCGCTATTTAGGCTACATGGAAACATAAACAGAACAAAGAAACTTCCAGACAAGCAAACCACAGAAATCAAAAAAGCAAAACACATCTTGTCGCGAGTTCGCTTAGCAAAAACCGTTTTAAAAAACAAGTGGACGAAAAAATAAAGTCTCATTCAAAATGCTATATTTACAAGTAAGTTTTACAAGTTTCTGAATCGTTTTGCAATGACTCTCACACCAAAATCTAGGGCTTTTAAAAGGAATTTTTATAACTGCACAGTCCCATTTTTTCTCTCCCCATCCTTTATAGTAGCCTAAATTAAGCCTAGTCCAAATCAGATGACCAAAAACGTTTTACTAATTTTAACTGCACAGAAGTGCTTCTACAATAGCACAAATCCGTTTAGAACTGCACATTTTGTTGCATGCTTTAAAAAGCACTGCCAACTCAGTACCCAAAAATCTCGGCCTCTGGTGTGGCAGTGGTGCCCCAGGTAGCCTACATGTACAATTTTCCCAATAAAGATCAGAAATGGTTCATTCACGAAAATGACCAGACCAACGACAAACTCCTGTTATTCACAAAAAGCAACACACAGTTACAAACTCAATCAATCAGCAGAAATCACTGGACCAAAACAACCAATTTAAAAAATCAGCCAATTCACTGAAAGCACTGAGCCGACACAGACAAGAAGGAACAGTTAAAAAAATACAGAAATCTAAGAATAGCGACAATTAAAGACGCAGAAAACTTCAGTCATTCAGTTTTTTGTCTCGTTTCACAGCCCCATGTTGGCGTAATATTTGGCGATGCTAAGCAACAGCGCATTAAAAGCTTGATTAAGGTTCCTTATGAACCGTCCGAGAGGTGTGGCTTGAAGCAAGGCTTTGTCTTACAAGACGTACAGCTCAACCAATGTCATCCCCCTTGCAACCAAAAGCCGTTGATCAATTTCATGGCACCAGCTTTCAACAACCTTGTTTGTGGCAGCACGCTTTGTGTATGTCTGAAAAATGTATGGAACAATGTTTCTTCAATGGGAGATGGTCTGAATCGGTGGGATAAGGAATTGTGGGTAGGACCAAAAGGCCCATGAACATGTATACCTATAAGACATAATTATAGTGTGCATCGAATTGGAAAATAAATATGGATTATGGACTGTAGCAATGTAGCATAAGGTACATAGAGAAATGCATCTTTAATCAATGGGAGAGAGATGGAACAGGTGAGTGCATAAAACTTATGATGGACAGGTGTGATATGCATGCAGAAATGTGCCTTCAATCTTGGATTGTTCGACATACTGTGCGGATGACGTGTGAACAGAAGCAAAGTGCATACGGGGAAATCGCGTCTCTAATCGAGAATGCCTGAAATGGGGGATAAAACCCAAGTGAGTAAAGCAACTCATAGTGGAATATGTGAGACATGCTTATTTCCTGCTTGTCTTTCTTCAGTCCCTGAGGCAACGATGGATGAAATCCCAAATATTCTGGACACAGGACCAATGCACATCGCCCTTTACTTTCCAGCTTCACTTCCACCGACGATTACTTGGTGACATCCTATGGAAAGGAATACGCACATGGAAGATGTTTGTCTTCTGTGCCATATAAACTGAACCACGGGGGAGCTGTCGGAGACATGAATTCCGCACAAACCAGAATTGCTATCATAATTATGCTCTGTCTTTTCTGGTCCCTAACTCGGCTAACTCCAATAGACTCCAGCACAGGTTCCATCAGACAGGTGTATCACGGAAACCAGGAAAGACCGATTCAACATCAGGGGTTGACAACTGACTGGGTGCTGGCTGCGGACAGGAGCATGGATCGAGATAGGGTTGGTCCAGGGGGGCATTGACGTAGGAAGTGTTGAGTAGGACAGGTCGTTGAGACGGTTCGAGGCTACGGATGATCTCACGAATCCGTACAACCAGTTCGTCAAAAGTTGGTCGAACACTCGGCACCGGATGCCAACAGATCAACATCAGGCTGTACCTAAGAATGTCAATCAAATCAACCAATCAAATCAAGTTTATTGATCCCATCATCAACGTAAAACGTACAAGAAATTATGATCACATAGTATAATAAAGTAACATAGGCTACATGGCTCAAACAGTGATGCAATGCCAAAAACATTTGCTAGAAAATGAAATTATGTGAGCCAGCAAATTTATCAATCAAATCAACCAATCAGTTTATCAATCACTCCTCACTTAGTCCTCAGTAATCAATGAGTGATAACCACTTATTGTAAAAAAACTTTTTTGAAACTACGCTTTTTTTATTCCTCCAAAAAAAATTCTTTTATAATTTAAAAAAATTTTCATCACATTTTTTTAAAGATTATTTCATATCAAGTTCTTATATAAAAGTGAAAACTTTAAGTACAATATTTTATTAAGGAGGCCAACACTGTATTCCGTGTTTTGTCGTTTTTTCCATGTTTGACATGTTGAAGAAAACATGCTATTTTATTCCGATTTTTTCCTGTTTTTATAGTTTTTCACATCAATAGAAATAACAAATTTCATATCAATATTTAACAATCCAATAAATCAGTAGTCAAATACCAAGTAATCACTAAAACAACTAATCAACTAATTTTCTGACTTATACATGATCTTAAATAATACAAATAACTGTGCAATTCTTATTATGATTACGATTACGATTATGACCATGATTACGATTACGACTATGACCATGATTATGATTATGATAATGATTACAATCGCAATTACTCACAGGTCGTCGGGTGCATATGCTGGCTGCGACATTCGACGTCCTGACTTGAGGAATCGAATGATATCCCAGTTGTCAACGTCTGGATAAGGACAGACGCCACGCGTTAACAACTCCCACAGCACAACACCGTAGGACCACTGTAATTATGCAAACACACAGTAATAAGCTTATGTTATTTGGCTTTTCTTGTGATTGTTTTGTCTTAACTCAACACTGATGACAGCATAATTACTATGAACACAAATTCACAATGTAGTCATCATGATTGTCACCAGCATCATCATTACTAACATTACCATCATCACCACCTCCACCATCACCAATACCTCCAGCACCACTTCGTCGACGTCGTCATCATCATCATCATCATCCTGATCGTCAACATCATCATCATCGTCATCGTCGTCATCATCACCACCACCACCGTCATCATCATCATCATCATCGCCTTCATCTTCGTCTTAGTCTTCTTCATCATCATTGAAACGACTTGTATGTTTTTGCAAAGGTAGAAAAATCGCAGATCGTCGAAAGAGTGATTGATCCAGATAGGGTTGTTCCAGAGGGGCATTAACGTAGGAAGTGTTGAGTAGAACAGGTCGCTGAGACGGTTCGAGACTACTGACCACATCCGTCTTTGAGTTGTAGATGCCTTTCTCGAGGCTTTCGAGTGCCATCCATTTGACCGGAAGTTTTATATGGCGGTTGTCACAGCTGTAATAGTCTCTCTCGTATACATCACGTGACAGGCCAAAGTCGGCCACTTTGATCTGCATATCTTCATCAAGCCTGCAAAGAAGAACAGGCTTACTGCATAATTAACAGACGACCTAAACAAATGCAGATATGTGTATATGTATTATGTAGCCTACGTACAGCGTCGTATATCTCAGGACTCAGGACATTTAATAGATCTAATTACAGCAAAGGAAATACCAAAATGCACTGCAGGTATCACTAAAAGATCTAAACAAGAAGGCTAAGTTTAAAGACAAATTTTAAACATACGCTGTACACACTCGAAACCGAGTTTATGAAAGAAAGGGTTTTAGCCATTAAAGTCTCTAAGTTAAGTTCTTCTGAGTTGAGACTTCTAACACTTCACAGATGAGCTACGCTGGTTCCCCAGTTTCCTTTAACACACTCGTATGTTAAATAAATATCTTCTGAAGTGGAGAGTCTTTCTGAATCAAAATTTTTCATACGCTGGACACCTAAAGTCAAAAGTCCTTCTGAGTTTCTCTTGTCTCTAAGTCAAAAGTGTGATTTCAATCTATAGTTTGGAAAGGAGTTGACGCAAAAGGTAACAATGAATGCAACAAGGTAGTCTTACATGCAGTTACGGGCAGCCAGGTCACGATGGACATATTTGAGTCCAGACAGATAAGCCATTCCCTCAGCCACCTGAATGCCAAACTCCATCAACTCACGCACAGTTGGACTCTGAAAAACAAGCCAGCAAAACTGTGTCATGCAACTTCCATAAAAACTCTAAATGTTTATAATTCTCGATCGTTATGAATCTTTTAATCTACTAATCTAGTTATTTATCTCGTTATTTTAAAAATTATTTACCTTTAGTTAAGCATTTAATTATCTGTTATTACATTTTGTATATAGGCCCCCTATGCTTGTTTCTTTTACATCTCCAGACATTGTGTGCTAGTAAAGTACTGAAAATTCAAACTTTTTATATTGTAAAAAGTAACATGACCCTGCAATTGATGAAGCACAGATTGAACTAAACTTACTAAAGCAAGAACGTGAATAATTCTTACACTTCTTTCGCATCGAATGTAGGTCAGTAGGTCACCATGTCGCATGAACGGCAGAACAACCAATGGCAATCCATCGTCATCCTGGGCAATTCCTATCAGTCGTAGGATGTTTGGATGGTTGAAATCTCTCATGCGCAAGGCTTCCTCGTAGAATTTTCGCGCCTCCAAGTAGTTAGTCGCCAAATTGTCTGCAAATGCGTAAGATACTTATGCGCCCATTGTATGAATGTCAAACTAAACAGATGACAATGAATCTACATTCTACAACATGCAGAATTGCAGATGTGAAACTGAATTTCTGAATAAATCAGCTTAAAAGTAATCAAACTAAAACTAAGATGAACCTTGTGTACTTTTTAGAGTTTTCACAGCGACTTCCACTTCAGATTTTTCGTCCGCTGACTTTAGAACGCCCCGATAAACGCAGCCAAAATGACCTGAAAAGAGCAGAAAGTAAATTAAGAGAAGTCGAATAAATTCACATAGAACTTCCAAACAAAACCTTGGTTCCACATAAAGTTACGAATTGGCTGTGATGGTATCGCTAGGAGTGTGACTGTATCCTTAACATTGCCAGTCACACTGAAAGATTCCTGCTCAAAAGCTTCTCAAATCACATTACATACATGCTCTGATATATACATGTAGATATCCACAAATATTGAGATTCAGAATAACTAGAATTTCATTTGCAGGCATTGAGCTTTTGCAATACACTCATGAATACTGCATTGCATTTAGGCATTCATAAAGCGACTCTAGTAGGTCAACCAGTCAGATGCTCTCCCAGTGCGCAAGACCCGGCGAGATCTCATTTAAAAAATTACCATGGGACATAATCAAGATTAGATATGGAATTTTGATAGCGAATAAAGAAAAAGAATCAGCATCAAACTGTAATCGAGTCGTAATAATTTTCGTTTATTATCGATCAGGATGACAATTCACAGCCCGTAACAATGCAGAAACATAATCATTGTCACAGTTAAGACAAAGAATCATGATCATTGTGACCATTAATAATGGTTAATTGGTTATGAACTGGTTGCCCAGTTTGAGATTCTTGTTCTTGCCTTCACTGCGTCACCAATGGTAACTAGTGGCCGCCTATGGGGTCCAACAAAAGGAAATCAGCATTGTCTGACCTTGGCCAATGATGTCCTGTAGAATGATGCTTTCTTTGGCTATGAGAATGTCGAGGTCACTGATGAACAACCAATCGTTCGTTCCGAGGGTGTCGTCAGGTGTGAGACTACTGCTGCCGGAATTCAGACGACGATTCCGACCTTCTTGGAGCAGGTAAGCTAATCACAATAAAAACGAAACCAACTATTTAATACGTAGACTGAAATATTCCAAAATAAGACCTGTAACAAACTACTCAGGTAAGCTAATCACAATCAAAACGAAAACAACTATTTAATACGTAAACTAAAATATTTAAAAAACAAAAACGACTATTTAATAGGTAGACTATTCTAAAATGGGATAAGAGATGAACTACTCTAGGTGTGTGTAATAGGTATTAAAATCAACTATTCTACACACTGAATAGTTCAACTATTCTAATAAGGTAACAAACAGGTAGATTATGCTACATAGGTAAGAATTAAAGAGTAAAATAGATATTTAAGGGAATTCAGGTAAACTATTCTAATGTCTAAGTACTTCTTCTTCTTTAAGTTATCTGCCAAGCGGCAGGTCCAAACGTCCAATGTCTCCACGTTTCACGCTGCTGTGCCATGTCCTTCAGTTCTCTGTATCTCTCTTCCATCATCCCGTCCAGCAGTTTTTGTCTAGGCCTTCCTCTGCACCTTATGTCTAAGTACATAATTATTATTATTCTAAACAGCCGGAATTTGACTGGCTCATCGTTTCCACTCATCAGTGATATTAAACAAGTTAAATCACTTATAATTAGTTGTGATTTTTTAAAAGTATTAACAACTTACAGTTCTGAAGGTCTTCGAATCTGACATCAGTTGGCATGACACTCATTTCGAAGTGATTGAGTGCACAGTGTGGAAAAGTGGCGCTGAAGTCAGACGCACATTTCTTACGCCACAGCTTATGCAGCCAATAGAAGAGCAGGATGATGATGACGAGGGCCAATGAGCCCATGATTGGCGCGGCAGTCAACATGAGAAACGATTCTTTGTGACGCTCGGTGAATTGGAGAAACCCAACATGGAAGACAAGTCTTCCAATGAACACCTAAAACAAAACCATGAATATGATGTATGACAGTTGCTAAAACGCAAGTCTCTCTCTCGTACCACAGATATGGAATTACTGATCATTACTTGGTAATTTCCATCAAATTAGACGGTCCTTTACCCCCTTCATCCCTCTTTACCCCACTTCATTCCTCTCTCTGTAATTCACTGTCCCCAATATACTCAATCTCAAACTATATGAGCTGGTAATCCCCTGCTAATTTTCTTTTCTCAAGACCTATTTCTTATTTACCCTACAAGAGGCGCTTTATAAATGTTTTAATACAATACAATACAACACAATAAGTGCAATGCATAAATAAAATATAATAAAACAAAAACACAGTGCAATGTAACACAGAAGTACTGTATTGTGCCACGCAATTCAGCCTCATACATTGCAATGCAATGCAATAAAATACAATTAAATGTAGAGTAGAGTAAAAAGAAGACCACTGCAGCTGCTCTGAATACCTTGACTTCCTTGACGGAATCCATGCCAAAGAGAAAGTCCGACTTGTCTGGACGGCATAGCAGGAGACTCGATGTGAGTTGAGTGACGTCACATCTTGAGTCACCGATGGAGACACGGTAGTCCACAGAAGTTGACGCTACGTCAAGAAACTGACCCTGTTCGAGACAAATTCATGTAAACACTATCTAGTACAATAAATCAGAGTTAACTAACCAAGTTATAATCGGTTACGTACGGTAAAGTAAAGTTTTCAAGGTCATGTATGTCAGATATAGCAAGGCTAGATAAATGTTTTTTTTAATCAGACAATAAAAACCCTTAAATAAACCAAATCTTGTAATTTTTTCTACAGTGCCATTTTAATAATGTTCAATTGATGTTCGTTTAAACTTTAAAGTGAAACTGTGATTCTTTGGAGAAGATCTGTTAAAATCCATCAGGTCAAAGAAACGGTCACCAGAAGTGAGGATGTGGTGAATAAGTAACCTGAAACAGACGAGTATTATTAAGTCACGCCTGAATGGCATTATTTATTCATTCATTAATTTTAAAGAATTTGTATAGCGCCCCATCAAGAAGGCACTTGCAGTACAATCACGGTGATGTAAAAAAGTTTGAACCCTTTAATGCCGAAGGGTATAGGATTTCCCATACCATTTACTACCATCTCGGCATTAATGGGTTAAGAAGCCTGTAAGACACTGATGAATCATTCCTAGGTAACAGGTGTATCTCCAGCAGGGGACTATTCCATAGAGATGAACCTACAACTCAGAAAGCGTGATGCCCACAAGTTCAGGCTATAAAATGAGGCACTTATAATTATCTCAGCAATTTCTCACACATGAACAGGCAATTCAAAACCCCAGATGCAAAGGTGAAAAGCATTGACAACAAAGTCCTTTGTCTCACCTGGATTTCCAAATAATTTTCGTCCAGGTGAAAGACTCGCACTCGATCGACCCCGTTGAACTTCGTGACCTCTGGATCGACCTCGTAGGTGAAATCGCTGAGGTTCGTACTGACATTGAGAACATCCTTAACCCCATCCATCTCAAAGTCCAGATGCACTCTGAGCGGTGCGTTGGAAGACAGCAACTGGGTAAGGGTGCCCCCACCGGTCAAATTGGGCGACGGACAGATCATCACTTTACCATCAGGATGAGACTTGCAGTTCTGTACAAAACAGAGTCTATTGATAATATTCTCATTACCATAGTGTCATTACCACAGTGTCATTCTTTTAATAGAGCAGTGTCATTACAATAATGTCGTTACAATAGTGTCATTACCATAGATTCATCAACCATAGTTTCATTAATAGGCGCCCTTGTAACGAGCTTAAAAACGTTTGGCATAGGTTCATAAAATGAATCAATATCATTTTTATTTTATAAATTTAAATAAATATGATAATAAAACTACATCCAATGTCATCATTAATTAACAGAGAGCATCTCAAACCAACCTCGAAGAATGAACGTCCATTGGAAGATCGGACAATGATCCGTGGTTCATGAATGATGTGGAGACGCAATCCTTTGACAGTGACCGGCATGCCACCGCTAAAATAATATCAACCAGATTTATGTAATCAACCAAATAGCAACAAAAACTAGTTTCAACAGCACAATAGTTAAATACAGAAACAACTGGAATTCCATAATAAAAAATCAAATTACTTGAAGCCTTTGTACAAGTTAATTCTGACCATACTCTGACCATACATCACAGGGCGTGGTGATGTAGTGGTGGAGTCGGTGCCTTGAAGCCGGAGGTTCCAGGTTTGAATCCACCTCAAGCCACAGCGAAGGGATCATGAGCATGTCCTTCACTTGCAATTGCTCGAGCACTTCCGGGTGAAACTCCGATGAAGTGTCCGCGCTGTAGTCGGGAGCTCCTCTGATTAGAGAGCTTGAAGAGGCACCATAGAAATAGATAAATAAAATACTTATATTGGCCAGTACGTATGCACACTATACAAATTTTACAAGTATTGGTCCATCTCTTTAGAATGCACTTTCTCCTTCTGGTCGCTCTACTCTTCTGTCTGCATTCTCCCTTTTCAAAACCTGTTTCTTCTCGCGGGGCCTTGTGCAATGGGAGCACCTCTGAACGGCTCATCTTTTTAGAGGTGCTTCATAAATGATTAAATGAAAAATACAATACAACGTATGCAACCCTGTCTGCATGTGTAGGCCTACATGTATACCAGCTCTAAATGGTTTGATTTCCCAAAAGACGGCAAACCTGAGGATACTTTTGTGCGGAAAGAGATCGGAGACCATAGGGTCCTCGTGATAGATGAAGACCTTGTCAGCGAGACCAAGCATATCACTATCGATGCTGACATTGACAGGACCACCATGCATCACGTGATCGACGAACGACGGCTGGCTGTCGGGAAGATGATGAGAGTTAGTATCGAACGCAGATGTCTGACAGATGATCTCAGCAGCAGCAACTCTATTGAAATATATTTACCATGATGTAATGTAGTGTAGCATAATGTGGCATAATATTAAGTATATTATTGTGGGGCGCGGTGGTGTAGTGGTAGCGTCGTTGCCTTGAAGCCGAAAAGTTCGAGGTTCGAATCCACCTCGCCACGTAAGGACCTTGGGCAGGTCCTTCACTCATAATTGCTCAGCGCTTCGGCATGAAACTCCAATGCAGTGTCCGCTCTGCATCGGGAGCGCAGCTGAGTAATAAGAGCTTGAAGGGGCGCTATAACAAGTGCACATACAAACAAAGTAACGTAAAGCTATTGCTACTTTGTCAACAACATGCAGCAAATGTAGTTTTGAGGTTGAAAAACTGCGTACCCCGGTACTGAGATAAACTACAGTGTTCAAAAACCTCGTTAAGGTAGGCTACTCCAAAATACAATTCGTGCAAAGAACCACGAAATTGCTCCCAACAGAGGAACTAATTTTAGAATCTACCAGCGTACGTGACTCTTGGAACACTTTATCAGAATTTAATATATAAAAAAAATCAAATCACAAGAAATCTCTAGTGTAAAATGCATTATTATTATTGTTGCTACTTTCACTATCATTTTCTCTCGTTTTTCATTTTTAAATTAATTAATTGATTAGTTGTGTAGAAGATATTTTAGAAGTCCGCTGACCGTTGGATCTGACACGGTTGATGAGCAACGAGGACACTTTGGATGGAACCAGCATCAAGGTCAGTTCCCTGAATTGTCACCAGGGTTCCACCTGACATCGGACCAACAACTGGGGAAAAGGATTTGATAACTGGAATCTATGACAATGACAACAGAGACATTGGAAGGTTACATCATTCATTAATTCATTATATAATCTGCTTTGCTGCACGTATCGGAATGGCGCGGTACGTGCAGCAAAGCGACAGAGACATTTGAACTTCAAAGGATAGTGCAGCTCAAGCAAAAACGGCAGCTGCGTAAAGCAAAGAAACAACGTGCTGAATGTGACCAGACTCGACAGTCCAGGACTGGAACTTTGGTCACGACGTGAGATCCGTCGCATCGACGGCTCAGTCCATCATCATATAATCTGAAAACTTCTACAAGGCATTGGTAGTCACAATTCATACCCTGACTCATTCAATTTCAATCCTTCATCTTTCAACTTTAAATCTACCCAAACGACCCATCTTAAAGAGCTACGTACTATGCCGTCCCTTCTCAGACTCGGACTACCTTCTGAGTATAACCTTTCGATCAGGTAAAGAAAGGTACAAGGCAGTACAAATGCTTTTTAAGCCTTTAAGGCTTATCATGCTTGATAATGACAGACGATCTTTAGGACCTTGTAAAGTGCAGAAGTGGTATTCCAATCTGTAAGTTAAATATTAGAGTTTCACTTTAAAAGACAATGGCTGAGAAGGTTAGGTAAGTACC
>OX243819.1:18200233-18207733 GCA_945859605.1 Lumbricus rubellus | reverse complement strand
ATATACACACATATATAGGACTATACTACAATTCAAACCCGGTGCTTGGTAGCGAGCACCACGCGACAGTCAGTGATGACATGGAAGTCACAAGTGTTTTTGTTGATAAGCTGGGACAGATAGATATCTGGCCGGGGAAGCTGATCTATGCCAGCCTGGGGAGGGAGGGTTTAAAGTGTGGCTGGACGGTCATGGACGGCGTGTATACACTTATTTTCAAATCTGAGCACCGTCCTGCCACGTATAATATTTGGCCAGCGTATACACCGGGAAGTTAAGGAGCAACCAGGCACTTCTTTTCTTACACTTTAAGCACTGCCTATGGGCATAGGCCTACGCGTTGGTGAGAATGGCCAAGTCAGCAACGTATATCTTTGGTGCAAAGACTATGATGCTCCTATAATAGTAATAAGACAGTAACGTAAGCTGTTTCATAGCAATGTAATTGTGAAGACATTAATTGGAGGTGCAAGATAAAGAGCAATGGTTAGGGCGCTGGACTATAGTAGTAAAAAGAGGTCGAGATTTGCATGTAAATTTTCAAACAAGGCAGATATTTGGTCTTATTTTAGATTTCTGCTTCTGATTCCTCTTCTTTGTTTTCTTCCTCTTCTTCCTCGTCCTCCGCCTCTTCTTCTTTTTATTATTCCGCCTCACCGTCTTTCTTTTCCTCCTCCTCCTCCCTTCCTCGCTCTCTCCCTCCCTCTCCTTTATCCCCTTCTCCTCCTCTTCTGTCTGCTCCAACGTCTTCTATACCTCCTCTTTCTCTTTTATTTTTCCTCCTCCTCTTGTTCTTCCTCCTCCTCCTCCTCTCTCGCTTCACCTTCATCCTCTTTCTCTACTTCCTTCTTCTTCTTCTTCTTCTTCTTCTTCTTCTTCTTCTTCTTCTTTTTCTTCTCCTCCTCTTCTTCTTCTTCCTTCTCCTCCTTTTCCTCTTCCTCCTCTTGTTCTTCATCATCTTTTTCTCCTTCTCCTTCTCCTTCATCTTCTTCTTCTTCTTCTTCTTCTTCTTCTCCTTCATTTTCTTCCTCCTCTTTCTCCTCCTCCTCCTTTTCCTCCTTCTCCTCTTGCTCTTCTTCTTCTTCTTTTTCTCTCCTTCTTTTGC
This sequence comes from Lumbricus rubellus, assembly GCA_945859605.1. NCBI lineage: Eukaryota > Metazoa > Annelida > Clitellata > Crassiclitellata > Lumbricidae > Lumbricus > Lumbricus rubellus. Next base: position 18,206,628 of record OX243819.1, on the reverse strand, counting down.
TGTAACTGGATATCTTAGAGGAAGCCGAAGAACAGCTGCAGATCGCAAGGACTTTAAAAAATTGAGGAAAAGAGCCGACACGACACAAAGCTTCGTCAATTATATCTATACAGATTATAATTTATACTTAAAACTTGAGATAGTAATCAGCTAAAGTATCAAATATCACATATATGTGTATATATATATATGTATATATATTATCATATGATAATTTGATATTAATAGGTCACGTTTCCCGCCATTTTTCACTCCCTGATAAATCTGTCACTACCGATGTACATGCATCATTTATCCATCAGTAAGCCTCTCTGCCCCTTCTGTATCTGCACTGCTCTCTGTAGCCTGTGCCTTTTATGCCTTAAATCTCTTCCGTTGTTTACCCACATCTTAACCCTGCCTGCCTGCCTTCCTGTCTGCCTGCCTGCCTACCTGCCTGCCTGCCTGCCTGCCTTCCTAGTTACCTGCCTACATATCTGCCTGCCTGCTTGTCTTCCTGCCTGTCCGTTTGCCTTCCTGCCTGCCTGCCTGCCTGCTTTTCTACCTGCCCGCTCGCCTGCTTTCCTGTCTGCCTGCCTGCCTGCCTGCCTGCTTTCCTACCTGCCTGCCTGCCTGCCTCATCCTGTGTCTCTTCACTCTCTGATTATTAACTCTTTCGTTTTAGTCACCTCTGCTCTTGTCTGCCTGGCTGCTAGTCTGCGTGCAAGTCTGTCTAATAATCTGTTCATATAGATCTGTCTTTGTATGGCTCTGTCTGAAGACATCTCTCTTATGCATGGTCCGTCTACCTGTATCTATGCGTGCCTCTCTCTCTCAGTCGCTTCATTCCTGCAGACTCCATACGTCTGAGTCTTTCTCAGCCTTTGTCTTATGATGCTTGAAATTTTTTCCTCTGATCCTGTATCCACGCCAGTGTTCCTCTCTTTGTCTCTCTCTGTCTCTGTATCTCTATCTCCTGCTCTAAACAAAGAGTGTGTCATATCAAAACCTAAATTACAAGATTCTTCTGACAAAGACAATGACAGACAATAAAGAAACCTCACTAATGACAAATACATGTGCCTGCCCACTTGCCTGCCTGCCTGCCTGCCTGCCTGCCTGCCTGCCTGCCTGCCTGCCTGCCTGCCTGCCTGCCTGCCTGCCTGCCTGCCTGCCTGCCTGCCTGCCTGCCTGCCTGCCTGCCTGCCTGCCTGCCTGCCTGCCTGCCTGCCTGCCTGCCTGCCTGCCTGCCTGCCTGCCTGCCTGCCTGCCTGCCTGCCTGCCTGCCTGCCTGCCTGCCTCTCTTTGTCTTTTATTGGTAAGCCATAAATTTCTCCAGACTTCTTATTTTGACCCTGTTCGGTCGTATATTGTCTCTCTGTATATCTGTCAGTATGTCTTCCGACGAAAGAACCCTCCTCTGCCAAGCAAGCCCTCCCTTGCTCTATCTACCCCAGGGGGTAAATTATGAGATAAAGAAATCCCAATAAAAAAATATACGGAAATAACACGAAAAACGCATTGGGCCGATTATGATAATGGTTCCCTCACAAGTGCTACACACGTGCTTCACATGTGCGTCGTCTCAGTCATTCATCCGAACAAAACAGGAAACCCGCTGTTACCAGACTACGTGCTGTTTACCCATTTCGTAAGATGGCAGCCTGCCAAACTAGGAGTCGGGTAGTAGGGTGCGTAAATCGAGCGAACCCCACGGAGGGTAAATCTCAGGGTAGGGTAGTAGGCCGTATACAGACACCAGCTGCTGTTGCAGGACGAGCTCTTGATTGCTGCTGCTGCTGCTGCTGCTGCTGCTGCTGCTGCTGCTGCTGCCCCCACATGACTGTCTTGTTACTCATTAGGGACCGGAAGCCCGACATCTGGCGCTTGGGTTCAACATTAAACGCCGCCGTTCAAAACAAAGAACTGCGCCAGACATCAACACCTCATCGCAAATGCATGCACAGAGGGAAGAAGAAGAAGAAGGAGGCAGAAGACATGGCTGGCTGGACGGATGGATGGACGAAGGAAAAAGGAGCAGGCGGAGTTCGAATCCAGGGTTGGGCGGGAGATTTTGAGGTGCACGTGTGTATTCCGTTTGATCTGTGGCGTGTGAGGATGATCTGTACTATTCGCTAACAATCCATTCATTAGTTTTTGCCTATTCTTTACGAGGATTTGCTTAACGCTGATTATGTTTATATACTTAGTTAATTATGTGTGTACAATTGAATTGGGATCAATAAAAAATTGTATGTATAATTTATATTCGTTCCCAGGTTTTCCTTTCAGGCATTCATCTGTTCGTTCATTCATTCTGTTCATTCATTCATTCATTTACTCACTCATTCATTCATTCACTCTTCATTCATTCATTCATTCATTCATTCATTCATTTAGGCTACTCACTCATTCATTCATTCACTCTTCATTCATTCATTCATTCATTCATTCATTCATTCATTCATTCATCTGTTCTCTAATTGATTAATTAATTCATTCATTCATTCCGTCCATTTATTCATTCATCTGTTCTCTAATTGATTAATTAATTCATTCATTCATTCCGTCCATTCATTCATTCATCTGTTCTCTAATTGATTAATTCATTCATTCATTCCGTCCATTCATTCATTCATTCATCTGTTCTCTAATTGATTCATTCATTCCAAGATTCTCCCTTCAATCGTTCATCTCTTCATTGACTAATTAACTAATCAATTCTTCATCCTTCGTGTGTTTATTTATTCAATCTATCAATCAATCATCCCTAGAGTATAATATATCTTACGCAAAGTACACATATTATAGTTTGACAAGATGTCCCTTGTGTGGAGGGTCCACTGTGGCCAGCCAAAACCTGTCCACGGTTGTAACCAAAGCGACAACCTAAAGTGGATATAGGCACTACAGAACCGGTAGTTTCCCACCGACCTTCATGCTTGCCGTCCATTCAGTCTGTTTACTCAATTCCGTGTATACACACCCGTCCATCCGTCCGTCCGTTCGTCTGCCTGTTCATATGTATACCCATATATCCATCCACCCATCGACCCGCTTAGACCCACCCCTTGCATGCCCACTCGTAAAACAAGCCTATAAGTCTGTTGGATATACGAAGAAAAACGGTTTTCCAGACCTACCCTGGAACCTGTCAAAACATAGACATGCTTTCTTTCGACGTCGAAGGTCATGTCCTTGGAGACCGGATGTCCTTCACCAAGGTCAAGACGAGCATACGGTTCCGAGTTCGTCCCATCGAGCAGAAACTGGAAAAAGAAAAAGAAACAAGTTGCCAATGGCTGTGTCGGGACATATTTATGTCTACTGCGTTAAATGAGCCTCTCAAACGAATTTTGTTTGGATATTTTGACGGTATGTATTTTAACATGTGTGTCCATGCAGCGCTCAACCTTCCTGTCTCTGTTTCTATAAAGGAAATCTCTGCAGGGAGACTACTGACAAGAAGAACGGCTAACCTCACTATAGAGATCCTTTATGAATGCTTAGCTACAATACAATACAATACAATACGAGGAGGAGAAGGACAACAACAATGATGATGAAGAAGAGGAGGAAAGCAGGGATAACTGAACTGGAGGGTCATGGACGGCGACCATGCAACTTATTTTCAGATCTCAACGCTGTCCTGCCACTCATAATAGGCTGCACAGGTTGGAAAGGTAACAGGAGCATCCAGGCACTAATTCTTTTTCTAGGCTTTAAACATTGGAGCAAAGGAAGTAGGGCCTAAGAGAGGGAGATGTAAAAAAAGAATGCGATGAGCAGTTTGCTATGCCAATCCTGAGCGGCAGTCGTAGGTTAATAGAGGTCGAACCACCTAGGATAACATTTCTGCTTATATAGCTCACAAGTATCAGTTGTAAAATGATAAAACGTTATAATCATTAAGGTCCATCGCAGGATGCGGTAGTTATGCTTCATTATCAGATAATGGTAGTCTATAGTTAGCCTACTACCAATAGGTCAATTCATGTAGTAAACGGAGTCAATGGACTGAATTGTCTGCGCTAAATTTTAGCACCTTTGCGTATATACAATGTTATACATGTATCACAAAGACAGAGTGCTGTGCAATGTGCACTGACACTAGACAGTTAATGTTGAAACGTTTACGTGGCACCGTCTCGAATATCACAAAAACACATGCAGAGCGATGTGCACCGGCACCAGACATTTAATGTCTAGAGTATTTTACCAACAACAGCATTTTGCAGATCTAGTGGTAACTGCGTTAACACCACGACATTTGGTGCTCATATTAAGTGTTGATTGGGTGTTAACTGGTGTTGACTGGTGTGAGACTATGAAAGAGAAAGGCAGTGCTCGGTAGAACACCGGTCTAAAAAAACAACTACTGTGGAAGAAAGACGAGAAGGTCGTCTTTGTCCTAGAAAGCCAACGGGTGGGTGTGGAAAACAGGAGGAGGGTGGAAAACAGGAGAAGGGTGGAAAGCAGAAGGAGGGTGGAAAGCAGAAGGAGGGTGGAGAGCAGGAGGAGGGGTGGAAAGCAGGAGGAGGGGTGGAAAACAGGAGGAGGGGTGGAGGGTGGAAGAGGCTTCGTGAGGAAAATCGGAGAACACTGCAAACACGATTATCAATTTCTGGTCCCTGCAATCTGTCATCTACAGTGCTATCGGAATCCCTCCATCCCTCCACCCCTCCTAATGAAGGATAGATATCAACAGTTGTAGCACCCCTCTTCTCCTCATTACCTCCTTCTCCACATCCCCCTCTCCTATCCTACCTCTTTCCTCACCCCGCATCATCGCAGCCTTAATAGTGGTAGCAGCAAGAGATTAATGTGCCAGACATCATTCTTCATTCTTTCCCTTCCTCCCTCGATCCTTCCTTCCCTCCCTCCCTTCCGTCCTTCCCTCTCTCCCTCCTTCTCTCCCTCCCTCCCTCCCTTCCTCCCTCCCTCTCTCCCTTCCTCCCATGTGGCCTCACTTCTTTTCCCTTCCTTCCTCCTTTTCGTTCATTCATTCCTTCACACCCTATGACGTAGCCTATTCCTCCTTGTATCTTCATTCAATCCCTTTGTTCCTTCTTTCAGTCATGCTTTCCATTAATATTTCCACACACTTCTTCCCTCCCTCGTTTCTTTGTTTCATCACTCATTCAATTTCTTCTTCCTCTCTTCCATCCATCTTTCCTTTTCCCCATTTCTTTCTTCATTCCTTCGTTGGTTCAGATGTTCAACAGTTCATTGTCTGATTATCATCATCAATCATCATCATTAGCTCATTTGTTAATTTAAAAAACAAACCCAGTCTCCAGCCATGTCGGAACACCGAATGGGTGAGCAGTGGAAACGTAGATAATGAGTTTCAATGGAGCGCTTGTGTTCCAGGGTTCCATGCATGGTGAGCAGTGCGAAGAGAATTTCTAGATCAGTGTGATCAAACTCCGTTCCCACCCACCTTAAGCCCTGGTCTCCAGTCACCACCGTTTAAATTCAGATTGCACGAATGTTTGCAAGATCTATAAAGCGCTGAAGCCGATCACTGCGTCAACCCAACCTTAACTGTAAATAACCTCGAAGTTTCTTCTCGATTGAGGCTCTACATGAATTATTGTCGGAACCGTTTCTCCTCTCCCCAATTCTTCCAAACTCTTCCCACCACAACAGCAGCCCCCAATCCAAACACCCCAATCCAAATACCCCAATCCAACACCCCAATCCAACACCACAATACAACACCCCAATCCAGCACCCCAATCCAAACACCCCCCATCCAACACCCCAATCCAGCACCCCAATCCAAACACCCAATCCAACACTTCAATCCAAACACCCCAATCCAGGCATAGAGTTGGAGACTCCTTCATCATAAGACCACAACAAGCCCATACAACTCTCCACTCAGAGCAAGACAGGCCGGAGTCCCACCAAATATCGCACACTTTAACCCCGGATGATTACCCCCACAGTCCTCCTCAAGTATACCCATTATTTACGCAACCCACTGGAGCCCCCTTGAAAGGCCAGAAGGGTCGTAAGCACCAGTTCCGTTGATAGATAAGCAAAGCTTCGATAGCGGCCGCTTATCACCAGCGCTTAACCGTACAACCGTCAGGAAACCCTCTACTGCTATAACACACAGTGGTTGGGGTCAACAAAGCTCCCCATCTCCCACCCCACGCACCTGGGAAGGAAGGGCACGTACGTAGCCCCACCGCAGGGGCGCCGCCGCCGCTTTTACAACTATATTCCAGACGGGCAGCCGGCTGGCACCCTTCCCTTGCAGTCAAAACAAAGAACTTGACTCGGGTGTTTTTCTTGCGAAATTATTGGCCAACTGCACATGTGTTGCTAATTTAAGACGATGACAGGACAAAGATGGCGGTCGCATTGAACAGCCTCGTTCTCGATTCACATCGTCTCGTTTCCAG
>OX243819.1:18162733-18197733 GCA_945859605.1 Lumbricus rubellus | reverse complement strand
TCCTTAACTGCAGGAATGCCTGCCTGAACAAGGCCCCTGCAGATTAGGTCATTCATGACCGCATGTCGGGCCTGACGACCAGGACCAAGACGGCACGAGAGGCCGTGCGATCCTTCAGCGGTCACAAGAGTGCCACACGGGCAGCTGTGTGGATGACAAATGACTGTACCTAGACGGAGGCCCACCGCTATCCTAACCGCCTCGTCATCCAGCCTGAGACCGCATGTACTTATGGGTAAGGCAAACAGCCAGTCACCTGCATGAGGTGCTGAGACTGCTTTCAAACGTGCTTGGTGGTAATCACTGGTGTGAAAGTGGTCAAGCTCTGCTATTGATTCTGCAATAACAGGTTTATCCCAGAAGGACTGCCTGTGAGAAAGTTCTCCATCAGTACAGTATGTAGGATATTTTAAGCACCAATGCTCAAACGAGGTAGAAAAATGTGGGTCTGTTCCCATGTTCATTATTATTATTATTTTATTTTTTTAAATTTTTTAGCGCCCGAGGTATTTATGATCCCTCAGGCTTTAAAAACACTAATAAAAGCTTTGTTGTTCTGGAGTCAACGGTCAATTTATTATTATTTTATTTTATTTTATTTTATTTTTTAAATTTTATTTTGCCCGAGGTAGTAAAGATCCCTCAGGCTATAAATGATCAAAATTGTGTTATATTATTATTATTGTTATTATTATTATTTATTATTACTATTTTATAATATTATTGTTAAATGGTCAGTGGGCCAATCCAGGGTGGCGACGTTGAGATTGATTGATTGACAATGGGTGCAATTCAACGCATGGAATACATCAAAAATGTCCACTTAACACTTAACAGTCCAGCTGGAGCGATGGTAAACAAGAGACGGAAACATGCCATTGTTTAGTCTGTTTATCCATTTCCATCAACTCCACCACTGATATCTTACATGTACATGCTGGTCTGCAAAATATCTATGGAGGATATAGATGTATAGACGTGACTTTCACAAGGATGTTGAAATGCGGCTGCATGTATGTAGCCATGTATACTATATTTTTATATATTATTTATTTATAATATGTATGTGCAATTATGTGTGTGTATAACTGTATAATGTGCTGTGTATTTGTGTAAGTATAATGTGTTGCGTATATGTGTAAGTGTGTGTATGTGTGTGTGGTGTGGTGTGTGGTGTGTGTGTGTGTGTGTGTGTGTGTGTGTATGTAGGTGTTTGTGCAGATATGAATTTATCAGTGAACATAAGTAAGTGAGTTAATGAATGAATGTCTGAGCAGACAAACACACCTTGAGCAGATGTCCTTTAGTCGTTCCAGCAAGAACGACAGTCTTGTCCTTGTACAACATGATCTGGACGGCTGTTGGCACATCATCCCTTCCTCCATGAATCGTCATATTCGTCTCCGTTGATAGCGGATATCGACCTCCGATTCCGACGTTTATCTCACTGCCACAAAACTGATCGTCGATGTGTACCGCCTGTTTGTACTGAAACGATCGAAACAAACGTGCAGGACTTATTTTAGTGTGCAGCTCTATACAAAAAATGAACAGTTCTGGATCTATAGATGCATGTGTGTAGCTGTAAAAGCATTATTTCGCAGTTAAAAATAATTATAATTGATCACTGTCATACGATGGGAAGAGTTTAGCATGGCGAATGTGAAGAGAAAGAACTTCAGATGATGGGCTGTGCCCTGTGCATGTCCTGAATAATCATTGAGAGAAGGCCTGCAGATATGCATACATGTAGAATAAAACTAAACCAGAACACTGTATAACATGCCTAGGTTCTTTACATGGCATGAAAACATGCATCATTACATGATGCAAGAGTCTAATCGTATAACTATGCTGGATTCTCAATCAAAGGGTTAAAGTTCGCAGCTATTATAGGCTTCAGCATGATGTCTGATAATACAAGACACTAAGTGCAGCAATCATGCAGGCCTAGCAACAATAAGATGTTTAGCTACATATCTTCAAGACTGATGAAGTCATGTAACCAGCCAATGTTCGCCAGAACGAAACAATCAGTTAATTCCCTCTTCGTTTCCATAAGGGGGGGGATACTTTAATATTTTAAAATGCCATCAGGACTTACAACTGTCGTGCACTTTCGTTCATTTTGGTCGATCCATGCCAGAAGTCGACCATAACCCAAGTAGCAGTCTTTCTGTGCTGTCACGAACGTGCTCTTGACATCCTTCATCGTATAGACACAAAGTCCATAGCCCAGTCTCCGGTCGATCTCCACCGAGTTCTCCTCACTCTTACCAAACAGCACAAACAGCGCCAGTTCGTCGGCGCCCAACTCGAACGTCCTCGCAAATTCTGTCCCCATCTGAGACAAAGCAGCCGTTACCGCGATGTTGTACACCATTCTGGGCACACCCTTTTGTCCACACGCCAGTGTCACTTCTGTGTACGAATGAAATTCCGGGTCGTCTTTGCACACTCGAACAAGACGGGTCTCGTAAACCAACGGCTCCAGGATCGGATCCTGTTGAACTGTCAGGAAATAGAGAAAATTGTCGTGCTCAAAACTGTACAGATATTGAACATCTAGGGAACCACGCTGAAGTGGGTCGGTTTGCGATTCATCAAAACCTATGTTCTGAATCGTTTTTGACTCTGATATTGAACCCGAAAGATTCCAACCAGTCCGAACAATCCGTGCTTGAGCGCTGGAAGCATTCGCTGAGTGTTTTCCGCTGTATGAGTTAGCAATGAAAAGGATTGAATCAGTTAGCGCTGAGACATCACCACTACCACGTGCAAAGGTTGCAACAACCGACTCGGAACCAACATCGACTTGGTTTCCACGACTTTCGTACGAAATCCTCGAAACATTGTCGAGATTTTCCAATAAAAAAACAGAGCAGACCCCACCAACAACGGTGGCAGTTCCGCAGTAAAGCAAAGACCGGTTGTACAGGTCGACCTCTAGAATTCGCACATCGTTGTTCTTCGCCTGACAACCGTTGTGCGTGTTGCACTCAGTCTTATCGTCGCCTTCACCATGCAAAGGACCAGTTCGCACAACCTGCTTAACCTGGAGGATGTTGCTCAAGCGATGGACAAAGTTACGACCGGCCAGAAAGAGATCGCCGTTCGTCGGGTTGACAGCAACTTGTAGGAAAGTTCCAACATCATCAGGTGCGTTGAATTTGCGAATGCCGTACGTGGATACCGAGAGATTTGAAAGGTAGAAGAGAATCAGAATTGTACAGAGGCACATTCGACTGTGTTTGCCAGTCACGTGCGGTAAAGATATGAGGCTGAAAATTCGTTTCTTTGTCAGATATGTAGTCATGATCTTTAGATGAGTGACGCAGCCATTTTCAACTACAACAGAGCAAAATAAATTCTTAAAGATTACAAAATACGAAACCAGTTTTAAAGCTAAGCACTCTCTACAACGTTATAATCTAATAATGAGTAAATCGACCGTACACAGTCGGTGGGAGGATTAGACGGCGAGGGAGAGGACTGGCTGGCCATCAACCGAGGCTAAGAAAATGAAGTTGTCAACAATAGTTCACACACAAGGCTCGTTGGATGATGGATAGATAAATGGATGAATGGATTATAGATGGATGTATGGATGATGAATGGATGGATGAATGGATGGATGGATGGATGATGAATGGATGGATGGATGAATGGATGGATGGATGATGAATGAATGGATGGAAGGATGGATGGATGGATGGATGAATGGATGGATGATGAATGGACGATGGATGGATGATGAATGGATGGATGGATGATGAATGGATGGATGGATGGATGGATGGATGGATGGATGGATGGATGGAAGGACGGACGAAATTAAGGTCGTCAATTATTAGTGACCACGCTGAGAATGCAGCCATGCACCTTCTGGTGAATACAGGTCTATAATTTATAAAGCACACTGATTTGTAGTTTACAAAGGACAACGTACTATGCCTACGCATCATAGTGGCAGTGCTCCGCCTACTTCTACCCGCATCAATGAAAACACTTTTAATTCAGCAGCAGCAGCAGCAGCAGCAGCATGCGCAGCACATACCTTCCGACGAGACTTTATCGTATTCGTACGCGGGAGAGTATTTCTCGAATCTGTCCTTCCTCCACTCTGCTCCCCAATCCAAAACCGACTCCAATAAACCACGCTGCTCTTGTAGGCTATACTACAGCCATCTCCCGGGCCTTCGCCTCCCTTCCCCCCAAGGCCCGTGCGCCCAGTTCCTCTGCCCTCTTTCCTCTTCCATGCCTCTCTCATTTCCTACCTGGCGTTAATTGACAACCATCGTAGGCTGTAGTGTGGGCCACTCATCGTCGCCTTGGCCCATACTACAGCCTCACTGACATCCGACGCGTGCTAAGCTTACTCTCCCAGCGTCGGCGGGCGGTTCATTCTCCATTTGAGCGAGGTAATTTTTGCCGTAACGAATTGGATGCCTGTTAACAAGAATGATATTTATATTTATATTGGTGGCCTATATAAATATATACACTGTGTCCGGAAAAAAACAACCAGTTTTGTAAATATGAAAATAAATAGTAAATATTCACCGATTTTTACAATTCAAACACCATTTTAATCCTGACATATTTCTCTAACAATTGTAAAAATATAAAAGTTCCAGTCCAAATAATGACGTCATAATGACGTCATTTGCACAAAAAGTCAAATTTAAGAGATAAATGCGCAAAATCATCCACAATTTCAATATTTTATCATGTAATTTATCAATAATAAATGTAAGTTTAATTTTATTTTTATATCTGAATTATGTCAGACTGCAATTTGTGGTCAAAGAGTACACCTTTGGCTTCAACATAAGCGTCAAAAGGGTCGCGCTAATACCCAACAGCAGCATCGATAACCAGCTTATCAAAACCTCCGAGGCGTTAACAATTCGCTTACGGAGTTCTTCAATGTCTCTTATCCTTGTCTTGTAGCCTGCACCTTCTCCTCCATCAATCTCCAACTCTTATTATCAGTGGGATTTAAGCGGGCGGCCGTTTTGCGGCCAAAGATTAAGATGAATGAATTCCGAGTCTTTTTAGTCAACAGATCAACAGATTCACGAACTCAGTGAGCTGAAGCGCTATTTTGTTGAAATGTGTAGGCTATTGTTCCGAATATTCTCGGATATCAGGCACCACTTTTTTATAGAGCAGACAATCCCTCTAATAAGCTGCATTTATTTTCACTTCTGGTTCTATTAAATGGATTTCCGTTTTACCAAAAGCCAATAATACCAACCGAACCATGCATGAATGGCCGGCTATATGCATTTTGATGCAACTGACGTCATCATGACGTCATTATTTAGACTGGAACTTTTATATTTTCACAATTGTTAGAGAAATATGTCAGGATTAAAATGGTGTTTGAATTGTAAAAATCGGTGAATATTTACTATTTATTTTCATATTTACAAAATCGGTTGTTTTTTTCCGGACACAGTGTATATTATAATATATACATATATTATATAATATATATATTTATATATCAACGTACATACGCACTGTTGAATGTGTTCATACAAATGCACTCATGAAGCACACGCATACAAACACACATGAATAGAGATGCACGGTGGCCGAGTGGTTAGAGCGGTCTGCCAGTAACGCGGAGAGTACGGGTTCGATCCTTGTCCGAGACGGTTACTGTGTGTGTGTGTGTGTGTGTGTGTGTGTGTGTGTGTGTGTGTGTGTGTGTGTGTGTGTGTGTGTGTGTGTGTGTGTGTGTGTGTGTGTGTGTGTGTGTGTGGAGTTTGAGCAAGTTCTTCATTCACAGTTAATTATTGTTCCGTAATAATTACAATTGCAACGGCGCCGTAAAGTTGTGTGTGCAGTGCACTGTCTTAGCTTCATTAAGCAATATGCAGTATAATCCGCAGTGCGTTTGCAGGCGGTTCAATAAAGAACATACACACTTACTTACTTACTTACTTACCTACTTACTTACTTACTTACTTAAGAAGGGCGATATCAAATTGCAGTTGTATTTCATTGTACGTATACATGTATGCATGCCCAGGCCCAGGGCTTAAAATGTGCATGGACTGTCATGGACTGCGTTCATGCACTTATTTTCAAATCTGAATGCCGTCCTGCCACTTATTTCGCCAGCACACGCTGGAAAGTTAAGAAGCGTCTATGGTACGCACTTCTTGTTTTACACTTTAAGCGCTGAGTAATGAGTATGCCTAGGCCTACACAACTGCCCAACGTTCAACATGTTTTAGTTCTTCTGTTATGGTATTTCTCATTCTTTTGCCTACTAGTAGATGCACAGTTTCCCTATTGTTCTCTACAGGTGACCAAACCATGCTTACTTTTTAAACCTTAAAAGTCCTGAGTATCCTAATGCATATGCTTTTCTCCCTTAATTCCATGAAGAAAGGTGTGTTGGGGTCGTGCTGTTAGTACGCCGTTATCCTTTGTCGATTTCCAATCTCAGGCTCAGCTGAGAGAGGTTTAACTACGTATTATGACAGCATGGTCTTTGATGTCCAATCTGAACTGGATCCAGATTTGACGAGGGCTTGTGACAACAGAGGCCGTTGCCCTCGAAAACAAATTTGGTTGGAATAATACAATCTGAGCTGCTCTCCACTGCGCCTTTAAATAATATCGTCATTTTAACTCAATTCCTTTCGCTAGAGCGCCTAAACTAAGGTTGGTCAAAAGTACAGTTCATGTCCATTCACTGTGAGAATTGTAGAACAAAATCTGGGTGGTCGGCTAGATTATCGTAATCGTAAACTCCTGATTTCTAAAGCGCCTCTAGAAAGCCAAGCGCGGGGCACCGGCTTATTCACGAGCGCTGCGTTGAGTAAAAATGGTTATCCGTAAGAGTAGGCTAGTCCATGGTGGTCCGGGTCGAGATTATGAACCACTTTGTACAGAAGTGCTTCTACAACTGCACAAATCCATTTAGAACTGCACATTTTGTGTACAACTGCACGTTTAAAAAACCTGCTCCACAGCCTCTAATGAATGGTGTCTCGACAGTATAAACTTCATCAACAGTGTAGCAAACAAATAGGTTTTGAACCTAGATTCAAAAGAGTCTACTGAGTCATCAGTCTGATGGCGGGTGGAAGATTGTTCAGCCATCCAGAACCTGCTGATGCCGAGAATGCAAGATGACAGAAGACTTCAGAAGTACGTCGCAGGAGCCAGACGGACTTTCCGATAGGAATAGGATTTTGATCTTTGGCTTCAAGTCACTATCCGGTCTGGAGCCTTAATTTGATTATAATGTCTGAATATGAATGAATAAATGTGCGTGGGGGTGTGGGTGTGGCTGCGGGTGTGTGTGGGTTTGTGGATGTGTGTTTGGGTGGGTACATAGGCCTAAAAATGCTAACAATCTGAATAACACGATTGAATTGCAGAATATAATTTTCGGTTCAGTGGCGTCGCCTATCGGCTGCAAGAGGAATCAATGCAATGTTTCACGTAGAAAAGAACTTATGATCGCTGCGATGAACAAGTGGGCCCCTATAGTAAAGGTGCGCAGAGCCTGAGCACGAGAATCTCGCACGTGGTCTGGAACGAGTGGGGATGAATTTTTTTAGATGAAGCGAGCCGAGTGACTGAACCTGCACGTTCGGTTCTTTCGTTATATCACTTTCCTATAAAAAAAACCAGATGCTTACTGTGCTCGGTGCGATTTAGCTATCACCTTGGATATCTGCCCATTGAGACGACAAGCGGCGTGTTCTGTCGACGTGCAGTAGAGTCACTATCGCAACGAGTGATTGAGTGTGTGTATTGGGCGCCGTATGCACCATAATTATGTAAAAGCAAGACTATAAACTACCAGTAATGACTACTGAGTCCTGACCCATCATTGTCAAGTCATGCGTTAGATGTCCATTCTCTGTTGGAGTCGCTGTGCGTTGCTAACTTGCTAAGCATTCTGGAAGCTGCATTTAAATTAAACCATTGGATGTTTCATGTTTGCCTCTCAGATCAACCTACTCGAATGAATCATCCAGGTTCTTGTTTTGGTTCTTACGTCTCAATTGGGTCTTGCTCCGAAGTATCTTTGTGATTTCATGCTTCGACCCCCTCTGCATGTCTGATTTCGTTGTGTCCTCCTAGATAATCTGATCGGCTTGACCTAGCTCTTTGTCCCCCCCCCCTCCGCGTCAAGACTGCAATGGCTACGGATGTTTTCCCTTCGTAGGTCCATCTATGTATAGATTATAGATTGAACCTCTCTCCTTCACCAGTTTGATCCAAATTTCTTTTTATTATAGTCTTTCCTCATCTTTCACCTCATATCCTGCCTTTTCTCTCGGGTTCGATCGCACTGGGAGCTCTTCTTAAAGGCTCTTGGGGCGCGGTGGTCTAGTGGTGGCGTCGTTGCTTTGGAGCCGGAAGGTCCGAGGTTCGAATCCACCCTCAAGCCGCGTAAGGACCTTGGGCAAGTCCTTCACTTACAATTGCTCAGCGCTTCGGTGTGAAACTCCGATGCAGTGTCCGCTCTGCATCGGGAGCGCCTCTGAGTAGAGAGAGCTTGAAGGGGCGCTATAACAAGTACGCATACAAACAAACAAACAAACAAATAGCTCTTTAGGCCTAACCTATACATGTAGGCTAAATGGTCAGGTAGGTAGGCCTGCAAAATACAATAATTATAGGCCTACAATACAAAATATGCATACTCCATCAGATTGTCAATTGAATGAATAGATTATAACTCTTTCTAAGGTTTGAGGCCCGGTTCATCCAATGTTGCGATCTTTCCAGACCGAATGATGAGCTACCGCACTCAATGCATGGAGACCGTTTACTTAAAGAACCAGCTGGGGAACTAATATGAAACATCAAATTTCAAAGCCGGAAGGATTCTGTTACTACTTATTCCTAGATGTTTATTTGCAATAAATTGTAGTTACGACGATTCAAAGCATCGTCGGTAGAAAGCTACTTCTATGATGCTTTACAAAACTAGTTAGGCCTACTGTCAGTGCAAATTCCCATGTTTAGGTTCACGTAGCAGCTACAGTTTTAAATATCTTCTAAAAGCATAGGCCTAATGACTTAGCCTAGGTGCACTGAAATTGACTGAATAGTGCAGGACTTAAGTTGCCTCTGCCAATTGAGGTCACGGTTGATAGCTCTGATGCAACTTTAACAGTCAACTAAATCCTAGATTTAAATAAATAAATAATATTTTTATTTTGTTCATAGTCTATTTTACATTACATTCTTCTGCAGTAGACCTAAGCCTATACTTGAGCGTTCAGTTTCTCAGTATTCTTATTCGGAGCCCTTCCGGAATTTAGGAAGGGCATCTGGATCGTGTTATTCACACTACACTCTGGACAACCCACCTGACCTGACCTGACGTGGAACAGGTGATGTCCTGCGTTTTAATACCGCTTGATATATTCTCGAATTTACAATTAAAATCAATATCACGAAAATACTTTAGTTGATATTACGATTTAAAAGCTCTTCCATAGCATCTTATTCAGAGGTGAATCCTTTCAGCGGGGAAAACAGAGGTTCATAATGTTCAGTCATTTGCGATCCCTTCCAAGAGAACTACAAGACACAATAATACAGCGTTCTAATCAAGCTAAGGTCGACTACTTCTGCTAAAATGTTTAATTTTTAAAGATATTTCTCACCAAAATTTGTGTTGGCTAATAACCTATCGCCCCTGAAGATCCAATAATGGTATCGTCCATTACGTTCGCTTTGCTGCTGTAGGGCTTGGCGAGAACTTATCAACTGAACCTGCCGACTAATCTGGCCTGACAGGTATTGCAAGTTGTTATAGGCCAGTTATTGGTTTTCACCTGCTCTAACATTCGTCACAGGTAAGTGATCGATATTTAGATACCGTCTTACCACGCATCAGATCAAGTTTAATTGTTGTAGTGGATTATATTGCAATAAATTAAATGGATCCACTAGCTGAATTATATTAATCGCATAGGTTCAAATTGGGCATATATAATATTAAATACACCGTTAAAACTCGTCTGCACTTGAAAAAATTTGGTCTAGGGATAAACTAGGTTTAGTGGGTGGCCACTGCCCTCGTAAGGTTAGCCCTGGGTGGAATCAATAGGCCTACCAGCAAAGGGTAGGCTGGGGATTTAGTGCAAATCTCGTAAACTGAGCGATAGGCCTATAATAATAATTATTATTATCAGTATTGAAATATTTTCGAAGACGCTAAAGAAATTAATATTGAAGAGGATACCTTGACTAAGCAAGTGATGGTGGTAATTACCGTATGCGATGTCAGGCTACTCTGCCCAATATGGAATGCAATAGTTACTGTCGTTAGGCTACTCGAGTGGGTAAGGAAGCGGATAATTCATTGAAAAATGAGCAGGGTCGAGGCCAAATGCCACAGATGTTATATTATAACGGCGCTATATAAAATCCGAGTAGCCTATACTTGCATTTTACATTTAGGACTGGTTTTTAATGAAGCCTTCCCGTATAAGATAGCTTCACAAATAGGCCTACACTGTCCTCACTTTCAACCGGATCGGATTGGAAGTGCTTCTGAAAAGACGACCGAAAGGGTGCTATTTAAATGAATGAATGTCGGATTACATCCCAACAATTTAAAAATTGGGGACTATTCCTTCGAGACGTCGACCGTGCCCATCTCTTTGTGGTGCGCGATGGTGTAGTGGGTATGTTCGTCGCCTTTTGCAGCCAAAGGGCTGCAGGTTCGAATCCACCTCAAGGCGCCTTGTAGGGACCTTGGGAAAGTCCTTCAATCGCAATTTCCAAGCGCTTCGGCGTTGAACTTCGATGCAGTGTCCGCTCTGCAGTCGGGAGCGCCTCTGAGTAGTGAGCTTGAAGAAACGCTATAACAAGTGCACATACAAACAAACAACCTCAACCTAAGTTCAGACCGGAACGTTTTGGCCTACACGAGGCCGGGTGAACGTGTCTCATTTTCATGCTTTGCTCTGTCTTCACAAATTTTCTGAAGAATGATATTTTGGAGAGTGCATAGTAGGCCTACTGGATCTAATTTTTATTAAGCTGGTCGTTGAACTCGCGTTAACCATGCATGCAGAGTTGGACTTGAACCAAATTTCATCAAAGCCGATTTTGATTCTGTCTGAACGCCTGTGAATGAGAACGTCGGCTTTCATCGCTTTGATGGTTTGCAATGGAGAAGTCAGAAGGCTGCAATAACGATTGTCATAACTCCGTTCCGCATGACAGACTCCAATATGTACTGTATGTGGGGCTCACATGCATGTATTATAGGCTACAGTTAGCTTGCTGCATATCTATAATATAGTCCACCCGCCCTCTGTATTATAATAATACAGCCGTAAATATGAACGCTATGCAGGTATAATGGTATACAGTACACGGTGTGTGCTGTAGATATATATATATATATATATAAGTCATATATGATATATATATATATATATATGACTTTTCTTGACTCTTTATAAAGGGCCTCTATAGCTCTACACATGATCGCTGCGTACACGCTTAAACTTGCCTTAGGCCTACTGTACGCCTAACTGGTGTTAAATTCACGAGAAACCGCAAGAATAGAAAAATCGATGAGATGAACTAACAGGTGGATAATATGCATTGTAGGCCTTGTAACAAAGGCCTATTATAGGTCACCAGGATATATCGGCACAAGTCTGTTTCGATGTTGTTTGGCTGTTCATGCAGTGGAAAGCTGAATGCTAGACACGGACGCACAGTGATCTAGTCTTAGTCTTACCACTTGTAAACAACAGCAGTGGCCTAAATATTCGTCACAAAGAACAGCAAACCCAACACCCCCCGTCATGTCCCTTCACTCTCGTAATGACCGACCCGAGTTGCCCCCCCCCCCCTATATACAAAGTTCTCGTCTATAGCAAATACAGCTATCTTGGTGGGCGTGTGAAACGTGTTTTGCCAACCTTTGTTCACCGTGTATATGCAAACAGATCGTTTATATTGCGCCTTTAAAAGAACATGCATGCGTTCTGCGTACGTTCATTCACTGCTTGCTTTGAACATTTATAGGCCTATTTCATTTATATAGAGCCTTTCAGGAAATTCGTTCAAACGTGTACGGAGGTGCAGCGCAAGTGTTTGTATTTTCATCAGTGCTTATAATTATGCAGCACCTTTTACCGACATAATTATGTTACCATGCTCTTGCGTTGGGATGAGAAGCAGTTTCCTCTTTCCGCTCTGAAGCTTAGAGACTTGACTCGCTGCAGTGACTCTATATTTGTGTCAGTGTTGAGGAGGCAGTGGTATATGTCTAGAAATCGTCAACGTAGATTATGGCTTTTATAAAACGTCAACCGACGTCAAAATAATGCAAACAAGCAACTACTTAACGAGTACAACGTCAAGTCCGAGGGGTTGTGCAGAGATGGCAGCCTATATAACGTGAAGAAGAAATCCCTGCTTTGCAATGGAAACTTGTTCGGGCGCCTCAGTATGTTGGTGTAAGGTCTCTGCATGGTATACATATGTCCTGGACAAAGCTGCATGCAAGTTTAAGTTGTGTCTGCCTAATAAATACGAATAAAGAAATTTGACCGATTGAATGATTGTATGAATGATTGCACATGCATTATATGGGAATCTATTTTCTTTAAGCGTATATATATATAGGGTAGGCTTAGGCTTAGGCTGCATGTATATACATGTAGATTGCTTATACTGTCCATCAATCCAGTCAGACAATCACAAACAAAACATTTTAATCATTGGTTTCATTCTATACTTGGACTGTTCTGAACAAACATAATCTGCTGAGCACTACTATCCCTAGACCAACGACTTGTTTGATATAGACTATTCTTCTTTTCATTCGTTCATTTTGAAAGTTACTTTAAAGTGATTGTTGCTAATTTTCTCTGTCATATTATATTTCAAAACCCATAAATCATAAACTTTTCTCTTATATAACTACCTAGCCCGGGCTCCTAAGAGTCGGCGGCATCTGGGAATTTGCCCTCTGCCCCCCCTCGCGGCGGCCCTGGGGATGGGTAAAAGTTATGAGGTCAAACGATATTCTGGCGCCGCATACAGGGTGATTTCACATGACTATATATGCCTCTCCAATGTGCCCTTTGAATACACTCCTGTATACATGTAGGGCTGTAGGCCTATGCATACAATGTATCAATAGTACATTTGGACATGTAAATATGCTTTCACCGCTTGTGTCTGTACGTGCTCATGTGCGCGTGTTTGTGAGCAATATTTTTAGCGTCCTATAGTCCAAATATAGACCTACGTTAGACTCGCAGGCCTATGTATACACACGCCACTTATACGGGTCTATTAAGAAGTCGTTCAGCAAACTTTGACCAGGACAAAAGCCTATTGAAGTTGACTGCATGTATATGGGAAACAGATACGTCTGCCTTCAGTTTGTACTGGTGTGATGACCTATTGGGACCAGTGCGAAATGAATTCCATAGGACGATGACGTCAGACGTTTTTTGCTGTTGAGACTCGACATGTCGTCGTCATCTGTTTCAACATGTCAACACACTATTGCCCCTTTTAACTTCTGGTTTCACTTTCACCGCCTCAATTTTCCACATCAGCTAGAACTATCCAACTCACACGATGAACTCGTCAGAACTGTCCCTCTTGCAATAAGCTTATATCCCTCAATTATTGCTTCACTGAAACTGAAAAATCTGTTTCGACAGATCGTTTAATGCTAATTCCTTCGCTATCCACTTTCCTCTCCTAGCTCTCTTAGTCTTACCAGACAATTTCTCAGATTGCGAACCATATGCAACGCAGTTGTCTGCATGGTTGTCTCTGCGTTATCCCTCGCTCTTGACTTGGAACCGAGTCATTCTGCATGTCCATGGCTGTCCGTCGATTTAGGCACTGCTAGTTCCCAATAATGAGTTTTTTATGCGTTTTAGAAATTTGTCAATATTACGAATATCAGTGTAATTGTTTCAAAATTCGATATTAGAAGATATATACAGCATTGCAGTATACTACAATATTTGACTCATTGTAATGTGACCTGGCTAAATGTGGGTCTATAGTGGGATCTGTCTTTGCAACGAGGCCGATCTATCACCACACCCCGGCTATACTCGTTCTTTGGCATGGATGGCGAAGGAAACTTTAAACAATTAGGAAGCACATGACGATGATGATAATAATTATTTGCAACTGTTGTAATAATTGGACGAGACTCTGGGAGCATTTGCAGTAACTCACCGGCTCCGTCTCTCTGAATATACACTGCTACAAAAAACCCTAAATATACGATGGAGTGTACGCTTTAATACGACTATATTACGCTAAAAGCGGCCGATTGGCCGCAAAGACCCTAAACGGCGAAAGCACCCTGTTATCGGCGCCTCTTTGCGGTGAAACTCCCGTCTTTTCGGAAATTTGCTCACTGAGTAGTTTTGTCTTCGTGCGCCAATAATGTAGTTCTGATTGTTCTCCGACAGCCTCTGTTAAACCTGTCTATAAAATTAGCAAATAACTACATCGAGTGACTAAGCTTCTTGTTTAATTATGTTATTTGGCCTCAAGTAAAAGGACAAGTTGAAAATAGATATCAGAAGCTCGTAACAGCCGCATTCCTTAAAGCGGAATGCGCATTAATATGACGATGAAGCTAGAACCCCGAACAAAGGGGTGCAGACGTGGGTTGCACAAAGGCGCAGGCTTTCCACACAATGGACTGTTAGTGCAAGCACTTAGCCTACGTTGACAGATTATAAGAGAAGCATAAGCCAATTCCTTTGTAAACAGCCGAAATTTTCCACCGTTGTGACAAATTTAGCGCCTATTAGGCCTGTGGGCCTTTAAAGCGCGTTTGGTATCGATTTAGATTCATGTGCACCATAGCTCATCTGGTTAAGATGGCACACAGTGAATCAATAGTTGTGGGTTCGAAACCCATGGCCGGCTACCAAACTATTTTTGTTATTTTAACAATCAAACGTAGCAAACATTAGTAGGCCCTATTTTATTTTTGCACCCAAATATTGGCTTACTTTTAACTTATGCGATTCAGTTATGTTCACTTGAAACTGAAAATACAATTGTAAAAAGAACAAGCTTTTAACTCTAAGGACAGCCGCATTAGGCATAGCCAATTTATTGACAACTCATTAATAGCCTACATGGAGCGAGCATGAGACATGGCAGTAATGAACATTGCACACAGTTTAACTAAGCGTAAAACACACAAATTATGGTTTAATAGTCGGACATTTCAATGGACACTATTAGGCTAAAACACGTCTTTAAAAGGATTATAGCGTTCGATGAGTGTTTAGCTATGACCTTTTAATGTCGCATATGCTGTGTGCCATTTAGCTCATCTGATAATGCAGGTGCGCAGCTTCATGCAACCCAGAGATTGCAGGTTCGAATCCCAGTACTAACTTTTATTTTATTAAATACGCCTAGGCCTATACATTGTTTCACAAACTTATATATGGTAATTATTCAATTAATTTTTTGGTTAAAAAGCGACGTTTCGATGCCTAAACTTAATGTTTGCTTAGTAGGCCTTCAGCTGCCAACAAATTAATTTGTATGTAGGCCTATATATAGCCTTTCGTTCGTAGCATCTGACACGTTCACAGCAGAGCCTTCCAATACTAATAAAATTAATAAACAAACGTTAAAGAGCATTAGCCTAAACAGGCCGAACAAAGACCTCGACATACAAAAGCAAAGAATCACTCCCTGCCATCTACTTTTTCACTAAAAACTGAAAATTGTGACTTAAAGCCTTACACAATCCAATCTATCTGACGCTTTGGATCTTGACTGGGAACTGATTTTCACTCCATTGATTCTGTTTTGAATAGCCTAAGTGCATGTGACCAAGGTCTACCTTGCCTCAGTAGAAAACTTCACTATCTATCGATATCTATTGTGGTATGCGTTTTTCATTGTCAGCAATGATGCACGGAATTCCTGACGGCCACTTGGAATTATGGGGGCTTTATAATAACCCTAATCGTGATCTCTAGCTTTTGCGTGCATCTGATGCATGATTATTTTTTAGGTCAGCAGGGTTAAAATAGGCCTATAATGGAATGTTAATTTGGAGCATATATTTAATTGAACAGGCCTATAATACGAGTTGACCATTTGATATGAAGTGGTATAAACGTTATCTATCCTGTCGCCATAATGTGGTTTCTAGCCGGCTTACTTACTTTTCAAGCAACGAAGACAGTTGCAATTCGTATTGATTTGACCCTAGGCCTATTGATTTTCTTTTTAAGGCTACATTTCACGTGGGATATAATATTCGCAGCAAGTTAATTTAACTTAGGTCTATTATAGCAAATATACTTTGAAGGATAACCTGATGCCATTAATTATTGGAGACCAAAAGCTATAGTAGGCCTAACTGAATTATTTCCGTCAATTTTTTCTTTACTCCAGCGCTAACTAGATATGTCAGACGTTTACAAATTCTTAAAATGAAAATTGGTTATCGGTACCAGAGGGTCGCTAAATTTATATATATGCTCGCAACATTATCAGGATTAATAAATGATGGCCAATTTATTGCAACAGTTCGATTTTTTCGGCCTCAACAAATGTCAACTGCGGTAGAATAGCGCTATAAAAGTTAGATCGCATTGAACGGTGTCGCAGAAGCCTTGACCTTGATGGGACGAACATGCCGGAAATTCCTTTCCACATCTGACGGCGGATAATGTGGCCGCTGAGAGGTTTCGAGAAACTTCTGATAGCTCAAATTAATCAAGTAAGTGATATATTATTCGTAAATTCACAGGACATATTCGCCTTTTGGTGGTATGGCGAATTAATTTGGGCGCGGAAATTGTCTTTTATATGAACTTATAGGGGTTTACAAGCGCGCGCGCGTCATTGTAATGGTGGCCGACTACAGGCAATTTTATTTGGTTTTCGAGTAAATATCAAACATCGATATAATTTAGTGTGCTTTTGATGTATTCTCAGTGAAATTCTCGTTTGCATTTCCAGGGAATTATGAACACTTTCAACGGAAATTGTTTTATGGTTTGACGGTGTCGTCGACTTTGTCCATGCGGGAATGGAAAAATCAGTCGGTACTCCGTCCTGTAAATTCTTCCGCCAACAGAGTTAGTGAGTCACTTGTTGTACATTATTACGGTATTTGAATAGGAAATTTGCTAATCAGTTAAATTAAATTGTGGAAATGAAAATACCATTTTAAATCACGGTATATGTATCAGAAATGGAAGTGACAAAACTGGAGAATTTGGTTATTGTTAGTGACGGCTCGGTTGCACGTAAACAGTTTGACTTACTGAATTAGAAGTGGCATTTGTCGTGTCATGTCATGATGCCGTCGTCGCATCGCGACTATTGACTACCAACGGATTGTCCAAAGTCTCCTGTCACGAGCTGGTATAAAGGTTTGAAATTACCCCTCCTAAACATTACCTCTTGCAAACTGTAAATTGCATAAACCATGGCAATTATTGCACAAAAAATATCAGAAAAATCATCCCGCTTCTTGTTTTGGTCTGAATATTTTCATCCGTTATCCCACTTCGTGGTTTGTTTTAAATATTTTCATCTGTAACTAAAATACTAATCGCCGCTGAAGTTACAATGGAGAATTGTCTGCGAGGCTATTATTTTTGTCCGATCAAAAAATTGATAACATACCACGAAGTGGGATGAAGGATGAAAATCTTCAGAACAAAACAAGAAGCGGGATGATTTTTCTGATTTTTAGTGCAATAAATGCGATGATTGATGCAAATCTAGTGTCCGGGGGGTAATCTGAAACTGGTACCGGTTTCAAGTTACCGAGGGTGGGGGGTAATGCTTAGGAGGGGTTAATCTGGAACCTTTACACCGGCATTTAAGAAAGTGGTATTTATGAAAACATTGCTGAGATTGGAGCTGGGTTGATTGAAAATAATTGTTATTTAAATAGAAGTTGAATTGATAAAAAAGTTATTGTTTAAATAGAAGCGGAATTGATGACATCAATTCTTGCCTAAATGGAACCTGATTTACAAGAATGAGTCGTGTAAATGTACAAGCCGAATTCATGAAAAATACTTATGCTGCGCCTGTCCAAGAATATCGTATAATTTATTTTGCTAAAACAGTAGATTACCCATGCTATTATTTGGTTTTCGAGTAAATATGAAGCATTCATTTAATCTTGTGTGCTTTCTTTGTATTCTCAGTGAAATTCTTGATTGCATTTCCAAGAAATTAGGAACATTTTCAACGGAGATTGTTTGTGTATTCCACAGTGTCGTCAAATTTCTTCACGTGGTTATGCTCCTTTCAAATCTTCTGCCAGGTGAGTTAAAGAGTCACTTGTTACACATAATTACGGTATTTGAAGAGATAATTTGCTAATCAGTTAAATTAAATTGCCTAATTAAATTTTAAAAGACTAAACTTATGGTTATTCAGAAGACTGCGTGCCTGAATGCAAAACAGTATGGTTGCCAATGACTTGGCTAAAATAGAGCACTACCCTCTATCAGCCTAAAATTTAATCTTCACCCTTTGAAGCTTTTTCGGGAATTTTTTCTAATTATTGTAATGAACGCAGATAATTTCTTGTTAATTGCATACTTCTGAGCAAACTGCATTATGGGATGCGGCTGATAAGGCAGCAATGTTCTATTTTAGAGATATTTTGGGTGACCCAAAAGTTAACATGAACAGTCACGCAGTCTTTGGTAAACTTATTGCTAGCATTTTAAATAGTATATGTATCAGATACAAAAATGACAACTCGAGAACTTGTGCTGTCTGGCACGTCACAAATTCAGTGTTTGAACAGGCCATTGCAAGCACAAATTTGTCGCTTAAGCTTTCAGTTCACTCACTTATTTGGTAGCAGTCTTGGGCACTTATGGTAAGTTGGCTCTGAGACAGCCATGGGTTATTGGGTATGAAGTATTATTGAAACCATTTGTTAGTCATGGCATAATAAGTCAGATGCCCAATCATCTCCTTCACCGACTCATCTCTCCACCGACAGTGTACTATCAGTGTACTAATTTTTATCTGAGTTGTCCAGGGGATGCTGCGGGTAAAGAAATCTAGAAACAATTTTTCTGTCTAGGTTTGGATTTTATCCCCGTGACCTATTAATCAACAGTCCGGTGTGTGCTAACCACTACATTTTCAAGCATACCTTCAATATTATTATTACTACTGAAAAAATTAGTTTAATAATTATTATTTTTCCACAAGTTTCAAAGCCATTTTTATTATTTTAAAATTGTCATGATTATTATTGTTGTTTTTTACCAAAGATAAAAATGATCTATCAAGATTTATAGAAATTATATTGTAAAAAATGACTCTGTCAAATCAGGCCTAATCACAGGTTTCCCAGCCATTATTATTTTTGCTGCTATCATTATTTAATATTATTTTTGAACACAGCAAAATCTTAAACGATTACATTATAAAGAAAGTAAGCATGTGCATTATTTCAAGGTTCTCGGCTCCATCATGTTGCAAAAGCCAGCCCATAAAGGGCACGGCAGTATTTAAGCGATGCATGCAAATGGTTAATCGCTGTTATTGTGATTAATTATTATTATGTCATCATCATAATTTTTATGTTGATAACTTGTAGTAATACTAGCACTATTTTAGAATCGCTACTTTTTTATCCTGAGGTAAGGTAATCTACATTATTTCAACAATTGAGGATGGCATTGTTCTGGGATTGCAAGTCTATTTTTATTATTACTGCTATTGTTGTTGTCGTTGTCAGGATTGTTCCTGGGAGGAGGGTTTCTTATTTATTTGTTTATTTCTCTTGTTAATATAGAGGTTCGCATGGGAACAGCGCAGAGATAACAGGAGAACAGCGTATAATGGCGACTTTACTGAAGAAGTAAGAAACACAACGAGAAGAATTAATATACTTTATTTAAACGATGCAACTTTTGTTGTTTTCTTTAAAGACGTGGGAACTAACTCCTTACAGTCGTCATTGTTGTTATTATTATTATTATTATTGGAGGTGGTGGTAGCTGAAACTTTGAACAAGTTTTCTGCTCTGTGTGTGGCACTGTGTGACTTATGTGATTTGACTATAAGGAGTACACTGACATTCACTACTGGTGAGACGACTCCTTGTATCCAGAGGCTGAGATAATGATGTTTCAAACATTTCTTACCCATGACCCAATCAGGACTTACTTAACGTTCAAGGGCTATTTTATTTATATTGTTATTTTTGGTGGTGGAGAAGGTCATGGTTATGTTGGTGATTGTTTGTGGTCGTGATGCAGGTGATGGTGCTGTTGATGGCATTGTTAGATGCATGCTGGCTTATTGCAATGCTTTTCTGGTCTATTGGTTTTACTTAACTGTTGTTGGTGGTGCTGGCAGAAACAGCTTTCGTTATCTGGCTACTGGAGTATATTGTATTTTGTTTTTATTAGGTTGCAAGTGACAGAAACGGTGCACCCGGTTAAATATTAGTAATTATTTCATTCAAAAGTGATTTAGCCAACAATCTAGTGTTTTGGAATTTCTGGGATTTGACTGAATGAAATCATTTTGTTTGTAGGACTCGATGCAGTTGTTCAAATCTGAAACTTTAGAATGATGACAGCACATGCCCAAAGGTCAAGAACAGAAACTGTTACGTTATGGGCATACGTGGTAAGTATTACATATTTCTTGATAATCATTATAATTATTATTGATATTAACATCATTATTTGTTTTTCAAGCATTTTATTAAGCGACACTGTTTATTAATGGTGGTAGTTGTGGCGGTGGTGGTGGTGAAGTATCCGTCATCTTGCTATTAAAATATTTTTTTGTTTCTGCTTGGATTGTATTGTTATGATGCACATATCATTAGTGGATCTTGATATTTGTATATTAAAATTCTTACTATTTGCTACATGTTGTAACTGATCTTTAGCTTTTCATGTTTCGTGGTCAAATATCTTTTATTCGTTTTATGATATTTTCATCAAAGTTTACTAAATAATAATCATTGGAGCATGCCCTGTCCAGTGCCAATTTTGTGATGGTTTCACGGCCAGTTCGTGTACTCGAGCTGTGTGAATTTCTATTTACAGGTCATAAGATATAAATAAATCAGTAAATTGATAAGGGTGTGGTAATGTAAGTTATTATTGTCATTGTTGTGGTTGTTATTATTATTATTTAAGAATCTATTCTATGTAGTTAGTGGTCCTCGGTGCATTGTGAATGAATGCAACTGCATTAAATCTTTGAGTGCTTTTATCTTTTATTCTTTGATTATTATTTTTATTAAAGGCCTCTATTGCAGATAATGTGTAGTACTGAAGAGTTGCCTACAGAATCTTTCTGTTCTTTTATTATCAGTATGATTAAGCGCTGTTTTATTCTTATGGCACCACTTTATTTTATGTTTTGCTCTACTATAGAGTATAGATACTAAGCTTGTATAGCATGACATGTGTTGTCGATATCCAACATGCAAATTTTTTAATGTTTTTCTAGAAACTTCTATCTGACCAGTCATCAAGTGGTGATGACAAGCCTTTATGATGTCGGCTTCCTGAAGATCAGTCAAGTACGACAGACTCTAGGTTGAGGTAAGGGCCTCGGTTTATTCACGAGGGTTAAGGGCACTATATTATTCACGAGGGTTAAGGGCATCAGTTTATTCACGAGGGTTAAGGGCACTAGTTTATTCACGAGCGCTTAGGGCCTCAATTTATTCATGAGGGTTAAGGGCACTAGTTTATTCACGAGGGTTAAGGGCATCAGTTTATTCACAAGGGTTAAGGGCACTATATTATTCACGAGGATTAAGGGCATCAGTTTATTCATGAGGGTTAAGGGCGCTAGATTATTCACGAGGGTTAAGGGCCTCAATTTATTCATGAGGGTTAAGGGCACTAGTTTATTCAAGAGCGCTTAGGGCCTCAGTTTATTCACGAGTGTTAAGGGCACTAGTTTATTGACAAGGGTTAAGGGCATCAGTTTATTCACGAAGGTTAAGGGCACTAGTTTATTCACGAGCGCTAAAGTCATCAGTTTATTCACGAGGGTTAAGGGCATCAGTTTATTCACGTGGGTTAAGGGCACTAGTTTATTCACGAGCGCTAAGGTCATCAGTTTATTCACGAGGGTAATGGGCATCAGTTTATTCACAGGCGAGAAGGGCACTAGTTTATTCACGAGGGTAAAGGGCACTAGTTTATTCAAGAGCGCTTAGGGCCTCAGTTTATTCACGAGTGTTAAGGGCACTAGTTTATTGACAAGGGTTAAGGGCATCAGTTTATTCTCGAGGGTTAAGGGCACTAGTTTATTCACGAGCGCTAAGGTCATCAGTTTATTCACGAGGGTAAAGGGCGTCATTTTATTCACGAGCGCTTAGGGCCTCAGTTTATTCACGAGGGATAAGAGCCTCAGTTTATTCACGAGGATTAAGGGCATCAGTTTATACAAGAGGGTTAAGGGCACTATATTATTCACAAGGGTTAAGGGCATCAGTTTATTCATGTGCGTTAAGGGAATCGGCTTATTCACGAGCGCTAAGGGCCTCAGTTTATTCACGAGGGTTAAGGGCATCATTTTTTTCACGTGGGTTAAGGGCATCAGTTTATTCACGAGGTTAAGGGCACTAGTTTATTCACGAGGGTTAAGGGCATCAGTCTATTCACAAAGGTTAAGGGCACTAGTTTATTCACGAGGGTTAAGGGCACTAGTTTATTCACGAGCGCTTAGGGCCTCAGTTTATTCAAGAGGTTAAGGGCACTAGTTTATTCATGAGGATCAGGGGAAATCAGTTTATTCACGAGGGTTAAGGGCACTAGTTTATTCACGAGGGTTAAGGGCATCAGTCTATTCACAAAGGTTAAGGGCACTAGTTTATTCACGAGGGTTAAGGGCACTAGTTTATTCACGAGCGCTTAGGGCCTCAGTTTATTCAAGAGGTTAAGGGCACTAGTTTATTCACGAGGGTTAAGGGCATCAGTTTATTCACGAGGGTGATGTGCCTCAGTTTGTTCACGAGGGTTAAGGGCACTAGTTTATTCAAGAGCGCTTAGGGCCTCAGTTTATTCACGAGTGTTAAGGGCACTAGTTTATTGACAAGGGTTAAGGGCATCAGTTTATTCACGAGGGTTAAGGGCACTAGTTTATTCACGAGCGCTAAGGTCATCAGTTTATTCACGAGGGTAAAGGGCGTCAGTTTATTCACGAGCGCTTAGGGCCTCAGTTTATTCACGAGGGATAAGAGCCTCAGTTTATTCACGAGGATTAAGGGCATCAGTTTATACACGAGGGTTAAGGGCACTATATTATTCACGAGGTTAAGGGCATCAGTTTATTCACGTGCGTTGAGGGAATCGGCTTATTCACGAGCGCTAACGGCCTCACTTTATTCACAAGGGTTAAGGGCATCAGTTTTTTCACGTGGGTTAAGGGCATCAGTTTATTCAAGAGGTTAAGGGCACTAGTTTATTCACGAACGCTTAGGGTCTCAGTTTATTCAAGAGGTTAAGGGCACTAGTTTATTCACGAGGGTTAAGGGCATCAGTTTATTCACGAGGGTGATGTGCCTCAGTTTGTTCACGAGGGTTAAGGGCACTAGTTTATTCACGAGCGCTTTGGGCCTCAGTTTATTCACGAGGGTTAAGGGCCTCTGTTTATTCACGAGGGTTAAGGGCACTAGTTTATTCACGAGTGCTAAAAGCCTAAGTTTTTCATGAGGGTTAAGGGCACTAGTTTATTCACGAGCGCTAAGGTCATCAGTTTATTCACGTGGGTTAAGGGCATCAGTTTATTCACGAGCGCGAAGGGCACTAGTTTATTCACTAGCGCTAAGGTCATCAGTTTATTCACGTGGGTTAAGGGTATCAGTTTATTCACGAGCGCGAAAGGCACTAGTTTATTCACGAGCATTAAGAGCCTATTTATCTCCCTCTCACTCTCTCTCTCTATCTAGCTCTCTATCTCTGTCTATCTATCTATTTTTCTCTCTCTGTCTGTCTCTCTATCCCTATCTCTCTCTGTATCTATCTCTCGATATATGTATCTCTCTCACATTCTGTATCTCTCTGTTCCTATCTCACTATCTCTATATCTGGATCTCTCTCTCTCTCTCTCTGTGTCTGTCTCTCTCTGTCTGTCTGACTGTCTGTCTCTCTCTCTCTATAATCTGCCTATGGAATATTTAGTAATTTTTTTCTTTGACTGATTGTGTTGTTTGGTTTTTTTCTTTCGCAGCACACTTCTGCACGTTCCACAAAAAGTATCAAGTCAACGAAGTCGAAATTTTGTGCCTGGTCTCCTGTAGCGATGGACAATGACTCTAATGCTTGTTCCACAGCATAAACAATGTTACAGCACTGTTTTGTGCATTCTGTTTGTTCTTTTGCACTAACAATGAGAGTGTGTTAAGAGTTTTTGGTGAACAAAGCTGTTCATCAATAAAGTGTTGAATAACTCGTCTGCTTCAAGCTGCCCATTTCTGTTAAAAATTTTAATTTTATTTTGTCAGTTATTATCCTGACTTCTTTGTAGACTGTCGACGTTTTTATTCATTCTTCTTGCAATATGATAATGGTGCTATAGAGGTCTGTAGATTATAACGGCTAGCTTTGCATTATGTCACACTGTTGAATGGCATGAACATCGTGTATTGTTCTCTTTCCAGAAATGCCAGATCATTACTCGATGTTTCTTGAAGTTGTGATGTTTAAAATGTGTGTTTAATTAATAGTTCTGATTCAGTTGATTTGTTTGATGTTACCTGCATTTCCAGTTTAAGATCTGATTTCAATGTCCTTACCAGTTCTGTTTCAACTTGGTGAAGTAATGTGGAGAGAGAGGGATGGAGGAGGGAAGGGAGATGGGAGACTGAGGGAGGGAAGATGAGACAGAGGGAGGGGACGGAGCGGGGGAAAGGGAGGGAAACGGATAGGGGCGAAGGGGGGGAAGAGAGGATTGAAAGGGAGGGGGACGGAAAGCCCGTTAATAGACGGTGATTCACCGTCGATGCAGAACGAATCAATCGTAAATAGAAGGCGATTCGCCGTAAGAAAAGTAGCAATATAACGTTAATGACCGGCGATTTACCGTTTGATAACGGCAAATCACCGTGAAAATCACCGTCAAAGACCAGATATTCACCGTTGAAATACGCTGAATTGCCGTATAATATACGGGAATTTTGCGCATAAATAAGGAGAGTTGCCGTGAATAAAACGGGAAGTTCCCGTTACAAAAAACGGGGATTGATCGTAAGTTTACGATGTCACCCGTAATTGAGAATACGGGCGCCCGTATAATTACGGTGAATTGCATGGCAACTAAGTTGCCATGCAATTCACCGTTATTTTACGAGATTTTTTTTACAGTGTAGCTATTGGACCGATTGAACTATATTACTATTTTTTAAATGCATTTCTTTAATTTTAACTGAATGCTGCGGAAATTTAGCATCGTTTTAATAAGCGAAAACACATAGTCTATAATATTATTTCTCGCATTTGCTATAGCGCTATAGCGCCCTTCAAGCTCGCTACTCAGAGGCGCCCCCATGCAACTACAGTGCGGACACTGCATCGGAGTTTCACGCTGAAGGGCTGAACAATTGTGAGTGAAAGACTTGCCCAGGGTCTGTGCACTTGAGGTGGATTCGAACACGAAACACTTCGTCTTCAAGGCACCGAACCCATCACCACTACACCACCGCACCCCACATAATGTCGTTAAAGGTCGCCAGCACAAAAGGAAGCGAAAAACATAGAGGTCGTAAAATTCTGTTATTTGCACAGGGAGTCATCCGTTACGATTGCTTTGAACAGTAGGCCTACTTGATCCCATAGCAAACAATTATATTCAGCCTTATACGGTACTACAATACTGCTACAGTGGGAGGCGGTGAACCCGTTATAATGCGGACTCACTTCGATGCTGTGCCTCATATGCATTCCATGTGGTTTTGCTTCAGTGTACTACTATCTGTTACATACAGAATGTACAAAATGTCAGTATATTATGTTATGTTAATGCTTATTTCAGATGTCTCTTTCTACTGAGTATAGTCTTCTGGAAATGCGTTCACCACCAAAGTGTCTAGACAAATAGACCTACATCAGACGCGGATGGATGACGGTCTGACCGACTGGTAGTGTCTACCATTCTCCACGGTCAGTCATTCAACGTGCCATTGATCAGGGAGTGCAATTCGAGTCTCGCACGGTCAGAGGTGCAGCTTGTCCACCGCCAAGGCACTCTGCTACATAGCGTGAGCATATCGAAGTATACATTTCTGTTTAAACTATCATATAACTGCCATTAACTTTTTGAAGTCGTGTACAGCGCTCTTTCCTTCGGCCTCGGCTGAGTTATACGGCGCTATATAAATCGTATTATCTATATTAATAAAGAGAGGATTCTGTCTGTCTGTCTGTCTGTCTGTCTGTCTGTGTGTCTGTGTGTCTGTCTGTGTGTGTGTTTGACCGGAATGCATTTCGACAGTTTTTGACCTTTTCACTCCAAACCTTCACTACTCTCTCCGTCTCGGCGTCGGACACCCAGTGGAGGGGTTGGCGATTCTCTATAACCATGGGGGCCAGGGTGGGGGGCGAAACCCCCCAAATTTTTTTCAATAAAACGCAGCTATTGATTTCAAACTTTGCACCTAGACAGAGGGCCATCGGAACCACCCAGTGGAGTTGTTGGCGAATCTCCCCCACCATAGGGGCCACGGTGGGGGCGAAAACCCTAAGTTTATTAAACACCTTTTTAAACGCTTGCATGGTCATTATATAAACGCAGCTGATGTAAATGATCTTCCGATCCGCTTTGCTGTAAAGTCTTACTATAATTATAGTCAACTAGCTGAACCCGGCCACGCGTTGCTGTGGCTGAAAAAAGCATTCAACCATCCCTCCCTACCTCCCCCTCCCCAACCCCCTCACCCACCCCTCCCCTTCCCTCTGCCAACCCTCCCCCTTCGCCTGCCCCTCCCCTCTCCTTCCCTCTCCCTCCCCTCCCCTCCCCTCCCTCCGCTCCCTCTCCAACCCCTCCCCAACCCCTCCCAACCCCCTACCCCTCCCCTCCCCTCCCACGTCCATCGCTCCCCTCCGCTCCCTCCCCACCCTCTTCGTCCCATTAAACCCTAATTTCACGGGTGGCGTACAGGTGGAGAGGTCAGAGTGTGGTGGGGTGTTGTCGGGTGGGTGAGTTTGGGGTGTGTTGGTGGAGGGTGTGGGGTGGGGTGGGAGCTGGCTTGGGCTGGGGGTTCGGGTGGTGGGGTGGAGGGTAGGGGTGAGTGTAGGATGGGTGGAGGTGGTAGGTGGAAGGCGGAAGGGGTGGGATGGGGCGGGTGAACGAGGTGGGGTGGACGGGGTGGGGTTCGGGGGTGGAGGTGGGAATGTGGTGAGAGTGTGGGGTGGAGGTGGGGTGGAGGAGTGGAGGTGGGGTGAAGGTGGGGGTGTGGTGAGGGTGGGGGTGGGGTGAGGTGGAGGGGTGGAGGTGTGAAGCGGGGCGGGTGGAGGGGTGGGTGGGGTGGAGTGGAAGCTTTGGGGTGGAGGTCGGGGTGTGGTGAGGATGGGGTGGAGGTGGCGTGGAGAAGTGAAGCGGGGGCGGATGGAAGGGGGTGGGGTGTACGGGGTGGGGTGGAGGTGGGGTGGAGGTGTGGTGTGGGTGGGTGAAAAGGGTGGCATGGGGCGGGTGAACGGGGTGTGGTGAGGGTGGGGAGTGGGGTGAGGTGGAGGGGTGGAGGTGTGAAGCGGGGCGGGTGCAGGGTGTGGGTGAGGTGGGGTGCTTTGGGGTGGAGGTGGGGGTGTGGTGAGGATGCGGTGGAGGTGGCGTGGAGGGGTGAAGCGGGGCGGATGGAAGGGGGTGGGGTGTACGAGGTGGGGTGGAGGTGTGGTGTGGGTGGGTGAAATGAGTGGCATGGGGCGGGTGAACGGGGTGTGGTGAGGGTGGGGGTGGGTGAGGTGGAGGGGTGGAGGTGTGAAGCGGGGCGGGTGGAGGTGTGGGTGTACGGGGTGGGGTGGGGGTTTTTGGGGTGGAGGTGGGGGTGTGGTGAGGATGGGGTGGAGGGGTGAAGCGGGAACGGATGGAAGGGGTGGTGTACGGGGTTGGGTGGAGGTGGGGTGTGGTTTGGTTGTGGCCTGAGCGGGTCTAATCCTAAATTTCCCGGGCAACGCCGGGTACCCCAGCTAGTTATCAATATTCTGAAGATCTAATGCAATGTACACATGTGGGCTATACGCACTGTGCATGCGTTAGGCCTACTAATACTCGAGTCTCGAGATCTTGGCTCTAGTCTGGAGATGATCTCAATAGCGGGTGGATAGGGCAAATGCGGGGGAGGGGTAGATGGAGGGAAACAGAAACCGATATAGAAACCGGGGGACAGAAACCAAAGACGAAAACGAGGAAAGAGAGGAATCTGAAGCGAGAGAGGGTGGGTGGGTGCGTGCGTGCGTGCGTGGGCGAGACGACAGCGAGCATGTGCAGACCGATTTTTTCCACAAACGCAGACGACTAGCTATATATAGGCTAGCAGCCAAAACTTGCATTTGCAGATTATAATTTTTAAATATGATTTGCTTTGGAGCTTGTTATTATTTTGTTCTAAGTTCGAAATTACTCAAAATTTCTACCTTCTACAATATGTATAAAAAGAGTTGCGCCATCTTTTTAAGGTTTTACTCGAAGCAGGTTTATCGGTGAGCTGGCTCCATTTGTGGCTCCACGTACATTTATAGCCCAGACTTGTTTATATAAGACCAGATAAGATCCAATTAGATTAAATTTGGTGAGTTGATGATGGGCAGCGTAATAATAGAATTCACTGTATACACAAGAAATCAATAATTTTTTCATCAATTGTAGAAACCGTTGAGTTCCGCCTCCTACCCAATCTTCCTATCTCAAGATCTGATCCACCGGTCGTCATGGGAACCTTTGGAGGCCACGCCCTTCCTGGGTCCTTCTTCATCGTCTTCGCCATCTGGTGGACGGTCCAGGCCTACCGTCGCTACTTCCGGTCCCTGAGGAAAGGCGGTCAGCCCTACCGCTCGTCGGTGACCTTCCCCTTCGACTGCCTGTGCGGACGGGTGCGGTCGTGGCCGTGGGAGGCCATCCTCAAGATCTTCTTCACGTCCGTCGGCTTCGCGGGTGAGATCATCACAGCCTTCAAGGACGGGAGGTTCACGCACCTCGGCAACGGTCAGCACGCGACGATGTTCTTCTTCTTCGGACTGTCCGGCGCCGTGGACATCCTCGTCCACTTCCGGTTTCCGCTGCCCAGAGACATCGACTACATCATCTCGACGCTGGCGTTCGCCGTCGAGGACATCCTCTTCCTGTTCCACACCCACGGACGGACCCCGATGGACGTCCTCATCCACACCCTGCTCGTCTACGCAATCCACGTAACCGTCCTCGTCTGTCTGGTGGAACTGAAGTTCCGTGACAACGTGACGGTGACG
Source organism: Lumbricus rubellus (assembly GCA_945859605.1). NCBI lineage: Eukaryota > Metazoa > Annelida > Clitellata > Crassiclitellata > Lumbricidae > Lumbricus > Lumbricus rubellus. The sequence goes on along the minus strand of OX243819.1, from coordinate 18,168,268 downwards.
CTGGCGCGAAGCTACATCGTCTTTCTGCAGGGCACGTGGTTCTGGCAAGCGGGATTCATCCTCTATAACCCCATCAGTGAGGCGCAGAAGTGGGACGAGGACAGCCACGACCAGATGATGGTTGTCACAATGATGTTCGCCTGGCACATGGCAGCAGTCTTCGTTGTCATGGTAACCATCGGACTCGTCGTGAGCATGGCGGAAGCGAGGTGTGGCGCCGCCGCGGAGGGGGGTTCCAAGTGTAGTAGCCGCGATTCGAACGGATCGTCGAGGGGCTACGATCAGATCCGGTTGATTGACTCTGGAGGGGGAGGAGGAGGAGGAGGAGGGAGGGGATCTGGGTCTGGAGAGGGGGAGACGGCGTTGCTAGGCGACGACGATTCGGATGATAGCGATGACGTCACGTTTCAGCGACCCACTGGAGGGTCAGTGGCGTAGGGTGAACAAATGCACATGCAGATGGTGTAAGATACCAGGTGGTGTATGAAGGGTGGGACAACAAGATATTATATGCACCGGGTGTTGTATTATAAGGTGGGAAATGAAGATAAATGCACCAGGTGTTGTAAGGTAGAAAAACCAGAGAAATGCACCTGGTGTGGTAACTATTCGAAACTGGGATTGCGTCTTTGAATATGCGCAGCAACGATAAACTATAGGCCTACGTCATTGGTCGTTATCTAGATTATTATTTATTACTAGCTGAACCCGGCCACGCGTTGCTGTGGCTGAAAAGAGCATCCAACCATCCCTCCCTACCTCCCCTCCCCCTCTCACCCTCCCCTCCCCTCCTCCCGCTAGAGCCCAAGAAATGCGAAAGGCCGCTTTTTGAATTAAGGGATATTATTTATGACGTCACGTCACGCAACCTCATTGAATGTTTCGTCTTGTCAGTGTTGATTAGCGGCGACGTGGAAATTGCACAGAAATAGCCGTCGAATTTGATAAAATATTATTTTTTAAAGATTGCGGTTTTTTAAGCAAAAAAAAACATTCAAAGAACACGCACGTATTTGAATGGAACGTTTTGGTGAGATTTTGAAAAGAATCGCCCGGTTACTTTGGGAGATCCTGTTCGCCTAAGTTTGCAACGGTGCGAACGCCGTTACATTTTTATTTATATAGATGGTGGCTGGCGAAAAGAATAATTAATTAACGGTTTGGTTTAACAACTTGAAACCGATTATTAAAACAATAATTATTATTGTAGAGCAGGTCCGTATTAATTTGGGGATTCGGATGGGGTCACCAATCTTATTGGATCTGAGTTGCAGATTGTCGTTTTTCCACAAGGAGTCAAGGACAGTGTATAACTGTATACTTTGGTGGCTTAATTTATAAAGGAGTCGTAGATGTTCATGGTTTTGAAAGGCAGGTTCATAGGTGCACGGATAAAGTTTAGAATTCATTTATCAGTGTTATAATAATTATGTTAGACTCCAAACTTTGTACGGCGCTATTTGTCGACAGCTATATAACCAAAACCAGGGCAAGGCTTTTTCGCGTGCACACAGTTTTACACAAACGGTTCAATTCTAAAGGAATGTGTGCAGCTGTAGCCTAAAAGTATTTTTCTGCAGTTAAAAATAGTTACAATTGTTCATTGTCGTATACGATCGGGAATAATATTAATGTCATAGAGAGTGGGAAGGAATGGAAGTGGGCTGTGCAGTTCTAAAATTCCTTAACAGACAATAATTACTTTTTATGCGGAGCTATAAGTTCGAATAGGCCATAGGCATATAAAGCCTATAATAGTGTAGAGATACGTGGAGTGTTCGCCCAGTGGCGGCGCCAGGAATTCAGGTTTGGGGGGCTGAAGCCCCAAGGCCGGAAAAAATGTTTTTTACCAAGCGCCGAAGGCGCGGAGCCCATACCGACTAGGGGGTCTGGGGGAGCGTCGTAAGCTCCCCCAACGCATTTTTTAGGTTTGTTGACCTCAACTGGAGCCTTTTTAGGCTCTTTTTTTCCAGCTATTTATGAACGATAATATCATAAAACCTTCAACAAGAACTCGTTTTGAAGTGTCGTCGACTACTAGTATAAAAATGCACGGGTTTTAAAAGAAATTTGTTGAACTGCACAACTTCCTCCAGCCTCCAAGGCCGTAGCCAGGATTTGATTTTATTAGTGCTTCTTCGGCGGAGAATTTCTGACGACTTTTTAGTCGTCAAGATGTCTGAAAACACCTTTTTTAGTCGTAAAAATGTATGAAGACATCTTTCATTAGGTGTCAAAATTTCTGAAGAAATCTTTTTTTATTTGTCAAATTCTTGATGGCACATTACTTTAGTTTTCAAAATATTTGAAGACGTTTTTTAAGTTGTCAAAATTTCTGCAGACACCTTTTTTAGCTGTTAAAATTTCTGAAGACACCTATTTTAGTCGTCCAATTTTGTTTAAAACACCTTTTCGGGCTATTATTTTGATTCCAATGTTATCAACAATTTTTTGGTGACTAAGGATATAATTTTGATTCCAGTATTACGAATGATTTTCGGGTGTCTAAGAACATCATTTTGATTATACTGTTATCAACGATTTTCGGGGGTCTAAAAACATCGTTTTGATTCCAGTATAATCAACGATTTTCGGGTGTCTAAGGATATCATTTTGATTTCAGTATTACCATCGAGTTCCGGGTGTCTAAGAACATCGTTTTGATTGCAGTCCAATCAACTATTTTAGGGTGTCTAAGGATATCATTTTAACTTTAGTGTTACCAACGATTTTCGGGGGTCTAAGGACATCATTTTGATTGTAATTGTTATCAACGATTTTCGAGTGTCTAAGAACATCACATTGATTATAGTGTTATCAACGATTTTCGGGTGTCTAAGGACATTTTTTTCTCCAATGTTATAAACGATTTTCGGGTGTCTAAGGATATCATTTTGATTCCAGTATTATCAACGAGTTTCGGTTGTCTAAGAACATCATTTTGATTCCAGTGTTATCAACGATTTTCGGGTGTCTAAGGATATAATTTTAACTTCAGTGTTACCAACGCTTTTCGGATGTCTACGGACATCATTTTTATTATAATTATAGTGTTATCGACGATTTTCGGGTGTTTAAGGACATCATTTTGATTCCACTGTAATCAACGATTTTCTGGTGTCTTATGATACCAATTTGATTCCAGTGCTACCAACGATTTTCGGGTGTCTAAGGACTTTATTTTGATTCTAGTGCTACCAACGATTTTCGGGTGTCTAAGGACTTTTTTTGATTCTAGTGTTATCAACGATTTTCGGATGTTTAAGGATATCATTTTGATTCCAGTGTTGCAAACGATTGTCGGGTGTCTAAGGACTTTATTTTGAATCTAGTGTTATTAACGATTTTCGAGTGTCTAAGAACATCCTTTTGATTCTAGTGTTATCAACAATTTTTGGGTGTCTAAGGATATTATTTTGATTTAGTGTTCCTAACGATTCTCCGGTGGGTAAGGTCATAATTTTTATTCTGGTGTTATCAAGGACCTGCTGTTTTGAAGTTGACTTGACTATTATTATAATGGAGATCCGCGGAACATTGATTTAGCCCCCCCCCTCAGAGCTGAGACCAAACTCCACCATGAGTCTGCAAATAAAGCGAGTCAAAACTACAGTTTACAAGTATAGGCTGTAGGCCAGAGCTGAAAGTGAGTCAGGGTCTGCGACCCGGCATTGATTTTCGTGACCTGCTGGGGCCGGGTATCAGCCGAGAAGCAAGTCTTAACAATTTGTGGGCAAACAACTAAAAACAACAGGTCATCAAACTAAAGAAATAGGTAAAAATGGTATGATTTAAAAAAATTTATTGGCAAAAATTATTGACTAAAAATGGTCGTCAGGTACCAGAAATGGGAAAAATTTCTACAATTCTGGGCGAATGACCAAAACAAGATTTCTGAAAATTTTCGGCTCAAAGGCTTCGTCCGTCAAAGTCAGACCAGGCAACTTTCCAAACCACTTTCAGCCACGGGCTAGGCCTACCGGTAGAATTCAGGTTTTCTAGAATATCAAAGCCTATGATATACATTTATTGTCTAAAGGTGAGCTTCTGGTCCCGCGGGCTCGCTTGGCTATTAAGCAGCGCCGTGCTTTTCTCGGTCGTGGGGCCTACTGTCTGGAACGACCTCCCGGTTACGCTTCGCTCACTACTGCGTTCTACAAGTCCCTCAAGTCCTTTTTCTTTGTTCGTGGTTGGGCTGGGAGCGCCTCTGAGTAGTTTCTTGAAGGGGCGCTATATAAATGCTCTGAATGAATGAATGAATGAATGAATGAATGAATGAATGAATGAATGAATGAATACAGTATAGGCCTGCTTACCAAACATGTATTTTCAGGAAATCAACTTCGTAAATGTTCTGCTTCAGAACCCTTTTCAGAGAATCTCTTGCTGCCTTGGGCCCTGCACAGTTCACACCCTAGGGCCGGGTTTGACCACAAACTTGGGGACCGTTACCAAGCCCCAAAAGTCTCACCATTAGTGCTGCTGCTAATTGAAAACCCCATTTTGCATGTGATTGTATAAGACTACAGGTGTAGCCCCTCAGCCGGCCGGCGGGCTACACAATATATTATGGTATACATAACCTCATGACGGGTCGGGGGGTATATTTGGCAAAATATTATATGCGGTGGATTCTATTAGGATAAGCCCTCTACGCTATGAATAGTGATTACATAGTTGATTTCTTTGCCGTTGGTCACTGTCTAGCTTTTTTATTCGAAGTTAGCAGTTGTAGAGATTTTCCTCGTTTTGTTTTGGGGGGGCTGAGCCGCCGATAGGGGGGGCTTAGCCCCCCTAGCCCCCCCCCCTGGCGCCGCCACTGTGTTCGCCTTCGGAATATGATTTCATTTTACATATAGGCTAAGACTGTGTATAGCCAGTAGGTTAAGGATGGACTATGGAAAGGGTGATATCATGTGGAATAACAATGAGCTACGTTGTGTGTGGAGAAAGCTTTTGGATTGATTGATTTTAGTTTTATAGGGTGAAAGGTTTAAGCATGGCAAAGGTCTAAAACGCGGGGTTGCTATGAATTATGCATATAGACCGCGTTTAAAGTGAACCCCACCTTAACGCGATGCGAGTGACCTTGCATCAGAGGCGAAAAACATTCCTATGCATGCGGTGTATGCATACGTTTAACAGAGTACATGCACAAGGCCGTAGCTATAGGGTGTGTTTGAACACCCCACCCCGAAACGAAATAATGTAAAAATGAAATAATGCATTAAGTAACACACGATGTAAGAATTAGGGAAGATTTAATTCTGAAGATCTTGTTTCATGATGATGATGATGATGATGATGATGATGATGATGATGATGACGACGACGATGACGACGACGACGACGACGACGACGATGTGGAAGATGCTGAAGTTCAGAATAATTATTTCAGCTGCTGAGTAAACCCCCCACCAAATAAAATTCTGGCTAGGACCATGAGAGTACAGTGTACACAATTACTACACATGTATGTATTTTTTATTTTTGGTATTATGTGAATGCACTCGAACGTTGTTCATGCACCTACGC
>OX243819.1:18152733-18157733 GCA_945859605.1 Lumbricus rubellus | reverse complement strand
CGTCTCGTAGGCTACGCCTATGGTTTTATCAACAGAGGCATTTTCAATTAGAATCTATATTTAGCTATTCACGAGTAACTTTTAAACTGCTGTTTATCTTATTAGCTTTTTTAATGTGATCGTTCTGTGCAATAATACATGTGCGGCTTTGTGCGCTCATCAGATGCAAATAAAGGCTACTTACTTACTTGCTTACTTGCTTACTTGCTTAACACGTTGGCCGCGAGGGACGTGTATACACGTCCCAAAATGGGCTATCTCAGACGCGAGGGACGTCTATACACGTCCCTCATGTATCGGCCGCTTATAGGCAGTTTAGCGTCTCGGTAATATTTCCTACCGCTTATTAGTTATAAAGGACATCTTCTGCCATCTATCGAATGTATGTAAGACTATTTATTGGTAGTATCTAGTGAAAAAACCAAACGAATAAGGCGTCTGTTGTTGTGTCAGCCATCTTGTTCCTATAGCGTGACTATAGCGTCTTTCGGAAAAAAACAATGTATCAATCGGAATTACTTGAAAAATAACAGGTTACAAGAAGCTTTGCAGATGTTTTACGAATAGGACAATGAATCTTTTGATAATAATGACTAAGCTTTGGATAGTAACTATGAAATAAGCGATGATTGGCATACGACAGAAATGGACAGTTTCGGCCCGAGCACGCGTGAGCTGCACCGTGTGTATTACAATTTTTCAAACTATTTCACACTATATTTGATTTCTAGGTAGCAATCAGTTTGATACAAAGACAAACACATAATAAGGAACAGTTCATTTCTGATTCTTTGAATAAAAGGATGTCAAACACATAAAATAACAAATTTATAACTTTTAGGGTTTTGGCCTAGGCCTATATGTGCCGCGCCTGGCCAATAATTTTACCGCGGTCAACGTGTTAAGACTGCATGAGCGGTGACTGCAAAAGACACGAGCAACAATTTTTTCACTGTAACATTGAACCAATAATTAAGTTACGCGGATGAATAAATTATATTTATTTTCCATTGCTTTAAAGGACTGGACTGTCTGCATGGACAGGCAAAGAAGTGCTAGAAAAATAGAAAGCATGCACTGTATAGACAAGGTCGTCGACAGCACAAAGCCGATTATAGCAGCAGCAGCAGCAGCAGCAGCAGCAGCAGCAGCAGCCACCTATAGAGTATAGAAGCCACTAAAGAAAAGAACGATTATTATTGGATTATTGCCTATCTGAAAAATAGGAGCCATGTGCAATGTGCAGTGTTTTTTGTGCACCCAGAGGGAAGCCGGAGCGTTATAGCAGAAGATGAGCAAAGTGTAGTTGGACCGTTAATAGCTTAAACTTTAAAGGATAGGAGAGTGCTCCATAGGTGAGTCTTATGACCATTCTCTTCGATTATGGTTTGGTGTCAGGTCGGGAGCGCCTCTGAGGAATTCAATTGTAGTGGCGTTTTTGTAAATGTTCGATTACAATTACAATTCTGTTGGTACAGGTAGTTTAACCCTTTAACGACCAGCTGCATATTACACGCTGGTCGCTAAAGGGTTAAACCAGTGTATATAGTAACTTGAAGAGAGATTAGGTTAGATAGGATAAAATTTAACTGGATTTGGCCTTTATAATCGAATTGTATTTAAATAATTTAATTGCACTGGATCAAATCGGGATCCTGAATTCCAGCTGATTCTATGTAATAGAATTTATGGCGAATCTGAGTCACAATTCCGACGAATATCTATTAGAGATCTATGTCCTATGACACCACGCATGCAGACATTGCAGAGTGCAGCAGACGGCAGAAATCGAGAGAAACATTCATTTCCCTATAGGTGGCGATATATTTCATCAGCCTCTTGCTATCTCTCTTTTTCTCTTTCTCCCTTTCTCTCTGTCTGTCTCTCTGTTTGTCTCTATGTCTCTGACTCTGTCTCTGTCTCTGACTCTGTCTCGGTCTTTCTCTCTGTCTCTCATTCTCTCATTCTCTCTGTCTCTCTGTCTCTCTGTCTCTGTCTGTCTGTTTGTGTCTGTCTGTCTGTCTGTCTGTCTGTCTGTCTGTCTGTCTCTCTCTCTCTCTCTCTCGTAAGCTAACGGCTTTGCTTGGATTTGTCCCGTTCAGAAAATTAATGATGGTCCTTATTAAGGTCTCGGTTCTGTTAATAGCTTTTGACCTTTCGAGTTGAGTGTTCATGGTTTAAGGCAGGAAATTAAGCATGCAGGCAGGAAGGAAGGCGGGCATCACCAGGCAGGTCACAAGACAGAAACTTAAATCCCTATGTAACAGAGAGAGAGATAGACAGACAGACAGACAGACACACAAACACAGACAGAAGGAGAGACAGACAGATAGACAGATAGACAGAGAAAGAGGCAGACAGACTAACAGAAAGGCAGACAGACAAACAGAAAGAAAGACAGGCAGACAGAGACAGACAGAGGCAGACAGAGGCAGACAGACAGACTGTACAGACAGGCAGACAGAGAAAGAGAGGCAGACAGAGGCAGACAGACAGAAAGACAGACCGAAAGACAGACAGACAGACTGAAGAGACACCTACTGACCGTGTGTCCCTTGCACGGCTGGAGATTCTTCCAGAGGGTGTGACCAGACGCAAGGTCAAGGTCACTGAGTGGAACGCAGACCTCACCGATCGGGTCGTCACGGCTGAAGCGGTCGTAGTCGAGAACTTGAAGGTAGAGGGTTCGATTCATCAGCTTATTGTATGGAAAACCTACAACATAACACAACAGACGCCAGAACGTTAGAATCAAAAGCTTATAAAAGGAAACCTAGAACACAAAAGCCACAGCCACACACGCAACGTTGGTTTCAACAATTCTACCGTGTCCGTCACTAGTCATGCAAGCAGCGTTTGTAAGTCATCATATAATATTATTTATAACAGTTAGGGCCTATATCTATATATTATATATTATGTCCAATGCTGACATTGAATCGGAGTTTTATGCCGAAGCACACGAGTAATTGTGAGTGATGGGTTTGTTTACAATGTTCAGGGTCTGTTCGCGGCGGCTTGAGGTGGATTCGAACCCGCAGCCATATTATGACCACAAGGCACCGAACCCACCACTACACCACCGAACCCTATAGTACACAATCATGATGATTATGGCTTGATTTGGGAGTGGCGTCGATTGATTGTTCGTATGACACATTGACACTGGCGCAATAGAAGCAACGGTTCTAGGACAAAATGGCAGCGGACAAAATGGTACGGACAAAATGGTACGGACAAAATGGTATGGACAAAACGGTATGGATAAATTGAAGCTGGATTAGGGTATTTTATTGCTGAAATTGAGGGTGGATGTCTTTTTTGGGGCTTAAATACAGCTCTAGTGAAGAAAAAACTTTGAGAAAAGGAAACCGGATTGAGGATAAAAATGCTTGAGAAATGGAAGCTGGATTGATGTCTTTGATTCATGTGTTTCATGATGTATCCAGCTTCCATTTCAGCCATAAGATTACTTAAGCCAACCTCCATTTGTAATGCATCTTTCATTATTCCAGCTTCTATTGCAGCTATGAAAATACCTATATACAGCTTCTGTATCTAAATCGTTATTTTCATCAATCCAGCTTCCATTTCATATATAAAAATATCCATGCAGAGTCTTCATCCAGCTTCCATTTCACATGCGTCTTTTCTTTAATCCAGCTTCTATTTCATACATAAAGATGCACTAATGCAGCTTTCATTTCATCCATACCATTTTGTCCGTACCATTTTGTCCGTACCATTTTGTCCGCTACCATTTTGTCCGGCCACCGAAGCGACTAATTACAATTACAATTACGATTACGATTACGATTACTTAGCAACGGCGAAGATATTGATGATGATGATGATTATGATGATTATGATAACGATGATAATAATGAGGATGATGACGACGACAATGATGATGATGATGATGACGATGATGACGATGATGACGATGATGATTAAGAGGAAGTTACATGTATACCAACGACGACTAGGCCTATGCGTGCAAAGACACGGTAGCAAAGTTGACATTCGCTTTTGATGAAAGACGAGTCGTTAGGTTCGTCCATATTATTATCACACAGTTCGCAGTTGATCTAGCAGTCCCTACCATGATGATGATGATGATGATGCTGCTGATGCTGATGATTAAGATGATGATGGCAATGTTTATGATGGTGGCTTCGGTTGCAGCAACTGAACCCGATAGCATCCATCCAGGGAACTGATTGTGTGACTGCGAATGCCCATCGGACACCATGCGATCATATCACCGACCTCTGTATCCTCTGCTACATCAGAGCCTTCTATTTCAGTAATAGAAGGCTCTATGCTACATGTGCGACAACCTGCACTGGTTGCGTGCTCCCCAGCGCCGATCACCAACAGCAGCAGCAGCAGCAGCAGCAGCAGCATAGCACGTGCTGTGCTTGATGACCCGCAAAGCACTGAATGTGACGCTTCATGCCAGGTTGTATCTCTGACTTATGCAGACGATCGCAACTTATTATTTTGACTAAGATCCTTGTAAAGATACCTTATGAAAGACCAACAACGGTCATGGGGATGGCTGTTACATCACTGTGGCACAGGTTTTTTCTATCGTGCAGTTGTACACAAAATGTGCAGTTCTAAATGGATTTGTGCAGTTGAAGAAGCACTTTTGTACAGTTAAAACTAGCAAATAATGGTCATTGTCCTCCGATTGGAAGTAATTTACCATGGAGGAAGGGATGGAAAAGAAGGAGTTGTGCGGTTCTAAAAATTCCTTTAAAACAACCCTGCTGTGACATGACTCATTGCATGGTACAGACTTCTACACCATGTGGACATTTGAATGACATCTCAAAGTCTAACCTTATAAAAAAATTATAATTTCGAGTGTCTCATGGTTTGGCTTTGTTTTCAGGCACTCCTGTGTCAGTCTCCGTTTCTTTATGCTGCGTCTTGGACCTGTTCACATATTATGTTCTTTGTTCTGACCATCCGCCTTTTTGTCTGTCTTTTAC
>OX243819.1:18140233-18147733 GCA_945859605.1 Lumbricus rubellus | reverse complement strand
ATTACAGCAATGGGCGAGTTGGTAATAGGCCTACACACGCAGGCCTAGAGTAGGCTACTGTCACCAAACAATGGCAATATGCGACTTAGAATTGTACAGTGTTTGGTTAGCCTGCAGCGTAGGATGGGCACTAAACAGCAATCCCGCGATGCGCTGGACATTTGGAAATTATTACCCACTTCTATGCCTTTCGTCAGATCTTTAATGCCGTTTTTTTCTAAAGCAGCAGAGGTCTCAAACATGGGTCGCAGGCGGCCAGTGGTGTCTTTTTCTGCGGTCCATGCTATTCATGAAAATTGCGATTTAACGAAATGATAGTTAAATCTACGCGTCATTATTTTATTAGCAGAATGTTTTGTGATGGGCTGATACATAGCACGCGAAATGTTAGCATATGTTATGACAAGAAGAAAGTGTTACTGAAGTGAAGCCAAAAGAATAGTTGCCAGAACGGCAGTTTTAAATCTATTTTGTCCCCATCTTTGGGGTGTGGAAAAATTCAGGATTCTAGGGGGAAGCGGGAAAACGGCTGAGACGTGTACAGCTGAACATCCGCCGTAAGCGCTGAGGCTCAGTTAACCCAGCCTTTCATTCCGATCATCGCCAATGTAATAAGTAGGATTTCTGACAACACTTCACCTTAAGGTGAACATCAATTAAAGCCGTAATGACCATCCCTTCATGAAAATGGAGTCACACCCCACTCGTGAGGTCTTTCGGTAAGAGGATCGCCACAGTAGCCTATCTCGTGTAGCATCAATGACGTACGTCAACCAATACGGCGTTAATGCATATAAAAAATATGGCGTCCATTATACATGTCAACCAATATGGCGTCTATGCATGTCAACCAATATGGCGTCTATACATGTCAACCAATATGGCGTCCATACACTAGTACACATGTCAACCAATATGTCGTCTATACATGTCAACCAATATGGCGTCCATACACTAGTACACATGTCAACCAATATGCCGTCCATACATGTCAACCAATATGGCATCCATACATGTAAACCAATACGGCGTATATAGCCTACATGTCATCCAATATGGCGTCTATACACTATAATATATACAGGTCAACCAATATGGCGCATATAGTCTACATGTCAACCAATATGGCGTCGTCTTATATTTCAACTGCTCCACCTGGTGACAGAAACTGATGTATCTCCATCTTTCTGTCAACAGAACGTCTTGCGGTCGTCATAATATCCGATGGATTCATCCGGAAGAGAAGTTAAGATAAACAGGGAACCAGCGCAGCCAATCGTCACGTGATCTAGTGAATGTTTGCGTCCGTCGGTCGCTAGATGGCCAGACGGGATCCGCTTTGTAGTCATCAACCATTCAATCATACACGCTTAAGGTTGCGCTGCATACTCAGCTTATGTTTGCACACACACACACACACACACACACACACATACATACATACACACACGCACACACACACGCACGCACGCACGCACGAACATACTTCTGTGCTTCTGTATATTCGTTTCTTAAGAGACACACTGCAACCTGGATGAAAAAGATGACATGCTCCAATACGTGAGGCTTCCGCCTATGAGGCGTCGGAAGACATGACACAGAAGCAATAATAATGTTTATTCATTCATTCATTCATTCATTCATTCATTCATTCATTCATTCATCTACTACTATTATTATAGATCTAATCATCATCAATATCATTGTTATCATTATTATTCTTACTACTATTATTAATTTATTATCATCATCACATCATCAACTTCAGCAACAAGAACATCTTTGTTGTCAATATCAACATGTGTAATCATTGTAAACATGATTTCTAATAAAATAAAATAAAACGATGAAGATGATGAATAAGATAACGACTGAACTGACGATGCTGAAGGTGACGACGCGTTCGCGAGCAATCTTCAGAGTAGTAGCGCATTATAAATAAATTTTGAGATTACCGATTGCGATATGAGTCTCGCTGACAATGGCGTCATCGTTTACCTTCGAAAGCGAAAACCTCGTTCCACCTCGGATTCAGGTTCTTCCTCTTGATGTTCGTCGTCAACTTCCGTTTCTTGTCGGGCAGGAGCATGATCCTCACGTACGGATCGCTCGTGCCCGTGAAGTCCTTAGCGGCTAAGTCGACTGCCCGGATGATGCGCAGCGTCAGGGTCGACTCCTGGAAGTCGTAAGCGACACTGAACTGGATCCGACCGAGCTTCTCGGATCCGGAACCGGTTTCCAGATCGTCGGACACGAGATGGTTTTCGGACATCGATGACGTGACGGGGCCAGGGCTGTAGCGACCCCCGTAGGCCTCGATGTCTAGGGACTGGGCCTTCTGGAGCAGAGGGGATCCGGTAGAAGAACCAGGGATACGGACTCCGTCCTTGCCCTGCATGGAGAAACATGGACAGAGATTAATTCGTCGTCAGTTTATAGTCGCTATCTTCGTCGTCATCTTCATCGTCTTTCTATTTTACTAAAGTACTTTTTATATTTGTGTAAATTATAATTGGGACTTAAAAAGTTTATGGGACTGCCTCCTCCTCCCCGTTTGAATGAGATACATGCTTGACCTTAAGATGTTCTCAGGCTTTGCATTTACATTTGTTGTGTGGCCCTCTGTTATTCTGTTATTTTTTGTGAACCGCTTCATAATCAACTTAACCTGATGTATGTGGATTGGTGTCTCCTCGTCTTGGTGGAATTTTTGATCCTTCACATTAACCTTTGCAGGAATTAAGTTTGTAAATGAGCCAGCCGAGTCTTAGCGGGTCTTTTAGACCTTTGTCGGCTGACTCATTGACCTGCACTGATAATAAGTTCATAACAATTTTCTTGTTGAAATTTTATTGTTGTTAATGTCTGTTACTGTTATGTGAATATTGATGTGACTTGCAAGTCAATAAATGAATAAAACAATAAAACAATATAAACAGGCTCTAGCCTCTAAGGCACTAAGCCATTATAAGCATTCTAACAATTTATAACTATATAATATACATGTATTGTAGAATGTGGAACACCGGTAAAAAATGACCATTAAATTTTTGGGATCATTAGGCATATACCGGGTAGCTATTGAAACAGTCATAATTATAATGAAATTTTATTGTAGGCCTAGCCGCCTATGCCATAAATATTATAAGGCTACTACAAAAGAGTTTTCTGCTGTCCAACTTTTGTTGATCATTTAAATCTTCCAGATCACACGACGTCCGTTACAAGTTTACCTTACACCTACAGACCTAATATTAATTCACACGATAATTTATGATAACCGTATACCTAATCTATTCTTGCCTCACCTCAGTCTTATATCCACGCCCCACTTCGCTAGTCCAACATAAGCAATGTTTTTTTTTAAATCAATCGCTAATTAATTATTAATTAGACCTATATAGCAAATGGGAATATCTTTGTGGACTGAATTGCTTTTGAACACGTAACGAATGATGTTCGCACGTGCATTGACGACGTCAGTGAAAGTCATGTATGGCGCCACAGGTATACATAATTGGTCTTGTGTGTCCAATCAGACATTTGAACATTGGCCACATTACGGTTAGGCATATTAGATCACATGTGACATGACAGAAGGTTGAACAGTGTCTGAACCAGATATAGGCTACAGCCGCTACACCGTACACGATCGCAGCAATATTATTGTCTCAACGTTGCTTTTTGCTGTGTCAATGTCATTCGGATAGGAGTGTCTGGTTGCAAGCTGCAGAACCCCCAATCATCATCGTCGTCATCATCATCGTCATCATCATCATCGTCATCATCATCGTCGTCGTCATCATCATCATCATCATCATCATCATCATCATCATCATCATCATCATCATCATCATCATCATCATCATCACCAATTATCCATCTTCATCATCATCTTTATCATCTTCATCATCATCACCATTTTCTTCATCATCGTCATCATCATCATCTCCATCATCATCACCATCTTCATCATCATCGTCATCGTTCTCATCGTCATCATCATTGTTTCATTATTTCCTCATTTTATTGAAACATTTGTAAGCCAATATAATTGAAAAACCAAATTGGAACGCAGGCAACAAAGGGACCAGAAGGGATGTCAATGCCGCTAAGAGGAAGGACTCCAATTTTCACGTAGGCTAGTAAATGAGGGACAGAACGGAAATGTGTTTTAAAACATGTTACTAGACCGTGTAAGTCGCGAAGGAAAATGACACAGCATCGTGCAATTTTACTCTCAACTGCTAAACTAATTACTTATAGCTATTAAACTCAACTAATTTCAACTATTTGACTAATAAATCTTTAGTTTACATCTCATTGATCAAATATGATCGCAGCATTTTCTTTAAATTTTGTAAATTAGGTGTCTCTTTAATGCTGAAAGGAAGTGAGTTTCAAATTGGGGAACTCATAAATCTTATAGAAAATTTAGGAGTATTAAGTATATGTGTCTGTTCTAATTCGCTCTATCGTCTTTTATACATCCTTCACGACGTCCTTGAGGCTCTTTCCTTCCCATATGGGCACTCCATACAATACTCGACCCAGGCCACATATCCAACCCTTCCTAGAGTCAATGCCTTTGCCAAAAGAAGTTTTATTGTGAGAACGTTGTATGACTTTGCATAAATGTTTCTATCACTTATTTCTTCTGTAAACTATACTGTGCTTTTAAGGTAGTCTAATAAAGAAAACACATTCTTACGTATACTTCGTTTTAGGTAGTCTAATAAAGAAAACACATTTTTACGTATACTTCGTTTTAGGTATAGTCTAATAAAGAAAACACATTCTTACGTATACTTCGTTTTAGGTAGTCTAATAAAGAAAACACATTCTTACGTATACTTCGTTTTAGGTATAGTCTAATAAAGAAAACACATTCTTACGCATACTCCCTACTTTAAAAACTTCAATCAATTAACACACGGCGAAGGTGATAGACCAACGCCTGTGACGTGTTTGAAACCCGGCAAAATAATGAACAGTTTTTATTGCAGTGAAGACAGCTAATAATAATAGTCGCCGTCTTCGACTTTTCCATTAGCACTACATTAAATTCATGCATAATTCATTCACGCATATTCATAAATTTCTATCGCGCCTCTTCGAGTGTACACTACTCAGAAGCGCTCCAGCAGACCCCATGAGCACGGCAAAAACTGCAGTTTTGAGTGGAATAAAGGAAGCAGACGTAGCAGGGACTACGTCTGCTTCCGAGTCTTCGGAAGAATTCGTATAGCCCATGCATGCAGGGAGTCCATTCCAGTCCATTTGACGTATATACCACAGAAGGCTCGATTCTGCATAGTTGCAGTTCATGAAAAACAACAAGAAACAACCATTCTCTGAGGCCTGGAGGAGAGTGACGTCGAACTTCGATGCCACAATAGCAAGAAAGGTCTCGCAGGTAGTTTAGGGCGAGACCTACGTGTAGCTGACACAACCGCACTATAGAGCAGCGGGGTAGGGAGCTTGCAGAGTAAAGTCTCCAGCATGCTGACGTGATCAAACTTTAGAATTTAGTCGATTAAAGGTCGTCAAATTGTCTGGCGCCAAATTGTCTTGTACCGAATTGTCTGGTCACCGGTGTCAATATTAGCCTGCGTCGCAGACATTATTGGTGAGTCACATGTCTTCAGTTGAGACAATAACCGGTGGCTAAAGGCTGCAATGCTGCAATGGGTATTATACACGGTCCGTATGCTTCCGACTCGATCGTACATCAAAAGGACGGGTCTGATGCAGTCACGTACACATAGGCCAAGACGACTTGCGAACAGAAATACCAATTAAACCATTGCCTAAAGTGTAGCAAAATAAGTGCCTGGACGCCCGTCACTTCTCCAGGCTCTGCTGTCCAAAATAAGTGGCAGGAAGGCAAGGCCGTAGCCAGGATTCTATTTCGGGGAGGGGGGGGGGGGGTGTTTTCCCGATCTTTTCTTTTGGGCAAAATTTTCTGACGACCATTTTTGGGTCGTTGAAATTTATGACGACCTTTTTTAGTCATCTAACCTTTTTTGGCTTGTATACAGGCCTAATACGTTCACGGCGGTGTAAAAAAAACTATTTTCTGCAATTTTCGACTGTTTTCTGTTCGAAGTTGCGTTACACACCTTAGTTTTTACATCATGTTCTAGTAAATGTATTATTTCATGCTTACATTATTTCATTTCGGGGGTGTTCAAACACCCCCCCCCCCCTAGCGGCCTTGCACGAGGGCGTTGAGATATGAAAACAATTGCCTGGACGCCGTTCATGACCGTCCAGCCACACTTAAAGCCCTGTATTAAACGCCAAAAATTCTTAGTTCAATTCTTAACAGAAACGACAAATGATCTCTATAGGTCCGGCACACATGTAGAAGGAGCACAGAAAAAAGTCAGACACTGCTCAGAATTACTTAGCGAACATATAAGCCGTCAAATTGAGTCGGTGACAAACATGCATATATATATATACGTGCGTGTATATAATATTATATATAATTATAAACATAATTATATATATAATTATATATATATAATTATATATATATAGGCTTACGTATGCATGCAAGCAGATGATTAATCTAAGCATGACTATAGCAGTTTCCGCAACAAAAGCATCACTCGCATTCAGTCAATCGATTGTGATAAACAAAATCTAATCAAATCACGTCACGTCAAATTGCACTTCATCGTTCTTTGCCTCTGTCCCTGTTTGTTTTATTCTCCTCCTCCCATCCCCTTCCTCCTCCACCACCAACATCAACACCCCCACTACCACCACTATCACCACCACCCCTATTACCACTATCGCCACCACCACCGCCACCACCACTGTCACAACCACTACAATCCCTATCACCGCCACTATCATGCACCCCTACCACCACCACCACCACCACCACCGCCAGCACCACCACCGCCACCACCACCACCACCACCACCACCACCACCACCACCACCACCACTACCACCACCACCACCACCACCACCACCACCACCACCACCACACCCAGTCTTCTTTTCTATTGATTCGTAACCTCCTCTTCCTCTTCCTCTGCTTTCTATTTCTTCTTATGTATGTCCTGTGTTTCTCTACCTTCCTCCTCAATCCAATTCTTCCTTTCAAATGTCTTCCTTCCTCCATCCTCTTTCGCTCCTACTCCCCCAGCTTAATTCCAGCTTCCTCTCCTTTCCACATATCCTTACCTCCCTCCACCACTGCCTCCTATTCGGCTAATCCGCTTCCTTCATTTATCACACACCTCTTCCTCCGCTTTCTCATATTACTCCTCCATCCATTTTATATTCTTCCTCCACCTCTAATTCAATCCTCATCTTACTATTCCTCCTTCTCCTCCTCCTCCGCCTCCTCCCCTTCCACCTATTCGCATCCCTCCATTTCCTATACTCACTCTACTTGCCTATAACGACTGTCAATTGCCCACAATATATTTATCTTTCTTGCCCCGCCCGTTGTCTTCCCCGGCAGCAGCAGCAGCAGCAG
>OX243819.1:18020228-18137533 GCA_945859605.1 Lumbricus rubellus | reverse complement strand
GCTGTCGGCCCGTGTCGGAAAGGGACGGTGTGAGAGAGGAAAGGAAGGGAAGGAGCGGGACGAAAAGGGAGAGGAGAGATGGAGGATGTAGGGGGAGGGGAGGAGAAGGAGGGAAGGGGGAGGAGAGGGGAGAGAGGGGAAAGGGAGGGGGATGGGAGGGGAAGGGGAGGGGGAGGGGAGAGGGGATGGGGCGGGGGAGAGAGGGGGAGGGGGGGAGAGAGGGGGAGAGAGGAGGAGGATTGGAGGCAGAGGATGGTCTTTTCTGCCACAGCAACGCGTGGCCGGGTTCAGCTAGTAATTATATATATAATTATTATATTCAATTTATATAGCACTCGTCTAAGACCTGAGAAGTTAACGACCCGATCATGAGCGACTGAATTCTAAAGGGAATCCGATCAAGAGCATATTATCACCACATCGGTGTCGGTGATTGAGTCGGATCCCTCTCCCCCCCCTCCCCCACCACCCGACCCGACAGCCGAACCTCTATTATTGTCCGATGATGATGACTTTCAAGCCATATGAACGACTCTGATAATCTCTTTTTGATAGGCCAAACGCCAAACCATGTACACGTATATAGCCTTTATAATTTAATATAACCTAAAGCCTATTATATCATATTATGTTGTATTTATACGCAAATATACCATATTATATATATATATGCGTGATTATATATATTATGTATGGTATACTGCAGGTGAGATTCGACATTTATATATCCTACGGAATAGTTCTTGGACGCCATGAAGGCTTAGAAGCCTTTGAAGGATTTATTAGACAGAAGCGAGGCGCTAATTCGAAAGGTAGCCTATTATAACAGGGTCTAAGAATACCGCATTAACAGATGGAGTTAGGCCTACCCTGTTCTGCAAAACTGCGGGGCCCGTGCTCCACAGAATCGCAACGATAGGATGCATGAAACGTCTTCTATTCAACGACGGACTTTTAAAAAATGCCAGAGGGTTGTACATTTTTTTGATATTATTGGTATACGCTATTATCTTACTCAGCTGGAGAACAATATTTGATCCAATGTTTAAAATATTAAAATGTGAATGATAATAACGTAGCTAGCGCTATATAAGGCAAATAAAGTAGGTATATAATTATAATATAGGGCTTGCCACCACTTTGTATATAGGCAGAATAACCACGATGATGGTCTGATAGATGAGTATTGAGCATAACTTAAATTTGGGAAATTGGGCTAGGGCCAACCGTTCAACTTTACAAACTAATTAACGTCTTTATTGCGGTAACACCATGCAGAAACAATGCCTTAAAAAGAACGAGTTTAAGCCTACAGCTGCAGGCCTAGAGTGTGCGCAAAAATGGCGACAATTAATAATGCATTACATAGCACTTGAGTTCCCCTCCCCTAAGGTGAGGCAGTGTTTATATAAGCAAACAATAGGTCTTAGGCCTATACGAGCACATCTGGCTGGTTTTGAGATGAATCTATAAGCTTATCTGATAATGGAAGCCCATTAGGGACCGGTAGACTATAAATTATAGTACTTGCGCAAAAGCTGTCTACATGCATTAACCTGAGTTGTATCCAACAATTTTATCTCTTTTTGCTCATGCTGGTTGGACTGATAATGATAATGATAATGATAATAATAATCTTTGTTTAATTTCAAAAACTGACACGCCACGGTAGGAACTGTAAGATCACAGTTCATATAATAGTATAGGCCAGTATGAGAATTTTAGAGAAAAAAAAACAACTGGGATGGGTCAAACGTTGTTTTGTGTGGCGTCCTAAGAAAGAACTGGGGTGAACCCGCACATACAACCCCCCCCCCCCAAGGCAATTCTCACCCTGAGTCTAGCAGCCAAGAATTCAGTTCGGTTCTGCGTTTCAGATCGCTTCTCTCAAAGCGGACAATAGCACCAGATCCAGTAATGATCAAGTGCTACAGTTCCACTTGCGGCTTTTGTCGATAGTTGGCTTGCCGCATGTATGCCCTCATAACAAAGCTGCCTCTTGGGATTAGACGAAAGAGCCTCTTTTCTCTTTTGTCTCAGACATGACGACGTAAGCTTGGACGACGGTTGTAGATATTTTTGCAGGAGACGCGAAACACAATGGTTACGGTTAATTGTTTGGCAAGAGCTTGAAAAATGGAAAGCAGGAAATTAAGAGCATGTTTTTCCGTTGCCGGTTCTAAATGTACAAACGTCTCAGTTTCACTTTGTGTATCAATATAGTTTCAAAAGGGCTTTAGAGCAAAGAAATTTGTTAGAAGCCGAGAAGTAGGTATAGTTTAAAACAGGGCTGATTTTAAGGAATGCCTAGAAGGCTAGAACTGCACAATCCTTCTTTCCTTTCCCATCCTCCATGGTAAATTACTTCCAAGGGGAGGACAATGACCTGTTTTGATAGTTTTAACTGTACAGAATTGCTTCTACAACTGCACAAATCCATTTAGAACTGCACATTTTGTGTACAACAGTTGCTGCACGCTAAAAAAGCCCTGGTTTAAAAACGCGTGTCAATTTTCCAAAGGAGGGGCAATGCCCCTCTTGCTTCTATGTGCAGGCGCCCGTGAAGACGAGGCTTGAACTGTCAATCTATAGTCTTGGTTTGTAGACGAGCAGTAGGCTAGTAGGCTATAGGCCTACCTGAGATAAAATGATACCATGCATAGCAATTGCACCATAATAAAAGAGGATGGATGGATCCGATTTGACCAGGGTCTATGACAACAGAGGCCGTTACCCTGGACAGAAATTTGCTTGGCATATAGCACTTAATCAGCAAACTTCCTTTTTAATTGAAGAGCCCTACAGGCGCCAAAGTATTATGACGCTGACCCATTGTCTGTGAAACAAAGACTGACTCTTGACTTATTCTCGTCACAACCTCTCGTGTGACGATAGAAAGATCAAGTCAACACTCAACAGCAGAAGAAACTTTTGTTCTCAGCGCTTACGTTAACATGCTAGCGCTTGAAATAATCAGCGCTGCAGCTATGCTGAGCAGGAATTCAAACCGTCACAGACCACCGCCAGAGGGCGTCACTCTTCACGAATGACGTTGTTATGGCGCTATAGAAATGCCTGTCGGACATGCACAGGCGCGCCATCTACAGTGCGGCGGCGGGCGAAGGAGAAACGAGAATAATATCGATCATCGTGGCGCAGAATAAATGGACGGCGAGTGACAACGTGAAGGGTCCATTCTTAATGCGCTATATAAGAGCACCATTTATAATCTTGCGCTACATTAGGTATTAACGCCGTATATTCGCATCTATTTACTATTATATTCATATTCATATCATATTAAATTATTATATAGGCTAATGGCTATGATATTATATATATATATATAGTATATGTATATTCTGTGTGTGTATGTATGTATGTATGTAATTTATGTATGTATGTATGCATTTAAGTAGGTATATATGCAGCTATGTAGGTAAGCATAATATATCTAATATAATATCACATGAGCTTGATACCATACACACGGTAGAAGCTGGAAGCCTATTTCTATTAATTTAGGTCCATTTAATATGGCATGGAATATAATATATTATTGCGAGTGCTGTGTGTGTTTTCTCTCTGTATCTGTGTGTCTCTGTCTTTTTGCCTCTGTCGTTCTCTCTGTACGTGTGCGCGCGCACGTTTGTGTGCATGTGTGTGTGTGTGTGTGCGTGCGTATCTGCGCAGCTGGATGTCCTTTTGCGACCGTCGCGTCCATCCATTCTGTTCTTCGGTGACCTTCCGTGAGGTCATCGCTGTTTCCATAGCAACGCCAGCCTTAGGCGCCTCACTGATTGCGAGATGTCTAAGCGGTTTAATCGTCGACGCCGTAGGGGAGGGGAGAGGGGAAGAAGCGGTACCCATGGAGTGATGATGACAGGATTGCGCTGGTTCCGAAGGTCACAACACGAGTCGACAGACAGACAGACAGACAGACAGACGGACGGACAGACAGACAGACACACAGACAAACAGACAGACGGACGGACAGACAGAGAACGGACAGACGGACGGACGGACGGACAGACTGAGGACGGACAGACATTCAGTTAGACAGATAGACAGTTCTTAGGATTGTGCGTTTTAATGAGTGACTAGTCGATTTGTGCTCATAATTAAATTCACATCATCATTTTTCACATCATCATTGTTCGTTGTTCGCTACACAGTGTACTCACTCAGAAAATGGACAGTTTAGCGTCAATAAATAGCTGCCTATGAAGAAAATAAATCGGGTTTAAAATGCTTAGCGATTTAATCGTTTAAATAGATCGTTTAGATTGTGGGGCGCGGTGGTCTAGTGCGTATATTCGTTGCCTTGCAGCCAGAGGGTTGCAGGTTCAAATCCACCTTCAAGCCGCCGTGTAATGACCTTGGGCAAGTCCTTCACTTGCAATTGCTTGGGCGCTTTGGCTTGAAAATCCGATGCAGTATCCGCGCTGTAGTCTGGAGCGCCGCTGAGCTTGAAGAGACGTTATAAAAATGGAGAAATAATACAAATAAATAGATAAATAAATAAATAAATAAATTAATTAATTAATAGTGAATCAATTAATCAGGGCTGTTTTTAAGGAATCTTTAGAACTGCCCAAAGCAGCACAATCCCTTATTTCCTTTTCCATTCTCCGTAGTAAATCACTCCCAATCGGAAGAAAAATGACCTTTTAAGCTAGTTTTTTTAAAGAGTGCTTCTACAACTACACAAATCTATTTAGAACTGCACATTTTGTGTACAACTGCACGCTAAAAAATCTGCAACAAATTGTTGATATCCTCAATCCAATAATAATAAGATTCGATCGATGGACAACAACAACTCACAATCGACGCCTTGATGTGACTCGTGAAATGAAAGTCAAGCAGCCGGCTTCTCATCGACGAATTCCCCTGATGTCCCAGAAGTCCTAGCGCCCTCGAGCTCGTCGATGGCGTCATATCCGGTGACGACAGCGTACCTCCCGGTTCTTCGTCCGTCAAGGACATCTGCTTCGGGGTTCCGTGGCCACTCCTTGCCACGTGGGGTCTCTTGGGGCTGGACGTGGCTGAGAAGCTGGTGAAGGACCGGGCTGAGACGGCCGATGGAAGTCCTGCTGCAGACGATGTCAGTGGGGAGGAGCCGTGAGGGGAGCTCTTCATGTCGTCTGCCGCCCCGATCTCCCCTGCTGCTGCACCGGGTGCTGGCTGCTCACCGGAGTTGGCATCGAAACTGAAAGAAATGAATGAATGCAGTCTATATAAATAATAATAATAATAATAATTAATATATCTTGTAAACTTACATATCTATATAAATAAAGAGAAGGTTATATGTCTGTCCGTCTTCTCTGTCTGTGTGTCTGTCTGTGTGTCTGTCTGTCTGTCTGCCTACCTGTCTGTTTGTGTATCTGTCTGTGTCTGTGTGTGTCAGTCTGTATATGTGTGTATGTCTGTGTTTGTGTGTCTGTGTGTCTGTGTGTCTGTTTGTCTGCCTGTATGTCTGTGTGTCTGTGTCTGTCTGTCCGTCTGTGTGTCTGTGTCTGTCTATCAGTCTGTCTGTCTGTCTGTCTGTCTGTCTGTCTGTCTGTCTGTCTGTCTGTCTGTCTGTCTGTCTGTCTGTCTGTCTGACCGGATGCATTTAAGCAGTTTGTCAGCTAATTTAATCAGTGCACGCCGATTGTCGTACAGCGACGTAAGTAGGCCAGGTGCAAATTGCCGCGCGGCGTCTGCACAGGTGATTGTCTGGACAGCACGTGACGTCTAGACGAGCGTACGTTAATTGTACAAGAAGGGAGTGGAAGTGAAGAAGGAGAGTTGCGTGTTGAGAGCCGTTGAGATAGGCTGTAATAGTTGTTGTTGAGTTGCGATAGAGTAGACTGATGAAGATAGTAGTCGTGTAGTTGTTATGATAACGCAAGTGTAGTCATTGTTGTGTTGTTGCTGATCGTTTTACTTTATATCGGATTTTGGAGTATAATAAGAAGAGTTAAACACGTCGTCGTTGTTGGTTAACAAAACAGTGAAAGACTGTAGATTCTTTAACCTAGCCATTTAGCTAATGAAACAGTTATCTAGGGATAGGCCTACGCTACCACGAACTTATACGAAGAAGCTTCCGAAGAGACTGAAGGTCACACGTAGAGAAGAAGAGGGAAAAGACTTGTGACATTTGGTGTCGTTGCGGTGAGATAACGATCCAAGTTGCAGGATAACGATCCAAGTTGCAGGAGAACGATCGTAGTTACGAACGGTGGGTCTACGTGCCAAGTTACGAACGGAGGGATTCTATTCAATCAACAGACGTTGTGGAGAAACGGACGCTGTGAATTTATCGAGGAGCCGAGCACACGGGAGAAGCAACGATACATCGAGCATCCGTACGTCAGTGAGAAACGACAACACAACGACTACAAGGTAGAAAAACTTGCTTGTCTATTGAAGTGTGCATAAAGAATTGAAGTCAGTCAATTGCAAACATTTGAAGAGTAGTCTACTAATTTATCGAGCATCTGTAAAGTAAAGAAGTAAGATGGAGAAACTTACGGAGAAAAAGCAAGCAAATATTAAGAAAATGTCTACTGATAGACTGATAAAACTGCTAATTGAAGCAGATCTAGACGCAGAAGAAGTCGAACAGATGTCTAGGGAAGAATTGATGAGAAATTTAGCCGAGGTTTGGGCTAAGAAAGAAGAAGAAGAAGGTGCTGTCGGAGGCGTTGCGGAGAAGCCAGTGGAGAAGCCTGAGGCACCGATGTCTATAGAGGCGTTGCTACAATTCATGATGATGAGTAGACAAGAAGAGAAGCAGAAAGAAGAGCAGCGCAGACAAGAGGAGAAAGAACGTAAGCAAGAAGAGAAAGAACGTAAGCAAGAAGAGAAAGAACTGCGACAACAAGAGATAGAAAAAGCAGAAAGGATGAGACAGCAAGAGATAGATATGCAGAAGCAGCAGTTCCAGCTTCAGTTAGAACAAATGAAATTAGATCGTGACGAAGCAGAACGACGAAGGATGGAGTTAATGATAGAATACGAAAAAGCAAGAAAAAGCGATGAAGAAATACGAAAACAGCAGATCGAAGACAAAAAGGCTCGTGAGGAAGAAAAGGAGAAGATGCGTTTACAAGAACTGGAGAGAGCAGAAGAAATTCGTCAGGAAGAATTTCAAGCTGGAAAAGACAATTTGGAAAAAGCAGAAAGAGAAAGAGAAGAGCAGATGCAGTTAGAACAAAAGAAACTTGCTATCAAGGAGGCTCAACTTAAAGAAATGGCCATTGAAAAAGAAGAACGCAGAAAGCAGTTAGAACTGTTGCAGCAGAAGATAGAACAAGAAGAACTGCGGAGAATCGAAGATCAAGATCGACTGAAGAAGAGAGACGAAGATGATCGTAAGAGCCGAGAAGTGTCAGAACAGATTAGGCTCAGAGAAAGTGAGACAATGGTGTCCAAGATCAAGAAGATTGGTGATGCCATGAAGCATGTATTGCCTAAGATGCCGTATGATATGATGGAAGTGCCATTATATTTTGAGACCGTGGAGAATGCATTCAATAGCTTCGCTGTGGAAAAGCAGTACTGGGTGAAATTGTTGTTGCCATTGATGACCCCGAGAGCACGAACGGTATTGAATCGATTATCATTTGAGAATTTAGATAAATACGATGCAGTGAAAGAGCACTTGTTGAAGGAATTCAAGTTAACAGCTCGTGAGTACAGGTCAAGGTTTGCAGATGCCAAGAAGACAGCCGAAGAAACGTATACGATGTTCACGGCTAGGCTGAAGAACCTGTTGAATTATTATGTCCGAAGTAGACGAGTGGACAAAGACTACGAGAAGCTGTTTGATTTGTTAGTGGCGGATAAGCTGAAAGAATGTTTACCACCAGGTCCACTGCAGTTTGTCTTAGCAAAAGAGGGCACAGAATGCTTGGAAGCTAGTAATGTTGCAGATCTCGCAGATATACATGTAAACAATCGGATTGGTGTGATGTTCCAAGACAAACCGAAATTTGAAGCATGGGACAATAGTCCAAAGCAACCCAAGTGGAACAAGGATAGCAAAGACACCGGAAGCCAAGCCAAGAGTAATGATGCAAAGAAAGATGATTATTCTGGAAAGCAGTGGTCGCAAGATAAACAACAGTCAACGTGGGACAGACAAGCCTACAATCGAACTCCGCCGCTGGGACGCCCAACAGAAAGTAATGCATCTTACACGCCGTACAACAAGTGGGAGAACAAGGAGCAAAGAAGTTTTATCAAGAAGCGTTGCCACAATTGCAATTCTGATAAACACCTAATAAAACATTGCCAAGCACCAGGAGCGGCAAATCTGAGGAAGAACTTTAGCAGAAGTGCAGAAAATCTTCGAGTAAACCAGATACAAGTGATAAATGCACCTCCTGGTTGGGAAGAACAATGCAACCAAGAAACAGAAGTAAAGTCAGTGATGAAGTGTACGCCGCAGTTCACCATACTGAAAGAAGCGATAAAGACTACTTCCATTGCAGAAAATTGTCGAGAAACAAAAAGTAAAGAGGAGTGTCAACGCATAAAGAAAATATCGTTGCAGCATGTAAATGTGGAGATACGTGGGACTGATGGGCAGCCTGTGCAAGTCGAGGCGTTGATTGACTCGGGGACCGAGATACCAGTAATCAACGAGGAACTACTGAAAGGAACGACAGTAGAAGAAATCGGCAGAGTTCATTTGCAATGTGTAGCTGGAGAGCCGATTCCAGCTAAGTTGGTGAAAATCGAAGTGCGGATGAGCGGTCGTAACGAAGGAACAGCTACAGAGGACAGGACAATAAATATCGCGCCATATTTAACTTTAGTGTGTGCCAGCATTTCAGCAGAACTGTGTAAAGAAAATCCAGAAAAGTTCCTGCTACATCCAGAGATAATTGCAGAACTGAAAGAGGTTCCACCAATCAGTATATTGCAAGGAGAGCTACAAGCGAATGTGACTACAAGAGCACAAAGTCGGAGAGCAGAAGTCGAAGACGGAGAAGATGAAACGATAAACGAAAGTTCGCAAGAAGATGACACGGAAAGCGAAGATGAACTCAGCATCCAAGATGACGAAAGAACAACATCTGAGAACAATGAAACTGAAGAAGAGATGGCTGCATGTGAACGAAATGATAGTGAAGATTCCGGAAGCGACGCTGAACTGGAGACAAGTATGAGGGACTTGTTCACAGAGAATTCGAACGATGAAAGACAGCTGGAAGATGCGAAGAAATTCGAGGAGCAGCAGAGAAATGACGAGTCACTGAAATCGTGGTGGAGGATCGCTGAAGACCAAGGATCAGAGTTTAGCGTGGTGAATGGATTGCTGTATAAGAAGCATCAAATGCTGGATCAGCTTGTGTATCAGTTGGTGTTACCGAAAGAGAGAAGAATTCAAGTAATGGAATTAGCTCACGAGTCAGTATTTGGCGGACACTTGGGAGAAGAGAAGACACGAGAGAGAATCAAGTTGTCCTTTGTCTGGCCAAAGATGCGTCGAGACGTGGTGAAATTTTGTAAGTCCTGTGAGAAGTGTCAGCTGAAGGCACGAAGTTTGGTGATGGATCGAGTGCCGATTACACCAATTCCAAGGGAAGATGTGCCATTCCGACGGATGACTATGGACGTGGTAGGCCCAATAGAACCGAAGTCAGCAGCTGGGCATAAGTATTGCTTGTGCATAGTGGATTCATGTACAAGATGGCCGACAATCTTTTTGCTGAAGTCATTGACTGCTAAGGCTGTGTGCGAAGCTTTGATGAAGCTATTCATTGACGTGGGGGTGCCGTCTGTGATCACCAGCGACAGAGGCACAAATTTTACAGCCAGTCTCACAAGAGAATTTTTGAAATTGATGGGATGCTGTCCACGATTCGATTCACCAGGGCATCCTGAGGCAGCTGGATTAGTTGAGAGATGGAATCAGACGTTCAAGAAGATGGTGCATCATGTCATTGTGGAAAATCCAAGACAGTGGCATAAAATCATTCCGTTTACCGTATGGGCATTGAGAGAAGTTCCTAACGCAACGACAGGAGTGGCACCATATCTGCTGGTGTATGGAAAAATGCCAAGAGGACCATTAACTATCTTAAAGGAAAGCTGGACCAAAGAAATAAATCTACCGCCAAACATTGGAGTACAACCAGCAAAGTACCTGAAGAACTTAAGAGCAGACATGGAGAAAGCTTTGATATTTGCTGAGAATTGTGCAGAGGAAAAGCAAAAACAATACGCCAGTCAATACAACAAGAGGGCCAAGGATAAAGAATTCGAACCAGGAGAAAACGTCATCGTCCTGTATCCAACGTCAACCAATAAATTGATCTCACGATGGCATGGTCCATGTACAGTGCTACAAAGAAGATCCAAGTATTCGTATCTGGTGGACATGAATGAAAACGGCCGACGAATCGTCCATGCCAACAAAATGAGGAAGTTCATCGCAAGAACATTATCGTGTGGTCTCATCGTGGAAGAGGACGACGAATTCGGATCAGTGGTAGAGCTACCATTGAAAGAAGACCATGCAGAGACGACACAGAAATCGCTGCAATTGGACTATGAACAGATCGGACATCTTACGAGCGAGCAACAGAAACAGCTACTGGATGTACTGAACCGATATGCAGACAGAGTTTCGGACAAACCTGGATTATGTACACTGGTAGAACAGGAAGTGGTGCTGAACCCGAAGAATCCTAACATTTGCTAACTAATTGATTGATATTCTTTGGTTTCTACAGACAATTTATTTGTAATTTTGCTGAGATTGCTAAACCATTGACAGATTTAACTAGCAAGCAGACACCTGAGAACATTATTTGGACTCAGGACCACCAGAAATCTTTTGATTCTCTTAAAGAAATTGTTTTATCGAATGTTATTCTGTACATGTTCGAGGTTGGCAAACCATTTAATTTGTACTGTGATAGCAGTGATTTTGCTGTGGGGGCTGTGCTGTCACAAGTGGACGATGAGGGGATAGAACGTCCCGTTTCATTTATCAGCCAGAAGCTGACAGATACCCAGAGGAGATGGGCGACGATTGAGAAGGAAGCCTATGCAATCATATGGGCTTTAAACAAATTGAAAGAAATCATTATTGGTTCCAAGATTAATGTGTTCACTGATCATAATCCTTTAGTTTATTTGACTGAGTCAATGTCGAAGTCTGCTAAGTTAGTCAGATGGTCTTTATCATTGCAAAATTTTGACATTCTGTTGAACTATAAGAAAGGAAAGTTGAATGTAGTAGCAGACTGCTTATCGAGATTGTAGTATAAGGTATTTTGTGATTGCATTTAGTATAAGAATTGTTTGTATTTAGTTTAAGCATTATACGTTCGCTAATTTTTAAGATTAATTAGCTCTCTTCAAAAGAAAGGAAGGAGGTAATGTCAGCTAATTTAATCAGTGCACGCCGATTGTCGTACAGCGACGTAAGTAGGCCAGGTGCAAATTGCCGCGCGGCGTCTGCACAGGTGATTGTCTGGACAGCACGTGACGTCTAGACGAGCGTACGTTAATTGTACAAGAAGGGAGTGGAAGTGAAGAAGGAGAGTTGCGTGTTGAGAGCCGTTGAGATAGGCTGTAATAGTTGTTGTTGAGTTGCGATAGAGTAGACTGATGAAGATAGTAGTCGTGTAGTTGTTATGATAACGCAAGTGTAGTCATTGTTGTGTTGTTGCTGATCGTTTTACTTTATATCGGATTTTGGAGTATAATAAGAAGAGTTAAACACGTCGTCGTTGTTGGTTAACAAAACAGTGAAAGACTGTAGATTCTTTAACCTAGCCATTTAGCTAATGAAACAGTTATCTAGGGATAGGCCTACGCTACCACGAACTTATACGAAGAAGCTTCCGAAGAGACTGAAGGTCACACGTAGAGAAGAAGAGGGAAAAGACTTGTGACACAGTTTTTGAGCTTTTCACTTAAAACCTTCACTACTCTGTCTGTCTCGGCATGGAACACCCCGTGGAGGGGTTGTAGGCGTTGGCGAATCTCTTCAGGTGGGCCAGGGTGGGGACGAAACCCAATTTTTTATTTATGCGTATTTATATGCATACTAGCTGTACCCGGCCACGCGTTGCTGTGGCAGAAAATACCTCCCCATCCCCTCCCCTCCCCTCTCCTCCCCCTCCCCTCCTCTTTCCACTCCCCCTCCCACTCCCCCTCCCACTCCCCCTCCCTCCTCCCCCATCTCACTCCCTCACCCTACCTTTAAGGCAGCATCGTATCAATCATCAATCATCAACAATGAATCAACGATCAGTCAGTCGACTATGACAGTCAAGTCTTTTATATCTCGCATGAAAATATTTTTGACAATTTTTGGGGTGGCTATAGCACCTCCCCCTAAATTCGTCCATGTTTGCCACTCATTGCTGTCGTCGTCATCATTCTTCGTTGCCGTCATCATCACGTCATCACTCATCAGCCAGAGTCATCTCTTTCATTGTCATTATTTATTATCATGGCCGTCAGAAATAAATAAAGTTTGTGACATATTAACAGGTCCTACGTCACGATGTTTTGAATGGCATAACATAAAACTTACGTTACATTACGTAACATCGCACTCACATTACCGTATATGATCACATTGATAAAGCGGTGAAACGCTTCATGTCTCTTAATAAAGCCGCTATAAAAATGACCATCGCACACGTCACGCATCCGACTGAGCTTTTGCGCATGACCGGAAGTTAGCGGAACCAATTAGTTGTCATGACAACCGTACGCTACTAAGGTATTCGTGCACTTTATGAATAATAGATGGCGCTTGGGGGCGGGATAAATTTTAATCGAATCGCAAGGCGCAGTGAAACGACATTTTCCGGCGTGGAAGACGAGACACGGTCAGTAGGGTGTGGCAGAAAGAGGGTTAATGTGGGATTAGGGGAAGGCCGGAACGTCGACCAAGTGCAGCTATTGGCAACTACGCGAAGCCATAGGTGGCATTGTATTTCGGCTAAACCACTGCGCTCGCGCGAATTCGTCGTCCGCTGGTCAGGAACGAATAAATTGCACGCGGTGCAGTAGGATGTATCCTCTAGGGAAAAGTTTTTAGTCCGGTTTTTCGGTCATGCGTCGCCACTGCGATGATCCTTTTGAATGGACATCACGTTGCGTTGGACCACGTGGGATACATTTTAATTCTGAGTACTATTGAGAATCGGTGAGCCAGTCGCAGTTCGTAACGCAGGCCGCCTTTTAAAGGGAGTTTTAGAACCTCGCAAACCCTTCTTTCCCTTCCCATTCTTAATGATAAATTATTCCCAATCTGATGGCAATCACCTTTTTAGAACTATGTTCCAGGCCTAACTGCACAAAAGTGCTTCAACATCTGCACAAATCCATTTAGAATTGCACATAATTATTGTGTAGAACTGCTCGCTAGAAACGCCTCTCGAATTTCTCTTGGAGAAAAATGTCATTCCTGGAAACCCCCCCCCCGCCCCCACAGACGTCTACATGTAGATTAAACAGTAAACACTGATCTCTCTATGGGCGAATCGACATTTTGTCTCTATCCAAAGTTTACATATTAGGCTAAACGGAACAGAGCAGCCTAATGGGTGACACAATGTTATGATGAAAGTGTGTGGTGGAGATGTGTTATCCAATGCGTTAATTGTTGACTGGTCAACAACTGAGCAATAACTTACGAAAAGCATATTGAATGTCGACTCAACAGCACTGGAAGTCTCATAAGAAGTCTCACGCATTGGAGACTTCCATTTCTTATCAAACCCGGTGCTGCTTACGCCTGGACCTTCATTTATCGACGCAGGGAGATAATCCTACGCGGAATCCGACGGACGGGCGACGCTAGATTCGCGCTCTTTATGCCCTACAGATATAATTACTCGGGTAGCCGCCGGAACGAATAATCACTGGAACGAGTAATTGTGACGCGCACGCACGAACGGATCCATAAGCCCAGGAGAAGTAGAAGAAGAAGAATAATCGGGGTAAGGAACCGAAAGAAAAACTTGAAAATAGCGTTGATTAATAAGCAACGTGTCTCATTATACTTAAACATAGATAGATCTATCTATGACACGATAAGCACGATAGGAACTAATTTGACGAAATGTTTTCACACAAACCGTATTGTTCTCTAAAGGTCTCATCTTTGGTCATTATGGCGTGGACTGAGAATAAACTGATGCAGCGCGGACCTTGAAGGCAGATAGGCAAAGCGACAGTTGCCTCGGGCGCCAAGAGCTATATAGGAGCGCCATACTGTATAAACCGATGTTTTGTCTTTACAGTTTCATGTTTCATACATTCACGGTGGCCTGAAATGGCCTTCCTTTTGAGCTACGCCTACAGCCTGGGACTCAGGATCGTTCCTTACTAAACTTAAAACTGTTCTTTTTGGGTGCGCTGGAGTCGGGAGCGCCTCTGAGTAGCCTAGTTTTTTTACTTGAAGGAGCGCTATATAAATGTCCGAATGAATGAATGAATATTCACAAGTACATATATAGTAGGCTATACATAGACCTACGTACATTACACCATGATCGTACGATATTCTTTATTACATTTAGATATGTAAAATACCAATGATATATCAAACGTGGCGTGAGCTGCATGGAGGTTGCCAACAGCAGATCTCTTAAAAGGCGGCTAATAGATTACGCGTATTGGAGCTATTACTACTGCCACCTGCCGACCGTGTATTGCGTCGTCGTCGGGTCTTATTATGATTTGTGCTTTTGCTATAGGAGGAGTCCGTGTATTAATGCGCCCAAAAATAATAGGACACGAAACGAGGATTTGTTCTCACGTCACATCACTTTTAATAATGTCATTGGAATAATTATTATTCCGAATGACTGTTATAATTCACTTATATGACCGTCGCCGAATAATCTTCCTCACAAAATGTTATGCTTCAGCTATAATAATTATCGTCTCCTCTCCGTATATAAGTCGTTTAGCAGCAGGCCTATACTGGATATAGGCGTATTATCGCCCTGTGTGCACTCCGATGGGTTTATATGCTGAAAATAATTCGCCATGATGTTTAGGTAGTTGAAAAATATGGGGCACAGTAGGCCAAAGCATGGGCGCCTGCACGTAGGGAACAGAGGGGTAGCCTACTTACTCCCACCTCCTGAAAAATTTTGCACCTGATTTTAAACTGCTATTTTTAAACAAAATTCTTCGTACTCAGGGCTTGAAGCATCAATTTGGCCTACACTAACGATACACTGAAGGCGTGAGAGTATACACATCAGTTCGAAAAATGCCCCATGTTATTACAATCCTGCTTTGCATTTTTCAAATAATTATTGTGTTTAAAATATTTAGCAACGGCCATTGCGTTTTGTTCCCTTCTGCAAAAGTCGCCATTGTAGTAGCCTTCCCACGTGCAAAATCTGCAAGAATAATCTATAATGTAGCTTAAAACAGCATCTGCTTTCAGGTTGAAGAGCCCGATGCACGGGCGCCCGAGATATTTCTGCAGCTGGGGGAGCCACAATGGTCACGGTTAAATTATTTGAAACTTGCAAACAGGAAATTAAAAACATGGCGGGTAATTTTCGCAGAGGTTTCTAAATGCGAATTTCCCAGTTTCAGTTTGTATACGGTAGCCTATCGCTAGTATCATTGGTTCTTTAGTATCATTAATATCATTAGTATCGTTAGTTCTTTAGTATATCATTACTCATTAGTATCATTTGTTCTAGTGCGGATGCATTATCTGAGAGTTTACCGGAAACTCTGCACGTCTGTAGCCGCATACACGTAGGCCCCTATAATATATATATATTATACTAGCTGGGGTACCCGGCGTTGCCCGGGAAATTTAGGATTCGACCCGCTCCGGCAACTACCCAACCACACCCCACCTCCACCTCAAACCCCCACCCCGTACACACACCGCCTCCATCCGCCCCGGCTTCACCCCTCCACACCACCTCCACCCC
Organism: Lumbricus rubellus; assembly: GCA_945859605.1. NCBI lineage: Eukaryota > Metazoa > Annelida > Clitellata > Crassiclitellata > Lumbricidae > Lumbricus > Lumbricus rubellus. The sequence goes on along the minus strand of OX243819.1, from coordinate 18,121,592 downwards.
ATCCTCACCACACCCCACCCCCACCTCCACCCCCCCCCCACCGCGCACACACCGCCCATCCATCCGCCCCCGCTTCACACCTCGACCCCAACTCCACCACCCACCCTCACCACACCCATCTCCACCCCTACTCCACCTCCAAACCCCCACCCACCCCGTCCACCCCGCCCCGTTCACCCGCCCCAGCCCACTCCCTCCACCTCCACCCCACCCTACCCTTACCCCTACTCTCCACCCCACCACCCGAACCCCGAGCCCAAGCCAGTTCCCACCCCACCAACACCCTCCACCAACCCACCAACCCCCACCTCATCCACGCCCAAAAACCCCACAACCCTCCGACCTCCAATGGTACGCCATCTGTGAAATTTTGGTTTTCGGGAAAAATTTTCCTCCCACCCCACCCCCACACCCACCCCAAACTCACCCACCCGACAACACCCCACCACACTCCGACCTCTTCAGCGGTACGCTACCCGTGAAATTTGGCTTTTCGGGGAAAAAATCCCTCCCACCTCCCCGAAAAATTCCCTCCCACACCCCCCCCCCACGACCCTCTCGCCAACCGCACAACACACCACCACTAACTCCGACCACCACCGGTAGGCATACGCGTAAATTGACTATAATTATAATAGGACTTTACAGCAAAGCGGATTGGATATTCATATACATCAGCTGTGTTTATATAATGGTCATGCAAGCGTTTGAAAAGGTGTTTAATAAACGTAGGATTTTTGCCCCCACCGTGGCCCCCATGGTGGGGGAGATTCGCCAAGAACTCTACTGGGTGGTTCCGATGGCCCTCTGTCTAGGTGCAAAGTTTGAAATCAATAGCTGCGTTTTAGTGAAAAAAAATTGGGGGGTTTCGCCCCCCACCCTGGCCCCCATGGTGGTAGAGAATCGCCAACCCCTCCACTGGGTGTCCGACGCCGAGACGGACAGAGTAGTGAAGGTTTGGAGTGAAAAGGTCAAAAACTGTTGAAATGCATTCCGGTCAAACACACACACAGACAGACAGACACACAGACAGACAGAATTCTCTCTTTATTAATATAGATATAATATATTTTAAATATACAGCATATATATATTATAATTTTTATATGATACATATTATGTTTACAGTATTGTCGTGTTTGTGTTTTTGTGTCTGCTTACGCACGCAACTGCAGTGTCTGCCTGCATGTTGTCCACGACGGAACAATTGGGGTTCATTAGCACGGGTACTTCGAAGAAATCCGAAATTGCAAGTCAGTCCCCCGCCGTCCACACCGGCTGCAGTCAGATATAGATATATACATGTATGTATTATATATGATTATATGTATTATATGTAATATATATATAAAGCCGAATGATTCCGAGAATCAGTTCTCTTCAGCAAGTCCTCACCCGCCAATTAGCTATTCTCCACACACGAATTCATCTCTCGGATAGACCATGATTGTGTAAGTACCGGTATATATATATATATTTATCACTGCATAGGAGTAATAAATATACAGCATATAAGCTTCGATCACGATCATGGGCGGAGACTTCGGGGTGGGCGCATCAGAGGACGATCCTCAACATTTATGGTGGCGTCGGAGATGCTTATTTTCTTCAATATTTCAGAAATATTTCATACTGCAGCGTTGAAAAAACGACAATGAAGAGGAGCTAAAAAAGACAATGAAGAGGAGCTAAAAAAACGACAATGAAGAGGAGCTAAAAAAAACCACAATGAAGAGGAGCTAAAAAAACGACAATGAAGAGGAGCTAAAAAAACGACAATGAAGAGGAGCTAAAAAAACGACAATGAAGAGGAGCTAAAAAAACCACAATGAAGAGGAGCTAAAAAAACCGACAATGAAGAGGAGCTAAAAAACGACAATGAAGAGGAGCTAAAAAACGACAATGAAGAGGAGCTAAAAAAACCACAATGAAGAGCGGCTAAAAAAACGACAATGAAGAGGAGCTAAAAAAACGACAATGAAGAGGAGCTAAAAAAACGACAATGAAGAGGAGCTAAAAAACGACAATGAAGAGGAGCTAAAAAAAACGACAATGAAGAGGAGCTAAAAAAACGACAATGAAGAGGAGCTAAAAAAACCACAATGAAGAGGAGCTAAAAAAAACGACAATGAAGAGGAGCTAAAAAACCACAATGAAGAGGAGCTAAAAAAACGACAATGAAGAGGAGCTAAAAAAACGACAATGAAGAGGAGCTAAAAAAACGACAATGAAGAGCGGCTAAAAAAACGACAATGAAGAGGAGCTAAAAAAAACGACAATGAAGAGGGGCTAAAAAACGACAATGAAGAGGGGCTAAAAAAACGACAATGAAGAGGAGCTAAAAAAACGACAATGAAGAGGAGCTAAAAAAACGACAATGAAGAGCGGCTAAAAAACGACAATGAAGAGGAGCTAAAAAACGACAATGAAGAGGAGCTAAAAAAACGACAATGAAGAGCGGCTAAAAAAACGACAATGAAGAGGAGCTAAAAAAACGACAATGAAGAGGAGCTAAAAAACGACAATGAAGAGGAGCTAAAAAACGACAATGAAGAGGGGCTAAAAAAACGACAATGAAGAGGAGCTAGTCGCCCTCCCCAAACACCTTCCCTGCTCGGCGCTTCGCATCTCGGCGATCGTCTCCCAGTCCAGGACCAAATTTGAAGTCTCCGGCCGTTTATGACCCATAAGCTTACCGGTCTAAATACAAATTTGATAGGCCATGCGTTTCTCCCCAGTCTTCTCGAATTGTTCCTGACCACCCCATAATTAGGCTTATTGCAGATTAGCTTACATGTATGTAGACAGTAGACCTACATATCCCTCAAACATTGCGCTCACCACATCTTTTCCCTCTGACTCTGAAAGCTTGGCGGCAGACAAATACATTTCCCCAAATTCCATACAGATCTCAGTCCATTCAAGACCCTCTAAATGCAGGTGGTCATGGTTCATTGCCCCATTTCTGCCGACCGCAAAGAGCACCATGTATAAGCCTAGGCCTATTATGTCTACAGGCAGGTACCCTATCCTATCGATCAAGTGTGTGCAATCAAAATGGCGCAAGCCGCGCAATCAAAGGGCGAAAATGAATAGAGCCCATGTTTAAAGCGCATGTTGAAAGAGTGAAAAGCTAAAGGTTCGTGTTTAAGCAGGCGATAAAGGTAGCTATAGCGAACGGAAAAGATCGATCGAACGTGTAGGCCTAGCCTATATAAAGAGCGTGTTTTCAAGTGCGGAAGAGGTTAAGCGTTGGTTTAATTAATTAATTAAGTGAGTAGTTTAGGAAGATAAAGCATAGAAAGCGCTTACTATAGGCCCTTTATAGGGCAAAAATATTAGGCATAGGCCTATGTGACTCAATGCGAATATGAAACATAATTAAAAGAGCGAAACACGGACATCTTTAAACATTTTCTATTCCATAATAGGCCTATTATTTATATTTCAAAGATGAAAATTGATCGTCATAATTTATTACGAAAACTGTTGATGCTGACCATTAGGCATACAGATCAGTATTTAGCCTGTAAATCTCAAAAAAATTTACTTCATAATAAACGAGTTTCTCTTAGGCCTGTATACAGTGTATAATGCTCTTTGACTATTCGCCCTTTCGAGCCTAATATTGACAAAGCGCTCTATTCATTTTGCCTTTTGATTACGCCCTTTTGAATTTCGCCTCTTTGATAGTAAACTCCATGCAGTAGGCCTAATCGTCACACAAATAATACGGTCGTCGTTGTCATCATCATTAATTATCATAATCGATTCTTCATCATCGTCGTCGTTGTCGTCGTCGTTATAATCACTTGAAACTCACTTCCAGAAGAAGAACATTCTTTACTCGGTCGCTGTCGCCACAATTGGCTTCATCCACGAAGTCAACAAACGTGCGCCAACATGTAGGCTAAGGAGGGTCAACCGGTCAACCGAGTAATTTGTCAACATCAAATTCACGCATATGTGTTGACCTTACAGCTACGGCTTCAAGAACCCAAGGCGCCAACCAAAGACGTCAACCAGCGCGAAACGTAGACATTTTCAGAAGTTAAGTCAACCTTAGCTAACGAGCCTGCGTCTGCAAAGTTGAAACAGCCTGTTGCCGTCAAGAAATAAGAACAAACTGCAAACACGGCAGTCAACCGCGCCAACGAAAGTCAACTGTAATAGGCTATTATATTATAGTTGAGTGTATAATTTTTAAATTATTTTATTTCAGTTAGCAAACGCACTAATGCACCGCATACGACCAACTTAAATCAGTCACGTCAACTGAATAGATCATTCCGTCGACGTGTTCATCTTTAGCCAAACTAGACCTAAGTCAACCACGCCAACGAGTTCATCATCAGCGTCAACTTCTCAGCGAAACTTGCTATCTAGGCTACTTTCTTATCGCAGGCCAACTTAAAAGAACACACCACGTCAACATAAATCATCGTTTTCATCTCGGATCCACGACCGTCAGTCAACCACGCCAACATGCCCTAAAAGCGTTGACCCCCGTTGCCATCCTATGCCAACCAAGCGGACAGCAGAAGCTGATGATGAATAGATATCGGCTGTTATCTCCAGCGCCCCTTTGACATTCCGCTCAGCCGCCGTCGCCCCGCCGCAGCCGCCGCCGACCGGATCTACTTTCGAGTGGTCGTCGTCCGATTTGGTGTCCTCACTCCTTTTCAGCTATTACGCTGCTCAACCGTTGCTACGTAGCCGATCGACCGCCAGACTGACGGACGAACGTACGGACGTACGGACGGGTGGACGAACGGACGAATGGACGGATGGACGGATGCTTGGATAGATGGATGCTTGGATGGACGGATGCTTGGATGGATAGATGGATAGGTGGTGGTCGCTCGGCGCTAATCATTAGCCGCCTCTCGCTGGGCGCGGCCGTACCACGTCGTCCGCCGAGAGGTTAATAGACAACCGCACCGAATGCATGAAGAAATGATATTACCGATGTAAAGCACGTTGAATAAAGCGTCGAGGAATATGTTTGCGATATATAAATTGCAAAACTGTCGTGGGTTAAAGTGCTCAAGAGATGCAATAGCGTTATATAAATTGTAGGAAGGGCTTACGTGATTCGATCGGCGCGCGGTGCTGTTTGTTCTTTTCTTTAGCCCTAGGCGCCGTAAACGACCGATTGATAAACCGGTGGTGCAGCTGCGGCCGCCGTCCAGGCTGATGATTAGGACTGTGGTCACTGCATGGCCAGTCACTGTGGTCACTGTGGTCAGTCTGTGAGACGAGAGTCGTAGGCCTAAAGATGTCCATCCGCTGTGCTGCTGACGGGAGAGAACACCGGCGTCGGCGTATCATCCCCCTGGGGACAAGGAGACGAACGCACGAGGGAGAGAGGTGAAGAGGAAGAATTAAGATGGAGGAAGGAGAGACGATGGCCTTCAGTCTAGTCGTCGGCATGAGGAGGATTGAGTGGAAGAGGAGGTGGAAGTGACGAACGTAAAATTGAAGTAAAAAAAGAGAGAAAGAAGAAGCCGACCAACTTCCTCTATAATTGCCATAATATACGGCATAAATTAATAGCCTAGGCCTACCTGACGTTTCTGAGTTTCTCTGCAATAATTGGAATTTGGATTTTTTCCGCATAAATTACCGTCTGCATTGCAATCGCATTGCAATCGCATTGCAATCGCATTGCAATCGCATTGCAATCGCATTACAATCGCATTGCAATAAATCTAAAGACCACACTTACGACAGATGATCGCTAGAAATAGTAATTATTAGTCGAAGCCCTGGACTTGTCCAATAATTGACCTTGTGGTGGCCATTCATGGTCTGAAATTGAATCCGGTGTCCTACAACAATGGGTTGCTTAAAATTACGCAGATGATGAGTAGGGCCTAGCCTAGGCTTATACAGGGGCGGATCCAGGGGGCCAATCCGGCCATGCCCCCATTTTAAAACTGCCATGGGACGTGCCCCCCATTCGATTTGAAATGAGTAATACGAATAGGGGTGTCAAAAAGGTCATCTACTTTTTTGACGGATAAAAAGTAGCCTACTTTTTCTTCAGCCAAAGACCGATGACTAAAAAAGGTCATCAACTTTTTTGGCAACCAACGACGAAATTTTTTCCCTGTCCCAACACCCTGGATCAAAGATTTCCCCACACCCCTTGGAAGAGTTCTGGATCCGCCACTGGTGCCGCCTATGCGTTTTGGTTCAAGCGCCCGTTGTGGCCACCATGTCCTCTATAAACTAAAAAAAATTGCCAACTAAGCGCTTACTTGCAATCTTAAACTTAATAGCAATTGCATCTAAAGAGTCTGCGGTCTTCTTTCTCTTTTTTACTTTACATGTATGTAATTCTATAATTTAATGTATTTTCTCCACCCAAAGGCCTAGGCCTACCAGAGCTGGATATAATCTTATAGGCTATATAGGCCTATTAGTGTTACTATAATTATAGAGGTATACAGGCCTAACCAGCACGGATTAGTTTGACTTTGAATCCAATGTAATGTTGACCTGATCGGAAATAATATTATAGGCCTACTAGCCAATCGCTCTATGCAATGGTTGGCATAGTAGTCTCAGAGTGCAACCAGTAGGCCTACTGTAGACTATCTATAGGCCTATGCGATACGTGTCCTTATTCCTTAATTGTCCATCGTCTATCGGGGGACGCGCCTATTTGATGTAGCTGGGTCCACCTCTTTGGCACGCCTCCTCTCTATTCGTCCTCTGCATGGCCTGGCTTTGCTAATGAGAAGTGGCTATCGCATGAGCATACGGTGAAGCGCGCAGATGCAGGTCTGGAGAAGAGGTGGAATAATAAAATAATAAGCTAAAGAACAAGATGGCGAAGTGGAAGAGGAAGAGGATTAAGATTTTGCACTTAATCTATATGCAGGCTGCTTTGCTGCGTTCCCTAAAATCTCGTAATCCACAATGGTGGGGTGGTGGGGTGGTGGGAGGAGGGGCGGTGGCGCATTGGATAGCACGCTGGCATGGCGATCTCAGTTCGATTCCTGCTGAAGCCTCAGAAGCCCCCGTAGGATAGACGCGCATTGTAGGCTGCTATTGGCGCAGTTGTGTACAATTGCAGTCAGTCTGTTCTGTTAGTAGGCTTAGTTAAGATTGATGATTCGATGTTAATTAAAATAAATGAAGAAATTTATTAAAAACTAGCTGTACCCGGCCACGCGTTGCTGAGGCAGAAAAGACCGTCTTCCCTCCCCTCCCCTCCTCCTCCCCCTAATAGTCTTGATGATGGAAGTATGCGGAGTCGGGCACAATCTATCTCCACCCCATACATTATGCCACACCCCATTTGCCCCCCCCCCCACCCCAACGGATCTCGTGCGCAGACCTCAGACGCGAGTCAACTGAATTCAACCATAAACAGCATTCACAATAATTCAGCGACCGATCAAGGCTCATTTTCACGAAACGTAGACCGACTTATAGGTGGATAATATAGGCCTATTGGTCACGAAACATGCACTTGACTTCTTCCCTCCTCTATTCAGTCCAGTCAGTAGGCTACACAGCACGTACTGCAGGTAGCTGCATGTGTACAGAACTGTTGTCGAGACAGCAGGTATGCAGCACTGGCCACTAGAGTGTTGCAATCGAATCAAGTGTGTCGGTATACATGACCGAACGCAGACGACTTGGAATGTAGACCTCCAGGCTCATTTCTGTCAATTGCTTGCATAAGTAGCAGCTTCTGAAAGCGTTGAGCACTTGTTATGCCGTTCCTATGACGACGCATACACCGCAGCACTGCTGTGCTGCGTAATCCGCGGACGATACAGTCCAACTTTAGCTGTCGTTTACTTCGTTGCATATTAGTAGGGAAAGTCTAAATTTATAAAAATTGTAGAAGAAATTTCTATTGGTTTTGTCAGATAATAATAGATTGCCGACAAAACTGCGAATTTTGACTCGAGAACTATAAGCTGCGCGGTCCGGCGCCTTGATACATTGTCAGTGAATTGCAGTGATTTCAATGTAAGATGGTGTTTAAACTTTTTAAAAGTCCGAAACATCTGTGTGAGTAAAGTTTTTTTGCAGTAAAGCTGATGATAAAGACATTTTAGCTGCAAAATAGCCGAGAAAGTGGCACGATGGCGAACGCCGAAGACTCGAAAGAGACGAAACGAGTGGTCAACTTTTCGGAGGAGACAGACGGAGGGGAAATCGCGCCTCCGCTAATCTCGTCTTCGCCGCAGAAAGGTAATCCTACATTATGTTGTGATTTTTAGGCCCTATATGTTTTCTATTAAATTTAATTAATAATGTAATTGATTTATATCCTGGATGTTGCTTAACACTCTGTGATATGTGATGAAAATTAGTCATTTATATTATGGCACTATTGAATATAATTACAGTTGTATTATTATGTTGTTCTGCATTTGTCTGTTTCCGCCTAGATTACTGCAACTCACTTCTTATGCGTCTCCCGAAACAGCGTTTTTCCCTCCTTCCATCGGTCTTAAATGCTTCAGCTAGGCGCATAGCTCGACTTTCTTTATGTTCCCAGAACTGTGGCTCTTGCACAACATCCATTGCTGTGGTTGGCCCCCAATTTTGATTGACCTTCCTCCCGCACTATAAGGGCTGAACTAACGACTTTTTCCTCATCAGTCTCTCATTCCTTAAAGCCATTCCCCTCCCCGAGTTTTCATGCTGAGAGCGCCTAAGAATGGTCATTCTGTGAGAGGTGCTATATAAATTATAGATACGAGTACGATGCAACACAATTATTGATCTATTGCAAACAAATTTGTATTAGATGGATGAATTAATTGGTTAGTACATAAAACAATTGAAAAAAGGGTTGACACTATTGAATAATAACTGTGGAGATTCAGTTCTGAGCATGCAGTTCCCTAGTTTACCGACTCAAGAACTAAAAATGATAGATCAAAATTAAATGATGAATGGCCACATTTTCCACCCTTAAGTAATAAAATTAAGATCCAAATACATCTGGATGGCTGGATTGGCCATTATTCGGTGCCAGACATCATGGGCGCCCGCACATAGGCGCATGATGGGGCACTTGCCCCTTGCCAAATTAACACCCTTATTTACTGCTGCTAATTGGTTTTCAACAAATTTCTGTGCTCTAAAGCACTAATGATACACTGAAACCGAGAAAATTACGTCAGGAAGTCTGAATTTAAAGATGTGCATGTTCTTAATTTCTTGCTTTACATTTTCAAGCTCTTGTTAATAATTAATTCATCTGTGACCATAGAAAATGTGGCCATTCATCATTTAATTTTGATCTATCATTTTTAGTGTTTTGTGTTTTTCCCCATCCTACAAAATATATGTGGGCTTGCCCATGTCAGACATGTACATGTATGGGATGTGTATGAAAAACATTCACATGTTTACTCTCTCGATGACATCTTTATAGAAGAAGTGAGTGCAATGCCATGTTTTTTGCTTCAGCGCAATGGGAAATGCAAGCAGATTGAATGCCTTAAATGACCCACAGTAATTGGACCATCAATTACATGCAGTGTAAACAATTGAAATCAATGCCACCTGATTATAATCGGAAAAATTATTTAGGATATATATATATATATATATATATATATATATATATTACTTACCAGTTTATGCTGATTAGATGAAGAGCAGATTGCTTGCAAGGTTAATAAGCGAATGCTGAGCTGGTTACAGAGACGACAACATAAACAATTATATGGCTTCACAATTTCACAGCCGTTGGTGTCAATCTCATACCTTGAACACCGATTCATAGCGTATAATAATCATAATAGCAATTTATATGGTGCCGTAAAGCGGCCATACCACTGCGAGAGTGCCTCGCAAACCATGCAACAGTCGTCATGCATGATGTGGTACTACAGCATAATACCAGCTGAATGCTGAGCACTGTGGTTAAATAAAACTGATTGATAAACCAAGAATGAGATTCAGTCTGAATTGTGCAGTACAGTGCAGCTCTAGCAATGAAAAACGATTATAGGTAAGCTATGTGCAGAGGATAGCTTTATAGTCCGAATTTGATAGTCGTCAAATGAAGCATATTCAACAGACTTGCATTGAGTGCGGAAGTCCATGTTTGATTAAATTCAAATTCAAATGGGATTTGCTTGAGACCTTAACCTGGTGAAGTTCCTTTGATTAGATATAGGAACTGTGCGTGAAACTCTGCAGAGTCAGCATCTAATTTTATTACCGGAATAATAAGTTAGTACTGTGAATGCCAGGCGACCCATTGCGAGAGCAGTCTATTGTTCTTGTGTCTTTGTTCCGAGGGTTCAGGTTCTGGTATATGACGTGAAATTGGCAATTTGTTGGCCGACGACGGTAAGGTAAGGTTGGTGGAGTGCTGAATTGTGTTTGTGAGTCGTGCTTTTGTCTGCGATGCTGCTGCTGCTGCTGCTGCTGCTGCTGCTGATGCTGCCTCACATCCATCTGTATTCATTTTCTGTCTGCAGCACATCAATTTATTCATGATGATATTGTCTGGAGCCATTGATGCGTTTGTGTGTTTATGGTGTCTCTCGCCTGAAAGCAGGCATTGTTCGCGTGGATAAGATGAAATAGCTTATTGAATAACATTTCGTTGCGAGTGCCAGTGAGACTGGATTTAAGCAAAACAAGAAAATAAAAATAGTTTCTATTTTGCAGTGCACCTGTATATATATTATATATTTGCTCTCTTTTTGCAAGAAACTAATAAGTTTCATTGTGTGTTGTGTGTTCACAAATTATGTATCTTACATTTGTGCTTAAATTGCATATAACATTGCACAAATAAAAAAGTAATTGCAGAAGTCTGAAATTGGTGTATTGGGTATGACTTATCATCATAGTGATTTACATACGACATAAACTGCAGTTGATCTTTGACTTGGTTCCTAAACAATTATTTACGGCTATTGATTTGTTGCAGGAATCATATAACTGCGTAATAAAACTAAACTGCACATTTATGCACTGTTATGTATAAACATGAATAAGTGTGTGTGTGTGTGTGTGCGACTGTGCATGCATGCATGAGTGCGTGTGTATTATGGGGTGCCAAATCTGATCCATCCCCGATTTTTTTAGTCTGTTCGGGTATAACTTAACTCTCTCGTATCGTACCTACCCTGATTTGACCTAGCATTGACTAGATCCTAACAGACTGGATTATAATCTATAGATGTGCCTTGACATGAATTTTTAAGTCGCTTCTGCATATGGCGAACGCTAGTCGTGAAAACCTCAGTTATAAAAATGGGCGAAAGCCTTTCAGGAAGTGCGTTTGGTATCACGGTGGATGATCTGTTGAGGCACAGAATCAGTGTTATATTCGTTAACGGAAACGATAAGTCGAACTGAAAATAATCCATTCCGTTAACGATAAGTATAACGATAACTGAAAATATTCTAAGAACGAAAACTGAACGGAAACGGAAATAAATGATGCCGAACTGAATAAAAACTGTAACGATAATTAAAATCCGAACGGAAATTATACACATTTATGACTAAAAATAGAAATGAAGTAATTTACTTACTGACTTAAATTAGCGGTGAACCAGTCTTTCGTTAGACTATGTTATAGAAATGAAGTAATTTACTTACTGACTTAAATTAGCGGTGAACCAGTCTTTCGTTGGACTATGTTAAGAGAAAGTCGTTAATCTCGCGAGATTTCTCGGTATATAACGGTATTATCGTTCACAGTGTTGTCGTTCAGCGGTTCTTTTCGAGAATGTCGTCAAGTTTAGCTCGTTTGTTGTCCGGTAGGAAAAGGGAGAGTCCAGTTTGGGAATATTTTGAGTATTGTGAAGAGTCTGGCAAATCGAAGTGCGTTGTGACCGATGAGAAAACGGGAAATGAGTGTGGCGTATTTTTGGCAGGGAAGAAGTTGTGTTATATTCGTTAACGAAAACGATAAGTCGAACTGAAAATAATCCATTCCGTTAACGATAAGTATAACGATAACTGAAAATATTCTAAGAACGAAAACTGAACGGAAACGGAAATAAATGATGCCGAACTGAACTGAAACTGAAATAGAAATTATTTTGTGAAGTAAAATAACACTGCACAGAATTCAAAGTGCTTTTTGAGTCGTCTGGGCTTTGACGTCAGGAATTGATCTTCCGGATGATTAAAATGGCTGCAGGACTCTATAGTGCGGGATAATCAGGTTTCTCAGTTGATATGAGATAATGATGATGGTAGTGCGTAGATGCTTTAGGGAACTCAAACGGTCTTAGTCGTCAGCAGAGGTGCGGACTCTGAGGTTTAGACGTAGTAAATGATGCATTATGTTCAAATACAATGGCAGAAGCAGATGCAGTTTGAAGTCTGTCTCTGTACTTGACATGCATCAGTGCCAAAAAATTCACTATCACTTTTATGAATATTGAATTTGCATATTGATGTGAATTAACACTTTATTATCACTGGTACATGTATGATATATTGTATTATTTGATGTATTTAGTATAGTGTTACAAATTTATTAGAGTATTAAAAAAATGATGGTTATGAGTATTTTTTTTATTGATTCACATAAGTAATTAATGAGTGTGATGAATGGTGTTATTTAAGGTTGATTGTAATTTTAGATGGAAAGGAAGGCAAAGAGGACGGTGCAAAGGAAGCAAAGGAAAGGCAGCGGAGAGCTTCAGTACCTCAGAAAGTGGTGAGTATGAAGAGGGAGGAAGAAAAAGAGTAAAGTAAGTAACGTACGGTAAAATTTACAGAGCTAAACAACCAGATGAAAAATCCTGGTTGTGGAGTTGTGATAAAGGTGTTAAAGCAATAAATTGATCAGTTTTTATCAGTGCAAGTCATTTCATTCATTCATTCATTTATTCATTCATTCAGAGCATTTATATAGCCCCCTTAAAGAAACTACTCAGAGGCGCTCCCAACCCATCCACGAACAAAGAAAAGACTTGAGATACTTGCCAGCACTCGACAACAGGCAGAATACACAGCATTAGCTACAGTTTTACATGTGGTCGTGAGGACGTGATGATTTAAGATGCATTAGCTTTTGAGTTGAAAAGATGAATAGCTGCTGATGAGATTAATGCTTTTATGTCTGTCGCCTAGCAACCGCAGCAGCCACCGAAGAGGAAGAGCATCGTGTTGTCGGCGGAAGCTACCAAAGAGCTCCAGAAGCAGCTGAGGGCCAACAGGGATGAGAGGCGGATGGGGGTAAGCAGCACGCGTCAATATGTTGCACAGCAAAGTAGTGTAATTTGAAAATTGGGTGTTTATACAGCAGCATTTATTTAATCTGCATGCAGATAAAACAGTGGATTGCAATTTTATGTTGAGATGGGTTTTATTAGATTTGTTAGAACTTTGCATGTTGATAATAATAATAATAATAATAATAATAATAATAATAATAATAATAATAGCAATAATAATAATATAATAATAATAATAGCAGATAATTACAGCAGTTTATGTGGCGTGGTAACACGGCCATGCCATTGCATGTGTGACAGATTCTGAAGCAAATAATAATTACGGCAATTTATGCGACGTCGCAACACGGATATACGTATATACATGTATTGCATGTTCTAACACCTGTGACAGATTTTTAGGCATTTGTATGCGTACAAAGACAGACTTCTCTTGTGTTCACATTTACTGAGATCTACCATGCTCTGAATTCTGTTGTCCTTAGCCTGTCAGATTCAACACGTGGTTTCTGCAGTGTTTTGTAAAGGTGCTACGGAAGTCATTAGATTTAATGATATACGACCTGTTGCAGGGTGATGGGAAAATCTTCTTCAAACAGTGATTATGTTGTTAGCAGCAGGGTTGCACGTTATATATGATAGATGGGAAAATTGGTCTATTTGAGACCCAGGATGTGCATTGTGCGTGCAAGGAGGGCAGTATATAGATAAGACACAGCGATCTCAGTGGGATTCTGTCTCAAAGAGATTTTAATTATGGAGACGGGTTTCACTGATGAGTGTGACCATGGAGTGTTTTTTTTATTATCAATCAAAATCTCATAATTTCTTCAGCACCTAAAGAAATGGAAATCGACTTGGCTGTTGATTAAGCAAAAACCGTTGGCAGGTGAGGTTCTTTTAGTTCAGGGTCAAGGTCCAGGGTCAGACAGACAGACAGACAGACAGACAGACAGACAGACAGACAGACAGACAGTGGCTACTGGTGCTTGTGTTTAGAACTGGAATGCCTGGAGAGGGACATGTTAGGAGGAGAAAAATAGCTATGCTGTATAATTTTGGCAGATTAGATTAAAAAAATTATGTGAAAATCTGTAGACCTGTCACAATGGCAACTTAAAAAGGATATTTCCCTTTTCATAACTATCCTGTAGATGCTTTATTTACCTTTCCAAAACTGTTTGCAGTTTTTCTATATTTCCCATACAATACTTATATATATATATATATATATATATATACACACATGAATGTCATGCATGCACAGACATAAATATATGCATTTATATATATAATATATGTATAGTCTGGGAATTTAGCCACCATGTGCTCAGGAGATTAAAGATATGATTCAGCCATCCTAGACAGTTTTCCTGTGGCCGTTGTATTTTGATATAGAGACAGAGCTAGACAGAGAAAAATGAGAGATTCAGAGTGATGCACACAGAGACGTAGATTTAAAATGAGATTCTGCTTTGTAAGTATGCAGGTAGTCAGACTGACAGGCAGACAGACAGACAGACGTGACAGACAGAAGGAGATATCACGGAAGAAGCACTTTAATGGAATCACGGAAGATAAATACAGACCTCATCACCAGAAGCTGCTGAAGATATGCAAAATAAAATAGACAGACAACACAGACACTCAGACAGACAGACAAAAGCATCATGAATAGGCATAAGAGGCAGACACATAGCGACAGAGACAGATTGATAGGTACACATGACTCACTGCTTATGCATACACATTAATTACACAAAGCTGCGTCACTCATTTGTATGGAGTGATTTATTATATCCCTCTTTTAACAGGGAAATTTTATGTTAGATGGGGCAGTATTAGAATTTCAAAGTTGATGCAAACTAAGCAGGTCTCTGCGAACGCTTGTATTTGCAACTGGACAGGATAAGCTAGCTCTTTTATTGTTTGACTTTGTCAGCCTCTGATGATTGGCTATAGAAGCTCAGATTGATCAGAACATGATTAATATAATAGTACAGGATTACTATAGTCCTGAATTAATTAGCAAATTGGCTGCTCACATGTGCGGTACATTGTATATATTCATCACAACACAACAGATTGACTCAAATGACTTCCGTTGTCAAACAATGTACCTTAATCAACTGGACAGAAGTAGAAGAAGAGCAGTTCTTTATAAGCTATATACCTGAGGCAGCTATAATAGGTAGGAAGTGTTATTAACTTCATTATTCTTAGCAAAAGGATAGATGGCGTGTCCTCTCCCTCACCGTCTCAACTTCCCATTGACAGCATGGCGTGCAGCTCAGTCATTTTACCTGAGTTGGTGACAGGGGATAAATTTCATTTGAGATTTTCTGTTCCACCTATGGGTTGCAAGTGAAAAATTGCAGCAAAAGAAATAAATCTCTCTTTTTGAGACTTTGAACCATCAACCTCTTGTTTGACAGTCCAGCACTTTACGCTATGGAGCGCCTCATTGGAGAAGTCCAGTCAATATCCAGCAATTCGGCGAAACCAGGATTCAGGTTACCATAGGGGTAAGGAGGCTGAATTGAAAGTGGTGGGTGGTAAAGATATATGTACCCGTACTTAAAATGTCCACTTCCTTCTCTGGGATGTGATATACTGGTGTGCAATCATTGTTGGTTAATTGAAACTCGTAATAAATAAATTGGAATCTGTAATGAATAGAAGTTCTTCATTATTAATATTTTTTATTGAACAGTTCTGTTCGATTACTTTGTTTCCAGATGGATGGCCGCCATCAGTTCATCCTTGAAAAGGTTTGTTGCTCTGCTTCTTGTGTAATTTATTCGCTTTTCTAGTGTTTTTCCGAGTACAAATGTGTGTTGGGACTCCTCGATGCAATTGTGCAGTCTTCCATCGGACATCAGATTGGCCGGCGGCCGCCTCAGTGGACTCTTTCAGATCAAAGCTTAAATCTTATCTGTTTGCTAAGGCTTATCCCGCAGGTAACCATTTGTGACGTGCCCTTGTAGTGGTATGGCTGCGTTATGGCGACATATAAATTGTCATTAATATTATTATTATTACTATTATTATTATTATTAATTGATTCATTTTTTGGTTCTTGTTTTTTTCGAGTGCGAATGTGTGTATGAATTTTTGATGCAATGTATTCAGTTTGCTGTTTGTTTTTCTCGATTACGAATGTGTGTAGCGACTCACGATATAAAACTGTTGATAAGTGAAATTAATTAATCTCAATCAAACTTTGTACAGATATTGCTGTTTTAAGTGTTGTTAATAGCCTCTGAAAATAGTTCCTCTCATTCCTATTTTCTGCTATGCGTGGAACATTCATGTTAATACAGACGAACTGTAATATAATGGATGAGTGATTAATTATTTGACCTCTAGAGAGTAAAATGTAAATGAATGCATAGCAATTAATCAAGCAATTTGTCTCTTATTATTATAACCCTTGATAGACGAGTAAAACCCAGTGAAAGTCTGTAATTTATACAACATGGTTTCATACCAACAGACTTTTATGCGTATAGGCTTAAAATGCATGCATTGATGTATGCGTACATACTTACATGATTACTTAGAAGCATGCGTTCACTGAGGTTAAAACCTCTGATAATATTGGTAGAAGCAAGGGAAGGGTGTTAGTCTCTACACAATGTGTTCACTTCCACAGTTTGTGGTGTGAATTTATTAGCTTTCTAGAACTGCATGGAACCACAGTACTCAAGGTCTAGGACCGAGTGACTTCTGAAACCCATTACACATATTGTGTACACAGACAATGATGAATGCTGTAACATGACAGAATGAGTGTGCCCTATTCAGATTCCTTCATACTCTCCCAATCTCGCAGAAAGACTCATAAATTTTGCCATAACCGACTAGCGTAGAGTCTAAAGCGCACTCGTCTGTATTCATTTTTTTATCTGCCATCTACGAATTTATTCATGGTGGATATCGGTACCAGTACCAAGGTCGATTTGTTTGTATTGGTTGTACGTTATCAGCTGGATATGACATGTATGACAGGGCCTTGCAATCTAATTTCACGACCTGTATAACATGAGGAGCGATGGCAGTAAGATTTATACTAAGCATAAAATGCATTTGTATTTTTTCCAGTTACTAGATTGGTCTCCAGACTTATCTTTTCCAGCTAGCTTATCCAGTGCCCCCATTGGACTGACCTCCTGTAATTTTTACTCACACTTTGGTTAGGCTTTGGTGTGATGATGATGATGATGATGATGTTTTGTCCATTAGTACCTTTTACCAAAGAGGTCATTTGTGCTTTAATGGACTTGCATTACATTGGTTCGGTATACATGACATGCTGGATTAGAATGGATAGACATTAGATTAAGAATATTGGTGATTATAGTTGTTGATGCATTTTGCATTACGCGCCTATGGGAGCCCGTAGATCATGATGATGACGATGATAGTACAATGGATTGAGTAGCTAACATTGTGTAGGAATATAACAGATCGCACTACACTGGATATGGAACCACTACATTAAAATGGATTACATTTGATTAGAACATATTAAACCAGATTAGATTAGGCTATATCTCTTTGGATTGGAAGAGATAGCATATCTGTTTTTGTATTTTGTTTTCTTTGGATTAAAAAAATGTCTGTCGTTTTGTCTATATTATGTCTGAACAGTTGTGTGATGCCACTAGTCTTGAGATGTCAATTATTGAAGACCATGTACTTGGAGATGACAAGGTAATGATCTAATCTGATCTAATCTGATCTAATCTGATCTAATCTGATCTAATCTGATCTAATCTACAGATCTCTTCTGTGCATTCTAGACACGAATTTCAAAACACACTTGCGATAGAGCCACATCTGGCACCAACATCAAGTACCCTGAAGCCATATTATGCTGGCTTGTGCCATCAACATCAAGTACCCTGGAGCCATATTATGCTGGTTTGTGCTTGTGTCCAGAGCCATTTCAATAGCTGTCTAATAATGAAGCTGTCCTTTGCAAGAGGTCATTCCCTACAGTGGAATTGAATTTTTGGCATCCATGTCACTGATCACGTTATATCACAATATGTTTTACAGTGAGCTGTGTTATAGGGAAGTTCCTGCAGATCCTGCTGTAGCAAGATGGTGTATGAATGAGGTCATATTAATAATGCCAAATAATATTTAGGGAAAGATTACATTAAGCTTTTTCTTTGTCAGAATATTAATCGGGATGATACATAATATTGTAAGGGAGTTCGAGTGTAAATTCAGAGCTCAGCGATGCAGCATTGTGAAGATAAGCATGTTAGGAGAGATAAATTTTAACTGTGGTGCCAGATCACATCACAACCTTGACCCAGCCAACCGAATAAATAAAGCTGAAACCTGATTTAGTGATAAGCTATTGTGCGACAGTTCACTGTATTCGTTGATATATGGATCCAGCATATACATTATATAAACAGAATCTAATATTAAATTGTCTTGGACCTGATCCCAAATTTAAATTGCCTTCAGAATATAACCACGTTAAAATGCACAAACTTTGTTATCTGGTAATTGATATGATTTGTGATCTAGATATATTCTTACAAAGGGATTCAGGATTGTAATGAAATGTAATGTAATTTATCTAGGCTTATATATATAATGCCTTCTGTGGTTTCCAGTGTCATTTGAGGAGAAATTTTCTACTTGATGCTATTTAGGTTTTCTATTTCTGTGTAATGTGATTTGCAGTTGGTCTATATTTCATTTAATGCTCAAACCAGAAGTAAGGACTATGGTGGTTTAGCAATAATCTAATCAAATTGAATGATAGATTAAATGGTAACTTAAATGTACATTGTATAATGGAGTTAGGTCAAGTATAATTGGAGATTTTAAATTTCAGCTAACTCGACATAATAACTGAGAATTTGTCTTCTATTTCTGTAGTTTCATCTCATTGATGAATTCTTCGCTATCTCTGGATCACGGAAGCTCATGTTTTTCTACCAAGAGCCAACGGTTAGTCAGAGGTTACGCAGACTTTCGTTATAACACATGTTTGGTTATGTTGCTGATGCAGGTATAGCGGGGATCCTGTTACTGATTAATCTGTGGTATCGTTGATTCAGGTATACTTCCAAATCAGTTTGTTGCAGTTTCTTTTCAACATATTATGTATCGCACATGTAATTTTGTTCTCAATGTGGTGACAATGTTTGGCACTATTTTTTTTCTGTGTATCCGTTGTGCACACCAGTAGGGTTGGTTAGTGTTTTGGATTGTCAACCAGAATGGTATCCTTGTTAGGAGTTCAGATCCCTACCAATTGGAAATTATTGGTTTTTGGAATTTCAGTTTAA
The DNA here is from genome assembly GCA_945859605.1 of Lumbricus rubellus. Taxonomy (NCBI): domain Eukaryota; kingdom Metazoa; phylum Annelida; class Clitellata; order Crassiclitellata; family Lumbricidae; genus Lumbricus; species Lumbricus rubellus. The sequence continues at coordinate 18,102,076 of OX243819.1, read as the reverse complement.
CTCATGCCACAAGCAATTTCACTGCGCACTGTTGGTGGAACAGTCAGGTGACAAGAGAGGAGGACACACCCTTATTTTTCAAACAATCATACAATTGACAGTAACATGTGATCCAGTGTACAGCGCCCTTTCCTTCGGCCTCGACTGAGCTACGGTGCTATATAAATTGTCTTATTATTATTATTATTTTTACATGCCAAGGCTAAACATGGAGAAGGTCGCTCGCACTTGATGTCTGTGGCTGCTTGTTGCGACTGGCTTAAGGGACTGCTGCTCATCATTGTAAATCTCATTTACCGACAATCAGTTTCTGGCCATTTTCCATTTCATCATCAGTTTGCGTCGTAGTAAATCTTGTTATCCGCACAGACTATCATTCGACTGCCAATGCTCTGCCAGTTTGGCACCAGTTTCCATTATGGCACCAAATTGGTATTCCTCAGTATGGAAAAAATTTGTTATGTCGCTTATTATTTTCTTTTAGCTGCAGATTATAGACTGGTTACAGTGAAAAAATGTAAAGTTTGTACATAGTTGTTATTATTAAAAACATATGTCCCTTGAAGTGCATTCCTAGAAAATATGATATTCATTTCATTGGTAAAAAATGTAAAGTTTGTACATAGTTGTTACTTTTAATAAGATACATCCCTTGAAGGTGCATGAGGTCCTAGAAAATATGATATTCGTTTCATTGCGGTGGCTGTTTTTTGTTTTTCAGAGAGACGGACCAAGTGGTTCTGGTCAGAAGCGCCTCTTCATAACAAATGGCAGCTCAGAGGTAGGTGTGAAAAGCTCATACGTATACATTGCCAGTTAATTCCCCATTGGTTCGTCTACAAAGACACATGCGCACTGACATACTGTCCGCACACACACGAGACACGTGAATAAAAGATACCGGCGTTCTTTATGCACGCTGGCACTTGCGTGTAAGTAGCGCTCGGAATGACCAGTTATAGGACTGTATAAATTGTTCCATTAGGGTACAGAAAGGCTGAGCAATAATTTCTTCTTCTGCTTCTTATGCAGAAGTCCTTCAATATAATTATTGTGCATGTTCATGCCAGTGTCTGAATGGTTCTAGAGGTGGCTGTTTTTATAAGCAGATGGAGGTGGGGAATGCAGGGTAGGTTCAAGCCTTTTGTGTAGATGATCAATTGCCAAGAACCTTTGGCACACATGACCATATTCAGTACAGTCACTGTCAATCAATCAATCAATCAATCAATCAATCAAATTTACTGTCTACAGTAACCTCCTCTAATTTTTTTCAATCTTTGGTATCTTTTGCACCTGACGTAGTAAATAATTTTGTAAGAAAGATAATTATGATCATTATGTCGGGTGCTGTGTTACCCTGCAGGCAGTGGGAACTCAATTATTTCCATCTAAACAGCTTTTACCACCAAATGCTTAATTGTTCTATCACATCTAGAATAAATTTACTTTTGCCAAATCTTGAGTTCTAGTTGCTCCAGATTGTATATACTTCAAAAACTATATATATATATTATACTTCAATAAATCGCACGAGTTTTGTAAATCCTGAGTGGTCAGCTGGTCTGTTCTGACATGGCTTTGGATGGTGGTTGGAAAGCTTTAAAATACATTGCTTTGCTTTTATACTCCTAACCTAATTTCCTGTGATCACGCAGGCTTTTGCAGCAGGGGAAAGAGTCCAAGATCTATGCAAGGCCGTCATTGGCATCCTTAGTCTGGCCTGAATTTTGTCAATCCTGAGGGTTCACTGCAACTTTGGACACAGATTATGATCGATCATTATTGTTAATATATTTATTTATTTATTTAGAGCGAATTTATATATAGCGCCTCTTCAAGAAATCTACTCAGAGGCGCTCTCTGCGCTGACTAGCCGAAGTGATGTTAAATGTCATAACAACAAGAAAATTTCATCAATTAGCAAAATAAGTCACATATAACAGAACTCCTATCACTCTAAGGTTGCAGGTGAATGAATCATGGACAATGGACATGTTTAGTTAGTCACCTTATGAAGAGTTATTAATTAGCCAGTTGTTTGAGAGTCAATTGGATCTAATGAAATTCGAAGCATTTTTCAGTAGGATAAAGAGTTTTATCATGATAATTACTGTTAATACTAAGGGACTTTGAAGTTATTTTACCTATGCAGTTTTTTAGACAGAACTATTGGAATAATTAGAGGTTCAAGGTTCGAATCCACCTCGTCGCGTAAGGACTTTGGGCAAGTCCTTCACTCACAATTGCTCAGCGCTTCGGCGTGAAACTCCGATGCAGTGTCCGCTCGGCATTCGGGAGCGCCTCTGAGGAGAGAGAGCTTGAAGGGGCGCTATAGCAAATGCACATACAAACAAACAATACAAACAAAATGTGTGACTGTATTAGAAATGCGTTGACCACCTCCCTGTCCATTCTCATTTTGACACCTCTTGGCATCCGCTGTAATGGATGGAAACGTAAAACTAAGCTGTGGTGCTCCGTAAAGGCTTCTTCAGCCAATCAGTTGGTCATCGTTGCAGGGCATCAGTGGCAGCTGCTACTTCTTCCTGAAGACGAATGCGGATAAGCCAATAACGACTGCGAACATTGCGTCCGAGGTGAACTTCATGTGGATGGACTGTAGCAACGGAAAGATACTTGAGGGATTCGACAGCGTGCTCTCCAAGATCCTCATGCCGATCATCAAATCGCAACAGGTGCAGCAGATGTTTGCATATGTTTAATGGTAGTATTCTGCTTTGATCTTCTTTGTGTTACGTCTTTGGACGGTAGTGCAGCTTTTATCGACACTTTAAAACTGTTGCTGGGATGGGAGGTCATCTACGTAGCAATCTCGATGATGTGTTGTATGACGGAGAGGATAAGAGAGATTCAAGTGAACAAATAAGCAATGAAAGGTTATTCGAAGTCGGTAAGATACAACGGGATATACCTATATATCGGTCTGTTGGTCTAGGTATCTATCTATTTAATCTGTCTATCCATGGAATTTATATATTGTATCCCATCAAGGATATGTTTAAGTCACTTTCTGGTTTTTTTTCCAGTGTGTCTTTTACTATTTCTCTAGTCTTGATTTTGTATCTGTGTCTATTCTGTTTTAGTTTTTCCATGTATGTCTGTTTTCTCTCATTTTATCATTTTACTCAGATTTTTGTCTCTTTGTCTCCAAGTCTTAGTGTTTCAGTTTCCGCTAGTAGTCTAGTTGTGATTAGCCGTTTCAGCGCAATGAATGTCTTTCTTTCGCAGAGTTGGGGCGTTGATCTCGATGATAGGAATGCGCAAGTCTCAGACTTCCTTGATCTCCTTGACAACTTCTCCAAGAGTCTTGCCGCTGTGGAGTCTGATCTGTCTTCCCACGTTGCTCTTGCGGACACTGAATATGGGCTGATGTTAGACTCCATGAAGCCGTCTGAATATCAAATGGCCTGTATGTGTTGGATCAGCGGCATACTAAAGCGCTAGACTTCTGGATTTGTGCAGTAGATTTTAGATGTCTTGTTGAACTTTGAAATAAATTGCCTTATAAGATTAACCCTTTAATGCTGAGATGGTAGTAAATGGTATGGGAAATCCTATACCCTCCAGCATTAAAGGGTTAACCAGCGACAAGTTTTAAAGCTTGTTTTTGGTGTTTTTCGGTTGTATCACCGTTTGTGTTGGGAAGTGGGGTGTGCCTCTGAGTCGTTTCTCTTTAACCCTGTAATGCCGGTGGCATAGGATTTCCCATGCCATTTACTACCATCTTGGCATTAAAGGGTTAAGTGGCGCTGTATGAATTTGTGATTACGATTACAATAACGATTGTGAGATTTACGCAATGATGAGAATGTTGTGTTAGAAGACATGTTTGCCTATCTTGGAATTCTCAGTTGTAGAATGTAGATACCTTTTTTGTACTTACACTATTTTTTCATTCCTTAGGTATCATGTTGGTTGGGTGAATATATAAATAATAAAATGATTTTATAACTAATTAATTGAAAGGAATACCTGCTGTCATTTTAATTTAAATGAATCCCAGCTGTTTATTTGTAACATTGTGTTACTAATTAAGACGAGGGCTGTGCAAATCGTAGAGAGCTACAAGGAGAAAAATTTATAACTTCTATTGCATAATAATTGATTTTCTAAATTTATCTCTGCATTTCATATTTCATCATTATTGGACTAGTCACAACATGTGTAGAAATAATTTGTGTCTTCAATTCAATTAATTATGTACATGCAATAAGATTTTTAAATGAAAAAACGAATATAAATTTTAAGTGAACAAGCAAATATCCACACAAAATGTCTCATTTTAAAAATTGACAACTTACCTTTGTGCAATGTAGCTTATACAGTTCCAGATTTATGGCACGTCTTTCGTAGCGTCTCGTGGTGTAATTAGTTTTTTTGTCTTTCAGCCAACAACAACGAAATTGTTGAGAAAATGGAAGAGTTGCTCGTGAAGTGGAACAGACAGATAGAACTCGTTCTTGTGGAGAGTGAACAAATCCGCCGAGAATCCTACGACGTTGGACCAAGCGCGGAATTGGTCTATTGGAAATGTCGCATGACTAAGTTCAACTCGTAAGAACATTTTAAGCGATTATGAGAGTAATAGTAATAATAATTACAATAATTGTAATAATAATTGTAATATTTAATAACTGTGGCACTTGGTGCAGAGAAGGACAGCACAATAATAATAATAATAATATAATAATAATAATAAGAAGAAGAAGAAGTAGAATGGTTTTGGGATGAGCTGGTGATAATAGCAATGCCACTTCCATGTTAGGAGATGGAAACAAGATTCGTTTTTTGCCGCCTCTTTTCCTTTGTGTTCAGCATGATGCCATTCCATTTGAAGATCAGTCGTCCCGATATATCTCGTGGAGCGCGGTGGTGTAGTAGGAGCGCCTCTGAGGAGAGAGCTTGAAGGGTGCTATAGAAATGGAGAAATAAATAAAATAAAAATATCTCGTCCAGTTCACTCATTGTCTCTCTTTTGCTATCAATTTCAACACTCGTCCACTCGATGTCTTTCGCGCAGCATTTCACTATAAATAATACTTTTCAGGCTATCATATGACAATTAGGATTGTCATTATGATAGCCTGAAAAGTATTATTTATAGTGTTTCCATCATCCATTGAACTCTTGTCTCTGCCTCTTCCCCTGTCAGATTTTGACTGGGCACCAAAGCCAACCACACTGCTTGAGTCTTATGAATTTTGTATAGCATACTTGTGTGAATAAGCTGGTCTGTCTGACATGGCTTAGGATGGTGGTTGGAAAGCTTTAAAATATATTACTTTGCTTTTGTGCTCCTAACCTAATTTCCTGTGATCACGCAGGCTTTTACAGCAGGTGAAGAGTCCGAGGTGCAAGGCAGTCATTGGCATCCTTAGTCTGGCCAAGTCCAAGTCCATTGCCAAGTGGAAAGAACTGGTACGTCTTTTTCATTCCTTGATTTATTACAGTGGTGTAAAATTAGAACAGGCTACCGCTCACTGTGGTCTAAATGATTCATGCTGGATCAGTAACTGAAAGATTGCGGGTTGAAGCCAAGTTGTTTAGCCACTGTTGCTGATCATAATGATTTGGGTTTGGCATTTAAGCTGAGAATTAAGCGGAAGAAGGTCTTACGATGCACTGGCCCATCTATCCTTTGCATTGTTTATTTCTCACTCAGCACCTCGTCTTTGGTGTTCCTGACAGGACGTAAACAAAGTTAAAGCAAATTTATGCATTTGTGAAAATTTTGTAATACGTTTATGTATAGTGAGGACAAATCTATTTACTTTCTAGGTATTAACTTGCATTAACATGAACATGTGTATTGTCTTTATTATTAATAATTTCTTGTACACAATTCGGAAACTGAATGTGCTATTATACATTTTACATTGCGATCAATGTTCACTGGATTGATTCTAATAAATTTGAGTTGATTTGATACCACCACGGATGCTGCCAGGAATGTTTTATTTAGTCCTATGTTATTGTTTGTAAAGTATTATCGTTTTACGTAATCCTTTCTCGTTGTAGGTTTCTTGAATAATTTAAACTGGAGTACTGATGTCAAAGTGAATGCTACATATTTTCTTGGTTTTAGGATGCTCGCATTACGGATGCAGCAAATGAGGCAAAGGACAATGTCAAGTATCTCTATACACTGGATGACTTCTTTGGTCCGCTGGTTAAGTGCAATCCGGTCAGTAAAGGCCACACAGTTTGCTCTGCTCTAATCTTTTGGTCTCATTTATATTTATATATTTTTTCTTTACCTCGCTTTACATTTTTTCATCTGTGGCTTAGAGTTGGCGAGCTACTTCAGAGTGGATTTTTGAGATTTTTATTCTAATAATTTATAATAATTACATTGACAATTTCAATGGTGCATAACACAGCCATGCAATTACAAACAACTAACAGCAGAGTAGCCTTAAGAAGTAGCGCCTTTCAGAGTATCTTGTAAAGGTGACTTTGATGGCTGGAGATGCCAGAAGTAACACCTAAGTAAATATCTATGAACAATTTTATTTATGTAAATCATGAATTACTTAACAGACATGTTTCATATTATGCAAGGAAATAAAGTACAAGCAGGGAACGCCTCATATATGCAAAATTTGCATATATGATAACTGCTACTCCATGCCATTCATGAAAAATCTCGACTCTTTATCTTCAACTTTCTTCTTCCTAAAGTCAAAATTTTGACGCGTGTTTTTAAGAAAATCTAAAGGCTGTGTGACGTTTATGAGGGTAAAGATGTACCATTCCATTTCGTCTAATAATAACTAATTTAACTTAATATTACTGATATATAATTGTTTTCAGGCAACAATGCTGGAGTTGATACCAAGCCTCATCAATGCAGTTCAGATGATCTACCAGATTTCGACGTACTACAACTCTGCCGAGCGAATGACCTCCCTGTTCGGCAAGGTCACCAACCAGATGATCACTACGTGCAAGGCTTACCTGAGTCAGGGCGTAGGGAAGATCTGGGATCACCCGCGCCCGGAGCTGGTTCGAAGGATCAAGGATTGCATTGCGCTTAATCAGTCATATCAGACGCAGTTCCACAAAGTAAAGCGGGAACTGACTCTGTCGCCCTCTGAACGCCAGTTTGAATTCAGGTAGCTGTTGTACTGTCCACTATTTTGGGGGGTAATTTGGCTAATCTCCCTGGAAGAAAAAGTGCAGTAGGCTTGTGGTCAGCCTGTTGGTCTCTCCACCCATGGGTCAAAGTTTGAAATCATTACCCCCCAAAAATGCTGCTTGAGGATCTGTTTGTATATTTCTGTTCCGCACATTAAGTGAACCTGTTTTTCCCCATCCTGTATGTTTCCATGTCTCATGTTGGTCTCTCTGCGCAGTATATATGTATTTCTAGGATTTTGTTTCTGCTGAATATTGTATAAATTTATTTATTTCTCGCATTTGCTATAGCACCCCTTCAAGCTTAATACTCAGAGGCGCTCCCGAATGCAACGTGGACAGTGGACACTGAATCAGAGTTTCACGCCGAAGTGCACGAGCAATTGCAAGGGCTGTCATGCAAGTAAAATTATTTAATGTTGCCTAAACATCCTATATCAGTTAAAACCTATGATTTTAAGGTTAGCATTCATATGTGACAGTTCAAACTTTGCATGAAGCAATGTTTGCCCTGGGCAAGGCAATGCATTCGAGTCGAAGGTTATGCAATCAGAAATGTTTTCTGGACTTGATAATTTTGAACCCGTAGAATTGTGAGGCCCCGGAGATGACCATGCCTTAAGATGGTTCGGTATGAATTTAAGCACTAATAAATTTACCTTCCAATCATTCTGTGTGTGTAAATTTTCAGCGAGAATTACATCTTCGGCAAGTTTGATACATTTGTTCGACGTCTGAACAAAGTGCTGGACATGATCAACACGATGGATCAATTCGCGAGTCTGCCGAACATTCGCGTCGATGGCATTGAGGTGATTGCCGTCAAGTACAAGACAATGATGGAGTCTGCGAAAAAGAAGAACTACGACATCCTTGACCACAGAAAACAGGAGGTATACAGAACACTTCTTACAAGGTTCATTGTTTGTTATTCGATCGATTGGATGATTGGACTCTTTTTAACCCTTTACCGGTTTGTCCCGAGAATATCCGCTGAAAACACGAGCTTAACAGGAAAAATGAACGAGTAAAGGGTTAAAAGGTCAATGCTAAAAACACACTTGTTCTCTAGGACTTGTGTCACCTATTCTAAAGCTGCTTTGTAAGGTACCCTTGTAATGGAATGGCCATGCCACGGTGCCATGTGAATTGTCATAATTATTATTGTTATTAATGATTATTGATTATATCATACAGACCAAGTCAATGTCATTCAATTGCTTTACCCAATCCAAAACCATGTGGATGGCTCACTGTGTGGATGGTTTCAGAAATCTGCTTGATATATCTATCCGATGTTTTTTTTTTTAGTTTGACCTTGACTATGCTGATTTCTGTGGACAGTTTCACGCTCTTCTACTCCAGGTTGACAACTTCATCGAGGGTTGGCTGGACAGGAGCTTAACGGTCAGTAGCGCAGCATCATGTAGCAATTGTTATTATTTATTTTCTTTCATCCATGGACTTAATACATCTGGAGCCTCTTCAAGAAATCTGCTGCTCAGGAGCGCTCCCAGTCCAGCCACGAAGAAATAAAAAGGACTTGAAAGATATATGAAACAAAGTTCGATTGGTCAGATGTAATAGAACGCAGCGTTGATGGGAGGTCATTCTATTATGTTATTGTGCTCTGCTTATAATATGCAATTGTTCATTATCTTGTAACTCCCAAGAAAGTAATGTCATTTGTCAGGAACTTGTTGTCGTGAATAAAATAATTCAAATTTATGCCAATTTCGTCGCAAACAAACAAGACTTGATGTATTAATTAATTAATCTGCATTGTACTGTCATGTACTAAATAAGTACTGTCATGGTAGTGGACTGTGGACGTAGTGGCTGATCGGTTAGAGCACTTGCCATGCAGCACGAGGTTATGGACTGTATGGTTTTGAACGTCTTTGGAGATGGTTACTGTGTAAGGACCCTGAACAAGTCTTTCAATCACAATTTTTCAGTGCCACTGATTCAGTGCTTTATAGCTGCATAAAAATAAAAAAAATACAGGTCTGAATTTCAGTGTTGTATTAACCTGAAGGACCCAGTTGTATCACCTTGATGTAATAGTCTGCAGAATCTTGTATTAACCATCATCACCTTGAAGTATTAACCCGCATTACCTTTATGTACTAAATTAACCAGCATTGCCTTGTGTTAACCTATAGACGGAACAAGCCATGGACCTGCTGGGCAAGTTTGATCAGATCAGCGCTCCGCAGTTTAACATCAACGCCAAGTATCTCCACATTCTTAGTTCCTATGGACGGGACCTGGAGACTGTGCGCAAGATCTACCAGAACGAAAAGAGTGAACCGGTCGTGTCCCGTAATCTTCCTCCCATTGCTGGGCGGATCTCCTGGGCCAGGCAGCTCTACCGGAGGATTGAGACACCGATGAAAATCTTCCGACAGAAGCCAGAGATCCTCAAGGTATGTTCTAAACTTGATAATTATGGCATCTGAAACTAACAGAGAAAATTTTGTTCTTTATTTTACGTAAATGTCAGCCAATTTTGATAGGCACTTTACAGATGTTCAGATACATTTATATTAGACTTCAAATAAAGGAATTAAACCTACCGGTAATCAAGTTGATTTGAATGTGATTTTCAAGTGATTTTGAGGCCTTAAAGGAAATATTCAATTACATGGCATTCTGCTTTTGTGTGACTTATTATAAATCCATTGACTTTATGGTGTACAGGATGTTACAGGTGCACCAGAATATCACTGAATTTCATGCGTTGCATTGTTGTATCATGTTTGTAGACTGACGAGGGTCGAAAGGTCGTCCGAAACTACAACAAGATGGCAGCTGTCCTGCTAGAGTATGAGGTGAGTGCTGAAACTATTCATGATCGAAAAATCATGACGGCAAAACAAGGTTATTTACGTTATTGCTAACAATGAAGATTAATTATGTACTTGTGGGGAACAAACCACCTTTACACCCCCGCAGGACACGGTGTAGTGGTGGGTTTGGTGCCTTGGAGTCCGAAGATTCAAGTTTCGAATCCACCTCAGGCTGTCGCATAGGGACCTGAGCAAGTCCTTTATTTGCAATTGCTCGTGCACTTCAGCGTGAAACTCTGATGCAGTGTCCGTGCTGTTGACGGGAGTGCCTCTGAGTAGTGAGCTTGAAGGGACGCTATTGCAAATGCAAGAAATAAATGGAAAAATTAATAAATTTACGAAAACTGTTACTGAACCAAATGATTATTATTTCTATATGCTTTTGTGTTGTTCAGGTGCTGTACCACAGAGGTTGGTTCCGTGCTGTGGAGACGGCTCGCTCTGGGCTAAATGCTACGCTGCTCGTCCGTCATCCGGATACCAACAAGCTGTTTGTCAACTTCGACCCGCAGATTCTCGAGCTGCTGCAGGAAGCGAAATACCTGAGGAAGCTGAACCTTGAGATAAATGATTCTGTTCTGATCCTCTGTCGCAGTGAATCACGGCTGAAGGCGACTCGTGAATCGTAAGTGTGGAAATTAACAACATCGCTTTGATGACTGATGGCGGCTAATCCTTGGTTCTTCTATCTTTCACCGAATTATTTTAATTTTTTAAATCGCTTATGAATTCAGAATGATAGGTACACAGTAAGATTAAGTTAAGTAAATAAGTAGGTAAGTAAGTGTAATCTTTATATCTTTATTAATCCATGACGTCTGGACCCTATTGAATCGTTTCCGCATGGGGCAAGGTCCCTGTCGCGCGATCCTGCACAAATAGAGTCTCGGATCATCGGCGGACTGTGAGTGCGGACAGCTGCAATCCATGGAGCATGTCGTCAACGTGTGCCCAAGGACAAAATTCAGCAGCGGCCTGCGGGCCCTGCACAATGCGGAAGAGGATGCGAGACATTGGCTGAAGTCAGAAGCGACCAGAGCACTCGCGAAATAATCCAATTGCATAGCCACACTTTGGTTTACATGAAATTATGCATCACAGCGATTTCTTGTTAAGAACGCTTTTCTCAGAAGTTGTCTGCCCGTCGGACAATTGAGTCATATGGTCTGCAACGCATGGAAATGGGGATACAGGATACTGTGCTGCTGCTTATTTTACAGCTTTTTGTTTGAGTATTGTTGTATTGTTAAGTATTGTGCTGTTATTGTTATCATGATCTGATGACTTTGTCGTTGCCTGTGTTCTAGTCTTCAGAAGATGCTTAAAGATTACCAGAAAGTTCTTGATAGCATACCGTTCTGCCTGCAGCCGCTTCTGAAGCCGTTTGTGAACCGCGTGGAGGAGGCTCTCAAGCCGGGCCTCGTCTCAATCAGCTGGACATCCATCAAAGTTGAAGACTGTATGTCGTAGTTTGGTCTTTAAATAACAAATAAATGATTTTTAATTTTAAATTTGTTTTCACAGCTCGTGTATTTATCTGGTGATTTTGTATGGCTCATTTTACGAACCTCACCAAGCAGTCTAACGTGCTACATCGTGACTGTCCAATATTTCAAGCGGAGCGTGGCTTAATGTGAGTAGAAAATGTGCATCATCTTAAATAATTTGTTATTGCCTCATATAGTTGGTTTATTGTGTTTGTGGCTGTATTTGATGTACAGCCTTGTGTGTGCGTGTGTGGCTCAGCTCAGCATGTCCCAATTGGGGGTCATGGTAGCTGAACTATTGGCCACAGTGTTTCAATTGGGAGACATGGTTGCCATATTTTATAGATTTTTCCGGGACACCTGTGAAGCAGAATTTGTTAACAATGTGATGATAGAAGCAAACATCAGTTGACATTTGATACGATCATATCTCAGCATACTGGCATATTGGTTATTACTTTACGCTGTTTTGCGCTTTCTAGACTTGGCAAAGATCTACAAGGTGTTGGATGAGCTGAATCGACTTTGTCGATCGGCCGTGGACACACTCGATTGCCGCGTGGATGCAGTTCTTGAGAGTATGTCGTCAATGATGCTTTGCGTTATGCCTGAAGATGAACCTGTCACGCCTGATGAATTTCTACGCTTGACTGAAGACAGGTGCCAATCAGCTGGCATCACTCTCACCAAGTATGTACCTGTCCATGTGTGCTGTTTTGATTTGCTTACCAATTGTAGCCTGACGTATTGTTTGCATTGATATACCGGATTCAATGTGGCTTCTCCAATGCACTTATGATTGTACTATACTGTAGCTTCACCTGAGGCAACTAAGATGTGCCTTACGTAATGGTTGTGATTCTGAACTATAGATTCATTATTTTAGATACTCTTTAAAAGGTGCTATATTAATGTCTGAAATGTTGTTTAATTAACAATGTTTTGAGCATTTTCTTTGTTGTGCTAATGATATTTTTTGTTATTGTGTATTTTCTAGGGTGGTACTGTTGCACATTTGGTCTTTACATTGCATTCAATGAACTACAATGAAGTGCTCTTGTTTGTTTGATAGGAACAGTATGACCGTTGAAAGGTCAATCAAGGAAGTGATTGAAATGCTGAAGACTCCTCTTACCCCAGAGGAACTGGAAAAAATGGTCAAACCTGCAACCAAGGAGCTGGATGCCTACACGTCCCTCATCAACTATTTTGCCTTAAAAAACATGGATGCCTTCATAAGATGTACGTCTGATTAGATCAGCACTTTAGCAACAAGTTTAGCACTAAAACTAAGTGTTAATATGCCTACTTCTGGCAATTTAAAGGGTTCTGAATAGCTTAACGTACCCGTTTCCGGGAATCTAAGGGGAGAGCTATTCATGTAGGAGTGGGAGTTTAGGAATTGTTATTTGCATTGATGCGTTTAGTTCTTTTGTTGATGTGGAGACAAACTTTAATTCTGATTTAGCATAAATTTTTCGTGTGTCTTCAGATAAACGCTGATTGAAACAAATGCAAAAAGTGAGCTATTAGCAAAAATTGGGTTTAATTGAATTTGCTCTGTATTGGTGTTGATACAGTAGTAAGAACCAGTATATATATATATATATATATATGCCAAAAATTATGTTTGCTGTTTATATTGCATTAACTAGTATATGAATTGAACAAATTTAAATAAACTGCAGTGTAAAAATCAATGAGAGTAATATATGAATTTAACAAATTTAAATAAACTGCAGTGTAAAAATCAATGAGAGTCATTTCTAAATTAATTTAGTTATTTAGAGTATTTATGCTGAATGAAGAGCAAAACTTCCAGTCTTAGTTTTGGCCATTGTGCTTTTGCACTTCTCTGTTCACAGAAACCTGAAAGTCCATTTGCTCACAGTGTCGCCATGCAAAACCGATTCTTTCTCTGTTGTTGGTCCAAAAAGTGAAACGATAACCTTCCAGTACACCTCCCTAACAGTCTCATCTGTTGCCTAAGACTACTTCTTCTGCTTGGCATTGATTGGGAGTGCCTCTGAGTAGGAATTTTCAACGGGGCTATACAAATTCTGATTGATTGACTGGCACCTATCTCGTGAGATGAATACACCTCTATTGTTTTCATTTGCAGGCACAAGACAATCGTTGGAGGCTGTGAAGCGCCGTCTCCAGAGCGACCTTTTCACGCGTGAGGCAATTGCCGACAGTCGTCGACCATTGTTTAAGGTGAATGTTGTCCTTGCCATTCCTAAGGTCGGCATGTCGCCGTCATTGGAGGACGTGCAGGCGGCCGTCACGAAGGCAGTTCAGGCAATGATGAAGATCACGGAACACATTCCACAGTGGGATTGTCTCGTGGCTCAGCAGAAGCATCTGGCGCAGAAGGTGAGATAACGAAGGATCCCTTCCTATGTGTGCTGTACTGAATGCCAAATATATATGTATAATTGTATATAAATTATGTATTTTTTATGTGTGTATATATATCACCTGGTCACCTGGTGCCGTCAGCTACTGGAGCTCTGGCGAAAGCCCTGGTGCATCTTCTCCAGTTGATCCTCTCCCTAGTCGCCTCTCTTAGTTCCTCCAGTCTCATGCCAGACTTTTCCTGTACTTCATCCAACCATTTCTTCCTTGGTCTTCCGCATCTTCTCCGTCCCTCACCGCATGCCGTCATCAGCTCCTTTTCCAAACCGTTAGATCTCATCACATGGCCGAAGTAGCTCAATTTCCTCCAAGTTGCTGTTTGCTGCAGTGTCTCCTCCCTCTCTAATCCGAGCTCCTCGCGCACCGATTCGTTAGTTCTCTTCTCCGTCCATGAAATCCTTAGCATCTTTCTCCAAATCCACATCTCACACGCGTTGATTTTCTTTTCCATATCTCGTGTCTTTGTCCATGTCTCGCATCCATATAGGACGACTGGGAAGATCAGTGCTCTTACCAGTCTTTTCTTTGTTTCCCTGCTCACGTATTTGTCCTTCCAAATCTTTTCCAGACCGTTCATTGCCGTTTTCCCCATTGTTACCCTCCTCCTTATTTCCATATCACTTCTTCCCTCCTTCTCTATCATAGATCCCAGGAATGTGAAGCTCGATACTACCTCTATCGTTTCTCCATCCACCTCAAAGTTTTTCCATGTTGCAGTTGTCATAACCTTTGTTTTCTTTACATTGAAGTATAGTCCCGCCTTTTCGCTTTCCTTCCTGACTCTTCTTATTAACTCGACTAGGTCGTCCCTCTTACCCGCCAATAATGTCGTATCATCGGCGTACCTCAGATTATTCAGTATTTTCCCCGCTATCCTTACCCCTTCTGTTGCCTCCTCCAATCCAGCCCTCCTCATAATTCTCTCGGCATACAGATTGAACAGGAAAGGGGACAAAATGCACCCCTGCCTCACTCCTTTCCTTATTTTAAATTTCCCTGTGTCACCATATTCAGTTCTTATTACCGCTTCTTGATCCACATAGAGGCCCTTTAGTAGTTTAACCAAATGCTTCGGAATTCCCATCTCAACTAGTGTATATATATATATATATATATATATATAAATTATATACTTATATACTTATATAGCACTGTTGTTTAGTTTAAAAGCATTGGATGAATATTCACTCTAGATTCCAGTTACTTTATGAAGGATGCACAATGGGCTATTATAGCGGTTGTATGACAGACGACTCATTTCAAGATGGAAATAATATTATATTCTAGATCCCATGAGTGCCATATATGGCCAAATTACCTGTGAAATGATTGGCTTGATTTGTAATAATCGTAATAGATTAATTTGTAAAATTAAAATCTCTTTCTATTGTGAATGGAATGGCACATGTACTATTTGTTTATATGATATACGGCTTTGATGCATGTAAATTTACACATTAATTGTATGTTATCTACGCATACCAGCCTTGAGGTTTTTATGTGATAGACCTTGTGGATCATAATTATAACAATGAACTTGCATTGCAAGAGTCTTAAGAGGGCGCAAAACGTTGCTACCTAATAGACTTAAACAGATGTAATGAAGAGATTTCATAAATCTTTCCTGAGCTGTGTGTGATGCAATGTTATTAATTGTAGTTTTCGTGATGCTGTGCTTATGCGTAAGAATTTACTTTTCATGTTATTGCTTTTGTTTTTATTATGATCTTTAGCCAAGTAGTAGGACTTTCAGATCAAAGGTTGGTTTGCCAGTGATACATAGAAACAGTTTCACGTGTAGACTTGTTTGGCTTCTTCAAAAGCTGTTTTGCTCTTTCACATATTTCTTATTTCAATTCATTCACTGGCTTCAGCTTATGCTCCTGTTTTGCAGACTTGAAGTCTTGATGTTTATATATATGTAGAATTTATTTATTTGTACTGCGTAAACGTTACTTTACCTCGAATTTAGATTGCTGGCAAAGTTTGTGTAAGATGCACCTTTTACATGTATGATCTCTCTGCACCGTGTTTCAGCAGCTTTGAAAGATTCTCAGTTAGATGGATACATGCATACATAACAAATTCTGAGCTAAGCTCACTTCCAGGTTTTTGCTTTTAATTGTTGGTATCTGGTTGTATTGTTATTTGTGCAAAAATCATTTGACTTCTGCTTGAACATGTTTGCACTCTTGAAATATTTTCTGGCACTTGCTTTTCTTTGCTGAACTAATTTTTGAGTATTAAGCATTTTTCTAAGAGAATTTGTTTGCTGACAGACATTTAAAACTTTGTATGACATTGTGGTTCTGAAAATAGACTGCAATTTTTTCAAAAGCTATTGGTATGAGGTACTGGGTTGATTTTATTGGTTATGGAACAATTCCAGTAGTATTGTCAGATACACTGCTCAGTGACGTGCTCACATATAGTTTTATGAACTCTCTTGTAGTGGTTTTATGTAGTAGTTTAGTGATTACTCATTAATTTTTTATTTATTTATTAGTATTGATGTTATGAAAATTTATGATGGTATTGTTTTGTACTAGTGCTATTAAAAAACCACAAGCAATATATTAATTTTGAAAAGTGTATGCTCCTTTTCTTGCCATAGTAATGTCTTCAATTAGCAGACATTGATTTTAAAAGTGGACAACAGGGGTTAAACTTCGGATTGGAAACATTACATGGCTGCTTTATTTGCTTTCACACTTCTAGCCACGCTACTAAGATTCTCCTTACAAGTGCATTATGCTGCACTGGCACTGTAATTACCGTATATGGCAGCACATTTAGTATGGTTGTTTCTTAGCATGACAGTCCTCAGATCAAAAGCAAATTGCTCCTTTAAGTGGTGCTGTGTAAATAAAGCATTGTGTGTCACTGGCGTATAATTTAGTTTATTTTGAAAAAATCCAGTTAGTTGTTGAACAGTAACGTTTTGCACTGAAAGGAGCGATAAGATAATTTGGGCTTTTTTTGTGTCTGATAGAATCACTATAAAATCTTGATCAAAAGCCTTTTTCCAGTTTGCTATTTCTGCCTGCCCATCGGATAAACCTGCTAGATTGTCCCAACAATTTGGCTCGCCTATACATTATACTTGACGGGATTCATTCTACTTATATAGATCTATCAGGGACTATTAGCATGATGTACAATGTGCCTAAGTACTGTGATGTTACGAAAATAGCTTCAAGATTGGGTTACTGATAGGTTAGAAGTAATGTTTACTTTTTCCGAACTCTCGTTTAATTTGGGCTCTCAAGGAACGTGCTTTATGAGTGCACACGTAATTACAGGGCATAGGTTTTAAAGTGGGCTACCAATTCCTTCCTCTCCATTCCCATGATACGGTTGGTTGCAATCAAGTGAATTGATTGATTGATTGATTGATTGATTAATTGATTGATTGATTGATTAATTGATTGATTGATTGGTTGTGTTGATTTCCAGGCGCACGATGACCAGCAGGTGGTGGATGGAAATGGAGATGAGGTGAAGATGAGTCCGCTGTTGGCACTTCGTCCAGTCTACAAGATCGTCTCGGAAAACCAGGACATCAGTCGAACCGCGATGCAGCTGCAATCGATCGTCATGGCGATTCGAACAGAAATAGCCGAGTTCCTTGGTAGTTTCCATGGTTACGATGAACTTTGGAAGTCGGTGAGTTGGAAGATAAAATAATTTTAGCAATTTTGAGTATGTTGAACTTTGGATGTTTGAATATATGGCTTTTTGGTTATATGGAACTTTGGAATTGATAATAACTGGTTCAATACCTATTACCTTACTTTACCAGCCTACCTTACCTTACCATCTCATGTTTCTTGTGTTACTTTTGCTAGTTTGCAATGTGTGATACGTTTCTGCTTTAGGATCCACAGATCAAAGTGCAGCAGTTCATGGAAGCGAATCCTATCATCTCTGAATATGATTTGCAACTCCGTAGCTACGCTGTAAGTCTGAATTTATTAATATCTGTCGCATTCATGACTTTTAAAATGTTGATCATTAATTTGCAATGCATCTGTGTGGCCCCACTGTTTTTTTGCATCAGCTATTTTTCTATCTTGTTCCTTGATTAGCTATGAAATAAATATGACAGAAAAGATATAATTTGCCAGATCTTTATTGAGTGTTATAACTAACTAGGCATCTACTGCATTTCAGGCTAATTGGTTACCGATAGCAACCTAGTGCTTCATCCCCGAAGAGAAAAGATGTTGTATAGATATAACACCTATCTGGAACCGTTTTCCACTTGCCATTGACCTGGAATAGCCTTCTTTGTAAATTGACATTTTATGTTGTGCCTCCGATAAACCTACTGAAGACATTTCCAGCCAACGTAAACCATGTCAGATTAATCTGATGAAGTATGGCAAATTGATCTGACAATTTGAGATTGTCATATTCAACTGGGGTTGGACTGGAAGTGCTATTGAGCAGGCAACCTTGAAGGGGCACTACATCAAATTGCTGTAATAAATAAATAAATAAAATGGACTTACATTTGATTTTATTTTTACAGAATCTCGAGGGTGAGATAAGCGAGATGCAACCGACCTACAAAGTTGCGTCGATCCTCTTCCTCACCGAACCGCTGAAGCTGGCGCTCATCGCAGAGACGCGTAACTGGATGCTTGCGTACGCACGCAACCTCAACGAAAAGTGCGGCCACGAGATGGGAGAGCTGCTGCAGTTCTTTGACGGCATGCAGAAGCGCCTCAGCCGACCGGTTAAGGACCTAGACGACATTCGTTCGCATATGGCAACGTTGACTGAGATCCGAGAGAATGAGATCAGGATCGATATGACGATTATGCCGATCGAAGAGGCTTATCTTATGCTGAACAAATACAATCTTGTATTCAATGATGGAAACGCGGAGCATGTCGATACACTTGGATACAACTGGAAACTTCTTAAGCAAAAGGTATGGTAACTCTGACGTGTTGGGGAGCCAGGAAGGAAGTATCAGTCAGTAAGTAAGTGAGTCTGATTAATAACCGGCCAGTCGTTAAGATAATCAGACTAGCCAATCAGAAGAAGAATTACTCTGAAGGACTGACTTATTGAGTTATCTTCTGGCTGGATTCTTTTCCAGCATTCAGCAAGTGAGGCAAGTGATGACCACCGCTTTATATTTAGCAACTAACTGAAATATAATTGATAATGCTTCTCTTGGAAACATTTTCAAGTGGACTATGTAGAGATTGGTAACGGGCAAAATTATGACCAAAGACAGTGGCCTAGATTGAAATACTGCCTTAGTAAAAGGGTTTTGAAGTAGAGAGCATGCTTCACAATGCAGTGTACATGTAATTTTCTGCCTGTTGTCTGTGTTTTCGTGTTCCTGTTGATGTCTCTTATGCTGTAATGTGTAGTTTTCCCTTGTCATCCATATATAGTCGGCAGGGTTCGTATTTTCAGGCATTCGAGGTCCAGAATCATTTGGTCGATATTCAGCCGGACTTCAAGGGCAGCCTACTGCATGGGGTTGAGCAGTACAAGATCGACGTCGTTGAGTTTGTCAGCGACTACACAGAAAAGTACGTCTGCTCCCAATCTGTCGAAAACTGATCGTTGTTCTCGTTTTGTCTTTGTTATGGTGCACTGAAACGGACATCATGTGTAAAATGAGTGCCAGAAATTCATTAAGATGTGTCTTAAGTTGAAATCAGCAGGAGACAGAATAAAACAAAGAGGTGTTTGTTTGTTTGTTTGGTTGTTTGTTTGTATGTGCACTTGTTATAGCGCCCCTTCAAGATATCTGCTAAGAAGCGCTCGCTACTACAGTGCGGACTCTGAATCGGAGCTTCATGCCCATGTGCTGAGCAATTGCGAGTGAAGGACTTGCCCAAGGTCCCTACGAAGCGGCTTGAGGTGGATTCGAACCTGCAACTCTTCGACGGCAAGGCAACGAACATACCCACTACACCACAAAGAGATCATAGGAGAATTAATTTCAAAATTTAGCAGAAAAGGATTGCTCAATGGAACCAGTTCAACAATAATGTAACCCCCCTCTTTACACTTAGATTAAGATGCTTGATTTTGAACACATTATTTGTCTGCGTACCTTTACAGTAAGACTACGTTTCTTGACTTTTCCACAGGGGTCCGATGGTCGAAGGCACTCCGCCACGTGAGGCGTCGGATCGTCTGAACATCTACCAGATCCGGTTCGACGACCTCTGGCGCAAATACCAGACGTACTCCGGTGGAGAGGAGCTGTTCGGACTTGAAGTCACCGAATATCCGGAGATCCAGCGCACTCGTAAGGAACTCAACCTGCTTCAGAAGCTTTACCAGCTGTACAACGTTGTTTTGGAAAAGGTGCGCAGCTACTACGACATTCCGTGGGTCGAGATCGACATTGATAAGATCAATGGAGAGCTCGTTGACTTTCAGAACAGGTAATCTTGCATGTGCAAAAAACAATGGTCTGAATTCTTATTGTATATGCCTGAACACATTTTATGCCACATGCCCTGGTTGATGGCTATTGAGCAATTGCGTCTGAATGATAATAACAATCTTCGTTTACTATTTCAAACTGACGTGAACGGATGATCACAAGTTATTACAGGAATCGAATATAATTGTTTGGCAGCCATGCAAGGTCTCCATAATTCCCTACTGCTTATTTTACCACTACCATCTTTGTATATCTTTGTGCCAGATAAAGATTTATATATGTATGATATATTTATGTCTAATTATATATATGTGTATAATTTTATTTATATCTGCACACGCGCACATGCACATGACTTTTATTGGGCGCAAAGATATTCAGACTTAAATTTACATGTAAATGGAGGAGAGGGTCAGCCAGCTGTACTTCAGCAATTCAAGAATGTTGGTAATTGTAGCAATGCATTGATGACGTTGTGGTGTGTTGCGTTATGTGCAGGTGTCGCAAGCTGCCGAAGGCTCTGAAGGAGTGGCAGGCTTACGAGGATCTTCGTAAGACGATCGATGATTTCAACGAGACGTGTCCGCTGCTTGAGCTGATGGCGAACAAAGCCATGCAGATGCGTCACTGGGAAAGAATTGCGAAGATAACCGGTCACACATTTGACGTTGAATCAGAGAACTTTCTGCTGAGGAACCTCATGGAAGCACCACTCCTGCCAAACAAAGAGGACATTGAAGTATGCTAATGAATGAATAAATAAATAAATCAATCAATCAATTAGTCAATCAATCAAGTTTATTGTACACTATTTCAATTCATTGTACATATACAGACAGAATATACAATTCCAGTGACAATGGTTAATACCCTAATGACTCTAATCTAATAAACCACATTCGTACCATTGACTTCTGTGGTGCTTTTGTTCTGCGTGAATTTTTACAAGTTTTATCCTTTTTCGTTTTCTTCAGACACAGTCTTAAATCCATAAAACTGATAATTTCTACCTCAATTTAGAAAGTAAGAAAGATTGAGCTACAATGAAGGATGAAACCGGACTTAATATATGCATGCATTGTTATGTTTTTTGTTTTAGGATGTTTGTATATCAGCCACTAAAGAAAAGGACATTGAAGCAAAGCTGAAGGTCGTGATCAACGACTGGAGTGCACAGAACTTCTACTTTTCCAACTTCAAAAATCGTGGAGAACTTCTTCTCAAAGGTCAGTTACGTTGTCCTGTAACATTGTGGTATTGAGGATTTTAAAAAATGTCACCTTTCATGGCCATGATCAGCACCTCATTATTTATAGTTGACTTCCCTTTCCATTTTTATCTGACTGGCCAGGTGCCAAATCATCATGACTGTTGTTTTTTTGTTTTGTTTAATAGTCAGCTGCCAGAACATACCCATTATTAAATTTAGGACTACTGCTTTGCTGTTTTGCTTATAACTTCAGCGCCTGTGTCTATCCCAAAGGCATAGCCGACTAGAATAAACGTACCTGTCTTAACAGCCTCATCTTCCGGATTTTGACCTGATTAAAGAACCATGGTTTTGCTGTGCCATCAGTTGATGTCTTGCTCATTAGACACTAGCACAATAGAACTTGTTAATTATTATTTATCATTATTCTCAATTCTTATTGTCAGACATTTTATGTTGTTGTTTTCGAATGTGCTTCTCCAGTAAATTGCAATTCCCAATTATGATTCATATGAAGCAGATATTAAAGATAAGCAATTATCTCTTGTGCTTTAAGATAACAGTCTTTAGGTTGGATTAGATAAGATCTTGATTTTGTAAGTAACTGTGTGAAAGTTATGCGTCAGTTATTTGATTTATTGATTATATTGAGTTATTAATTAGAGCGTGTTCTGTTATAAGTTGCTTCAGATATATATTGGGATAATTTTCTGCAGGTGATTCAACTAATGAATCGGTAGCGCTGATGGAAGACAGTCTCATGGTTCTTGGATCTCTTCTTAGCAACAGGTGCAGCAACATTTGTCTGACCTTCACTTTATTGAATACACATCACAAAGCAATTATTATGCATACTGCAGACACCAGAGAACTCTTCAAAACTCTGTATCTGCCTTGCAATGGACAGGAATGATGCATCATTTTGTCTTGCCTTTTTGCTAATTAGATTTTCCTGCTTTATCTTGCTAAAGTGCATCTAAATAGGGTGAACCATTCAGAGTCGGTTCAAGTGCACGTGGCCACTGCTTTACTTGCCTTGCTACCCATTCAAACGTCAGCTCATCTATCTGACCATTACACGTTGTCATTGACAATTATGTCAGTCTGTCCAGTCGACTGTTCACCCATCCATCCGTCAGTCTGTCCATCCAACTGTCAAGTCATTTGCCCAATCATCCATAGATTCTAATAGCTTTGAGAAACATTACACCAATTCACTTTAAACAGAGCAGCACATTATCCAAGAGTGTGTTAGCAAGTTTCTGCTTTTGTATTTCACATACTAATTGTAACATTCTCATAATGCTTTTTGAGATTCTGAAAAGTTCTTGTTTGTTGCAGTAATAAAGTTCTTGTAGGCCTACGGTTATTTGACCAGCCCTCAGGATTACCATACATGTCTTGCTCATTCTCAATTTACCAATCCTATGCTTAGAATGCCAGGTACTGATACCTTATTGTTTCAGGTACAATGCTCCATTTAAACCAAAGATCCAAGAGTGGGTATCGAAATTGACTGGAACAACAGAAATCATTGAGAATTGGCTCATCGTACAGAACCTCTGGATCTACCTGGAAGCAGTGTTTGTGGGAGGAGACATTGCCAAACAATTGCCACAGGTTAACAACAATGACATTTTCTCTTTGAGCCTCTATGTCTGCTGGTCTGTCTACTTGTCTGTCCGCTTGTCTCTGCTGTCTTTTTCTATATTTCTGCCTGTATCATTCTGTATGTCTCTCTATCTCTGTGTCTCTGTCCATTCTTGCTGCCTGTGGATCACTTTGTTGACCAAAGTATCTGTTTCTCTCGGTCTCTTTGTCTATAAGCATCTCGCTCAAATCTTCAGTGTTGCCTGATAGTCCAGTTAAAAAGAGACTATGCTGGAAGTTCTGACATTCAATAAATTTGTAAGTTTGTCATGATGCAAATTTCTTTATTCACTGATTGATGTGGTTCAATCAAGTTGATTGCATTCGATATTTCAGGAAGCGAAGCGTTTCAGTAACATCGACAAGTCATGGCAGAAGATAATGCAACGTGCGCATGACAATGCCAACATTGTGACGTGCTGCATGGGAGATGACACCCTTGGCCAGCTCCTTCCACACCTCCTTGAACAGCTGGAACTCTGCCAGAAGTCACTCACCGGATACCTGGAAAAGAAGCGGCTCCTCTTCCCACGATTCTTTTTCGTGTCTGACCCGGCCTTGTTGGAGATTCTGGGTCAGGCTAGTGACTCGCACACGATACAGGTTGGTTCGAATGCACGTGTTGATTTTCATGAACATGCGGATGAAAGATTGCTTGAATAATTAATTAATTAATTGGTGAGGCAAGGAAAATGCAACGTTGAGTGCAAATAAGTGTGGCACTGACTCGAGTGAAACTGCTCAGAAGCAGTGTTATTTTAGTTCCAGGATTAATTTTTATTCCTATTCTTATTCTATTCCATTGTTGTAATTTTTATTCTAGTTTTAGTTCTTCTTTATAAATAAATTTCGTTCTTATTCTAGTTCCACTTCCTATTTAGAAATAATTTTAGTTCCAGTTCCAGAAAATTTTTATTTCTAGTTCCACTTCCACTTCCACTTCCACTTCTCATAGTTATGTCTAACATAAATGTTCACAGTAACACACAAAACAGTGTCTCGAGTCTTTCGACCTATTTATAAGATTAGTAAATTGCGGACAATGTGAATGCGACTGTTAAGAAAAAGTCAGACTATAATAAAAGTTTCTCGGCAGACAGACACTAAAAAGTTACCAGTCAATTATTCCGGGTGACAAGTTCGCACGTGTTTCTTCAAATTTTTTGGATTCTTCCCGCTGAGCTGTTTATCACAGCATTCACCGCTATTGGCATCTACTACTTCACACTGACTAATATTTTTTCCTTCTGAATAGGAAAAATATTGCCAAACGCCAGACTCTTTTTTTCTACCCGCCAAACTTTTAGACAAACTCATATTTACGCTTTTTCACTTCTAATTCTAGCTAAGTGACACCCGTAGCTCGATTCGTAAACAAACTGGCTGACGCGGAAATGACCATAAAGCATTATGCAGAGATAGAGTTGACTGTATACGGAGAAGCTACTATCATAGCGCCGCGTGGTGACAAATCAGGAGCCGCCTTCAGTCCGAAAAAAATTTCTGGAACGAGAATAGAATAGGAATAAAAATTTCAATATTTTCTATTTCTATTCCGTTCTCGTTCCAGAAAAATATTGAAATTTTTATTCCTATTCTATTCTCGTTCCAGAATTATTTTTTATTCCAGTTCTCGTTCCATGGAACGAAATTAAAATAATTATTATTCTTATTCTATTCTCAGGAACTAAAATAACACTGCTCAGAAGTGCTGCTGACGTAATGGAAGAAAACCGTAGTTAATTTTCAAGTGCTTGCAGAAAATAGACACGGTTATCTCTTATTTATATATATGATTGGCCAAGCACTTGCAGTGTGCTATAAAATAAGGGCCGATGTTCTTTACCTGATCTCTTTTTACTGAAGAACAATTGCATGCATCGAGTCGCAAAATCCTTGATAAAGTATTAAAAGACCAAGGTGTTTCAACTTCAGGGCATCTTAAAATTGAACTTTTGTACATTTTGCGTTTTGATACATTGCCCCAGGATGCTTTACATTAGTTAGCTGTATAATATAATATATGTTTGTATGTATACACTGTAACGATTTAAAGTTGTAACTCTGCATCTTCCAGGCTCATCTTCTGAGCGTATTTGACAACACGAAAACAGTGACGTTCGACGATAAGGTCTACGACAAAATTCTAGCGATCACATCACAGGAAGGCGAAACTGTGCAATTGAAGGAACCAGTCATGGCAACGGTTTGTGTTTTAATATTTCAGCTTTTGCTTTCTTTCGATTTTGTTATTCATTCTTTTTATTGTAAGGTTGTATGAAAATATTAATTGAATAGACAGTGTGAAGAATGTTTCTCATTGATTAATTATTATTGATTAATTTGTAACTTCTGTTGTGCCCGCATCTAAAGATCTGTTTAGAGATCTTACCATAGCTGTGGTCCTTTCTGGAATTGTGCAGGCATTTATACAGCACTATTATCATTCATAACTATGGTCTAAAGACTCTACACACTAGACTACAAGGACAAGGACTAGCACCTGATTCTATTAAATTTGGCTAAGTAGTAACTGAAAAACGGTATTAGTAACACATATTTCACTTTGTTAGTTGTACATAGTTATTTAAAGCTTTGACAGTGTAGAGACTATATAATGAAATGCATAGCTCATGCTGTCACATCACATTTTACCTGTCATTTATCTAAAAATACAAGCGCATTCAAGCAAGATAGGTTCGCTTTAATATTCATTTCTAAACAAGTTTTATGTTAGCACTTTTGTTCTTTCTTTTGTGATTGCTGTTTAGAAGATTTGGTTAGTCCTAGAACAATTGCTGAAAAATAGTTGGCCTGCAATTGGTTATTGCAGTGTTGTCATTTTTTAAGGTGTGTTGAAAATTACAATGGTTGACTGCAGTCTACGTGACCAGTTTTTTTGTGAATGTACGGATACACAAAAGTGACGCATGGCTATACATCTGTGCAGTGAGATGAAGTATTCAGTACTGGTTTATTATTTATTATTTGTTTATGGGTTGTTTATCTGAGTTGTTTGGTTTATTTGTGGTTAGGGTAACGTGGAGAATTGGTTGGGTGATCTGCTACGGATGACACGCGCGTCCATCCACAGCATCATTCGCCAGGCGGCCATCACAATTACCGACCCACAGTTCAAACTCCTCGAGTTTGAAAACCTCTTTCCAGCTCAGGTATCAGAATCATTTCATCAGTCAATCCACTAATCATCAATCAATCCACCAATCAGTTTTTGAGTTTATGCATCTGAGTTGGATACTGATGCACACGTGCGATGCATTTAATTGTATCGTAATCTCGAGACTTCTACAGCGCCCACAAAAGCGAAGTCGCGGGAACCAGCTTATTCACAGGCGCTTAATCAAAACAAAATCGATCGGCAGCGAGGTTCCTGAGAGGTTCTATAGATTCAGGTGGATACTTTATTGCTATCAGAGTGATGACTAGCACGACACATGTGGTCTGTTTTCCAGGTTGGTCTGCTAGGTCTTCAGATGGTCTGGACTACGGAGTCGGAGGCTGCGCTGCTTGCTTCGCGCAGCGACAGACGAGTGATGCAGCTGACCAATCAGAAGTTTCTCGAGATATTGAATGTGCTCATCGACGTCACGACTCAGGAACTGACGCGTAATGAAAGGACAAAATTCGAAACGCTGATCTCTATTCATGTTCACCAGAAAGACATTTTTGACGATCTCGTACGTCCCTCTCTGTTGTTAAGGGTTGTGGGTGTTGAATGGAAATTTCTGGGCTATTCAGTAATGTGTTTGAATTTCAAATAGGTTGACCATTAGGTTGAATGCCCACTCTGCCTGTCTGGCTTTTCTAAGTCATCCCCATTGGTTCTGATATCGTATATGTTTCCTCTTTTAATTTATGACATCATAATGTGCATTATTATATGTAAATCCAGCTCTTTCCCTCTATTTCTTTTTGTAATTAATGCCAAATAGCATATACGATCATGTCCACATAACTTCACACTGCCTCCAAAAGATGATAGACTTTTATTAGACATTTATTCCTTGTGTTTTAGGTAGAATCTCTTGGTGATATATTCTGGCATTGTATGACGACCAAGAACATAATGCTCATTCTTAGCTTTCCTATAACAGCAAATATCAGATAGCGAACAGTGTGTGTCTACTTGTTTTTTATCAATAAACGAATATACATTTTTATCTTCCTTGCACTGTTTTTTCACTAGTCTGTGGACTGGTGCCAGTGTCTTCATTCACCTGCTTTTACTTTGCTGCAGATGTATCAACCATCCCACCTGTGCTATTAATATGTCCAGCCATTAATTTTTGTTCATGAATAAATGTATTGTATTGCATTTTTTAAATGGCACCACTCACAGAAGAAGTAGGCCCTGTGTGAATAAAGTTCTTTGATTCATCTATCCTTGATCACTCTCACTGTAGACTAATGGCATTAGTGTTTCTTCTAGGTGCGTATGCATATTAAGTCTCCCACTGATTTTGAGTGGCTCAAGCAGTCGCGGTTCTACTTTAAAGAGGATGAAGACAAGTGTGTCGTTTCCATCACGGATGTCGACTTTACCTACATGAACGAATACCTTGGCTGCACCGAAAGACTCGTCATTACACCTCTGACGGACAGGTAAACTCACCTGTTGCTCTCACATACCTGCCTCAACCTCATGTGTGATGATAATTGGATACAGCAGTTCCTTCTGGCTGTATTAGTGTATTAGTACTTCACTTACCTGCCTGAACCTCGTGTGTGATGATAATTGGATACAACAGTCCCTTCTAGCTGTATTAGTACTTATTTATTCATTTGTACATGCTGCACATGGTATATTCAGTCATTTCATCGCTGCTGCTCTCTGCTGCTACTCAGGTTTTTAATGAATGGATGAATGCAGGCAATCCTTTTCATCCATCTGTCTTGTCATCCATTCTTTGTCCCTCCCTCCTATCAATCCTGCATATGTTACTACTGAAATGAAAGAAAAGGCACAGTGACCATCTTGATCAGGGACGTGAATTTTATCGGGGTTATCAGCCGTGATGCTTTTCAAAACCTGCGATGCTCAAGAACAAACCCGTAGCAATTCTAACGAGGGATATAAACAAGTCTTGCATTGCATGTTACTTGTATATATTAATGTATAAGAGTGCCATACAATGTTTATTGCACTGTATTTATATGCCACTGCATTTATTTTTTCTTGCTTTTAATTTATAACAGTGCACATTAAAAATAAATATGACATGTTCTTCAATATGTATACTGGTAAATTGATGATATTATAGTACATCTTGTTAAATACATCTCTTTGTTCAGGTGTTACATTACACTGGCGCAGGCGTTGGGCATGTCATTGGGTGGGGCTCCTGCCGGCCCGGCTGGTACTGGCAAGACGGAAACGGTGAAGGACATGGGTCGATGCCTTGGAAAGTTTGTCGTCGTCTTTAACTGCTCCGATCAGATGGACTACAGAGGACTTGGTCGAATATATAAAGGTTGAACATGATCAGTTTAACCCTTTGAACCCGGCTGACCACTTTATCGAGACGTTATCCATAGAGTTATGGGAGCTCAGGGTTCAAAGGGTTAATGATATGTGGTGATGGCTGAGTGCACTGAACTTGTTCTATATAACACTGAATTCATTCATTCATTCATTCATTGGTTGCATTTATATAGCGCCTTTGAGTAGTATATAGCGCCTCTTCAAGGGGGCTACTCAGAGGCGCTCCCAACCTCAGCGCGGCCAAATAAAACTGTCTTAAGATGAGAGATTGCAGCCATGGCCTATACTTTAGCAGACTAGTTTAGAAGACTGCTTATGGGCCGACTCATGCTCAATGCAGTTAAAGGCTGTCGGACCTATATGGATTGTGGACCACTGTTAGAACTTGCTAAAGAATGCAGTAGATGTGAATTGCATGCAATGGATTTAAGAAAATCAAAAAAGCAGCATGAATAAAGGAAAGAAGGCTTAGAGTAAAGCACAAACTAGTTGAAAAAAGTAAATTTGAATAGATCAGTGAAAGTAAACTGATGCTTGGAACTTGAAAGAGACTAGCAGGCCAGACTAATATAAGTAAAATCTATCAGTTTATACAATTTGAGCTAATTTAAAAATATGTTAATCACATTTTAATTAGCAGATTTTAAAATGTGAACCGACATGAACCAATCTTCTGCTCCTTCAGCTTAAATTGAGCTGATTTATTACTTTGCTTTTAACAATCTAGGTTTGTTTGCTTCTCCACCCTACATGCCATACGGGTTCAGTCCTGAACCATTCACTGAACAGTTAGAACTGAATGACGTAAAAAAATATCAAATCTTGTTTTCCAGGTTTAGCGCAGTCTGGTTCTTGGGGTTGTTTCGACGAATTCAACCGAATCGAGCTTCCCGTTCTCTCCGTTGCCGCCCAACAGATTGCGATCGTTCTTGCGTGCAAGAAAGAACGCAAGTCTCAGTTCATTTTCACCGATGGGGATACGGTTGACTTGGATCCAGAATTTGGGATCTTCTTGACGATGGTAATTATTAGTTTTACTCGCTTGCAAGATTAATTTACGAATGGGTTATTCCATTTATTAATTTACTGTCCTTTTTTAGTATATATAATTATGTTTAATTGCATATATATAAATTTTTTGTTTTCTTCATTGCACTCAATTTGTGTGTTCTTTTGTATGAGATGATTGTCATCTTTGGTAAGCATAGTAGCATACTCCTACTGTACTCTGTACTTCAAGAGTTGTGGGTTCCATTGTGTTGTGTATGGATCAAAGTTGGGAACGCGTGGGAATGGTTTTCCCTCTGCTTTTCATATATTCTTTGCCTACGTTCAAGGGCGGATACAGAAACTTTGGACGGGGGGGGGGGCCAAAATTTTCTTGAGACCTTGGTTCTGGGGGAAAAAATCGCATCCGCCAAAAAAGAAGTTGATGACCTTGGGAGAAGGGGGAGGGGTTTGGGGAGGGGGATGTGCCCCCTTCCCAACCAGAATTTTTTTAAAATTCCGCACTGCAATGGCAGCATTTTAAGCTGTCATCTTAATGAAATTGCTCTCCACTACTTAAATGCTGACAAACCAAGAAAGAACTACCAAACTACCAGAATTGGAAGCCAGAGGCTGTTGTTTTACTAACTGTTCATCGAACAAAATGCTGAAATTTTACAGCTTGAAATGTAACAGATAGCTCTGGAAAGAAGTCATATAGTTGTACAAAAATAGCATCTGTACAAAGTTTAACAGTAAAGTATACGTATTGTAAAATGATAGTATCATAAATTATAGTTGTTTATAACAGTGAATAATAATATCATAATCATGATCATAATAGTAAATAACATCAAGGTATATTATAACATGTTTTTCTGGGTGAAAAATTTCATTTCTGTGGAAAAACTTGTGCCCTCCCTGGAGATGCCTAAATTAAAAAATAACTGGATTTATGGGCTTGTTGTCTGGTATTATTACAGGGCTTTTTAAAGGAATTTTTAGAATTGCACAGCTTCCAACCAGCCTCCAAGGCCGTAGCCAGGATTTGATTTCGGAGTGTGTTTCTTTGGCGGATAATTTCTTACGAAATTTTCTAGTCGTCAACATTTTTTAACACAACTTTTTAATCGTAAAAATGTCTGAAGACACCTTTGTTTAGTCGTAAAATTTTCTGAAGTCACCTTTGTTTAGGTGTCAAAATTTTCGAAGACACCTTTTTTTAGTTGTAAAAGTTTCTGAAGACACCTTTTTTTTAGTTGTCAAAATTCCTGAAAACATTTTTTTGTCGTAAAAATGTCTGAAGACACCTTTGTTTAATCGTAAAAATGTCTGAAGACACCTTATTTTAGTCGTCAAAATTTCTGAAAACACCTTTGCTTAGGTGTCAAAATTTCCGAAGACATCTTTTTCCAGTTGTCAAAGTTTCTGAAGACACCTTTTTTTAGTTGTCAAAATTCCTGAAAACATTTTTTTGTCGTAAGAATGCCTGAAGACACCTTTGTTTAATCATAAAAATTTCTGAAGACACCTTATTTTAGTCGTCAAAATTTCTGAAGACACCTTTGCTTAGGTGTCAAAATTTCCGAAGACATCTTTTTCTAGTTGTCAAAGTTTCTGAAGACACCTTTTTTTAGTTGTCAAAATTTCTGAAAACACCTTTTTTAGTCGTAAGAATGTCTGAAGACACTTTGTTTAGTCATCAAAATTTCTGAAGACACCTATTTTAGTTGTAAAAATTTCTGATGACACCGTTTTTAGTTGTAAAAATTCTTGAAAACACCTTTTTTGGTCGTAAAAATGTCTACACCTTTGTTTAGTCATCAAAATTTCTGAAGACACCTTATTTTAGTCGTCAAACTTTCTGAAGACACCTTTTTTAGTTTTCAAACTTTCTGAACCTTTTTTTAAGTCGTCAAAATTTCTGAAGACCATTTTTAAGTCATCAGAAACGGCTTTCTTAGTATCTTTCGCCTAATTTCATGGTTTTTTCTTTATGTGCTAGTGATTAATATTCTACTATTTTTTTTACATTTTCTATTTCGGATGGTGTTTCCATGGGTTTATTTCATGTGTTAGGCCCTACAATGCCTACATCCACGAGTGGGCACACTTTTCCTTCCACTCAGTTGTTCTACTCTAAGCAGAGTCGCAAAATGGGTTATTGGTTTAGTTAGGCTGGTTTCAAAGTGCAGTTACAAACTTCAATCACAAAAGTTGCAATAGGCCTACAGTAACTATAGGCTTCTCTAAATGTCTCTTTAAAGTGGCGTATTATTCCAAATCGGAAGACAACAACATTTCAAATTATTTTTTAACTGCACAAAAATGCTTTTACAACTGCACAAATCCATTTAGAACTGCACATTTTTGTGTAGAACTGCACGTTAAAAAGCCCTGTATTATTTCACAATGAGTCTACAGTCCGAAACATGGTTAGAAAATTTAGTCGGTCTTCTGACATTGTGTTCTGAAGTATAGTAATTATTAGCTAACGTTTGCTCTACTTTGGAGAAAGCTCTTTCGGCTTTAGCACTACAAACTGGAAATGTTGCCAATATATTCAGCATGGTGTGTACTTCACAGTTGGAAAAAAATCAGCAGGACATGAAATGAAAGTCTTAATTACTGAAGAAGTATTTTATGAAGATGTGGTGCTAAAACCTTCTTTCATACGACACATTGAGTAATGAGGGGGGGGGGCCAAGTTCTGTTAAAATTTCAAATTGGGCGAGTTCTGTTAAAATTTCAAATGTGGCTATGGCCGGATTGGCTCCCCTGGATCCACTCCTGATTAATAGTTATTTGTTTTTAATTTAGTGTTGTTAGTGCTAATATTTTAACATCTTACTGGGAATATATACACGAATAGCATACACTGTATGCCATAAAAGACATAAATCATAATCGGATACAGTAACTGTTGAAAGATTGTTTCTTTTCTTTGCGTTATATTAATACACGTTACCGTTAGACCGGGAGCGCTTCTGAGTAAATTACCTTGAAGGTGCGCTATATAAAAAGTCAACATTATAATAAACAATAAATAATAATAATAATAAATAATAATAATAATAATAATATTTAATGTAATTGTGTGAGAGGCTTAGATTTTAACGACCTTTATATATTAATTCTCCTGGACATGACTGAACCCTGCAAAAATCTTGTGGGCGTCATGGATGGGGGGGCCACGTCCCATGGAGATTTGAAATGGGGGGGCCATGGCCGGATTGGCCCCCCCCTGGATCCGCCCCTGCCTACGTTCCCACTGCTCACCATGCATGGAACCCTGGAATGCATGCATTCCAAGAAAACTAATCATCTGTGTTCCACTGCTCACCCATTCGGTGTTCCCACTGCCCACCCATTCGGGGTTTCCACTGCCCAACCATTCGGTGTTCCAACTGCCCAACCATTCGGTGTTCCAACTGCCCAACCATTCGGTGTTCCAACTGCCCAACCATTCGGTGTTCCCACTGCCCAACCAAACTACTTTGACCACTGTTGTTGAGCAGACTCAGGAATTTGTGATGCATCTCTTGCAGGCTAAAGGGCTGACGAGAAAGTATTGACACAACACTTCACTTGGTTCTATTGGACTTGGTAGTTGACTCGTTTAGTTGTGTTTTAGAATCCAGGATATGCTGGTCGTCAAGAATTGCCGGAGAACTTGAAGATCAATTTCCGCACGGTGGCAATGATGGTTCCGGATCGAGCGATCATCATCCGAGTGAAGCTGGCGAGCTGTGGTTTCCAGCAGAACATTGTTCTTGCGAAGAAATTCTACACGCTGTACAAACTTTGTGAAGAGCAGCTGAGCAAGCAGGTCAATCATATTATTTAATCAATCAACTGTGCAATCAATTAATGGCTAGCTGTAATTCACCAATCTTAAGTTGAGGCTTTCATGTCTGGTGTTCTCAAAAGTGTTTCCTGGCTGATTCATGGATTTGTTTAAGCACTCTTGTAATGGCATTTGCTATGTAAAGGCACTCTAGAAATTGTTGATATAGTCATCATCATGTTATTGACGACTTTTATTGCCTAATTCTTGTGACACTCTTCTGTGATACTTGCGATTCTGTTTGAATTACTGTTTTTACACCACGTACGGTGGTAAGAACTGTCATATAACAATGTTACAATGAGGTTATTTTCTATATCTCTATCTACATACCTTGGACCCTTGGTATATCACAATCGTTTCTAATGAGTCTGTGGTGCACATATTTTAGGTTCACTATGATTTTGGTCTGCGTAACATTCTGTCCGTGCTGCGTACGCTCGGTGCATCCAAGCGTGCGAATCCGCAAGACAGCGAGCCGACAATCGTGATGCGTGTCTTGCGTGACATGAATCTGTCGAAGCTTGTGGATGAAGATGAACCGCTGTTTATGTCGCTTATCGAGGATCTCTTTCCTGGAATGACTTTGAACAAAGAAACTTATCCAGAAATGGAAGCAGCCATCGAACGCCAGGTTAATTATTGCTCTCTCGTTCAATCGGCCACTCGTTCAATCAATCATTTATCATTCAGTCATTTATTCGTTCAATCAATCAATAATTCAGTCGTTCAATCAATCATTCAGTCATTTATTTGTTCAATCAATCAATAATTCAGTCGTTCAACCAATCATTCAGTCATTTATTCGTTCAATCAATCATTCAGTCATTTATTCGTTCGATCAATCATTCAGTCATTTATTCGTTCTATCAGTCATTCAGTCATTTATTCATTCAGTCAATAGTCCAGTTAATCACTCAGTCAGCTGTTTATGATTGGTCAAACTGGATTGCTGGTTCAATCAGTCAATTACTCAGTGTGATTGACTGATTGATTGCTGGATGGCTGCTTACTTAAATATATAACTCTCTAGTTTGGAAAAGTTCATGTCGTTGATAAATTACAGTTTCATCTTAGAGGCTTTAGTTGTTTTATTCATTCATTCATTCATTCTCTGGACTTATGTGGCGCACCTTCAAGAAGCCTATTCAGAAGCACTCCGAGCCCAGACACCTCAAAAGAGAAAAGAATTTTTCTAATCAGAGTTTTGCGGTTGTGGTTCTATTGCTGAATTGACCATAGTTATTGCTGTTTTGTTTTAGGTGCGTGAGTTTGGGCTGATTCATCACTCTGCGTGGGTCCTGAAGCTGATCCAACTGTTTGAGACGCAGAGAGTTAGGCATGGAATGATGGCCCTTGGACCAAGCGGTGCTGGAAAGACACAGTGCATCCGTGTTCTGATGAAAGCAATGACGGACTGTGGAGAGCCGCACAAAGAGATGCGGATGAATCCGAAAGCAATCACAGCTCCGCAGATGTTTGGACGTCTTGATGTCGCTACAAACGACTGGACTGATGGAATATTCTCAACGCTGTGGAGGAAAACTCACAAGACTAAGAAAGTACGTCAAGTGATTCCTTCAGAGTGTATATTTTGATACATTATTATTATTATTATTTATAACATTATTGCATAAATTTCTTACACGTGCAAGGTCACACCGAAATGTGATTCTGAGGCGTGGAGAGTTGGCCGCCAGAGGCAGAAGCAGATGGAGTTAGATATCCAAGATTCCAAGCATAGGCGTAACTTTCTATTGTGACGGTGGTGTCCAGTCACCACCACTTTTAAAAGTGGTCGTGACAGTCACCACCACTTTTTGGTCCTGCATGTAAATATTTTTGAAACCATTTGGCTGTCAAGCGTATACTGTTTACACAGTAGTACACAGGTAGGCTATTCCTGGATATTTAATATCGCAATGTCGGCAAAGTTGATAGAGGCTTCCTCATTGTGTTCATTGTCCACACTACCTTGCAGTCCTTATACTTACACGTGCTTGGTTTATAGTAATTAGGTGAAATCATCCATTTTGCTGTATACATTCTGGACTTATAAATCTGGATAAAAGAAGGCGAGGGAAGAGAGAAGGGAAGGAAAGGGGATGGGACGACAAAACGACTTTTAAACGGCTTTTGCTATTTTACAACTTGATTAGCCTAATAGCATTTAAAGTTTGAAATTACTGTAAGATCTATAGTGTTGAATGTCCCAAATAAAGTACTATTGTGTTCTATAAAATCTCTAAAGGGATGAAAATGTAAAATAATTAAATACAAGGTGCCTCAAAGAGACGTTTTACTCTCACATGGGCAAAACGCCCTTTGTTACCCATTCGTATTTTCTGAAACCTTATGACCTCTAAAGCCTCAAATAAATTTAAAGATATACTGGTAGGCTACTGTAACAGTGCTCTATTTGATTCTGAGGGTATTTTAGACTGCATCTATATTTTTCAAGCACAAGAAAAATTGCTTGCAAAGAATGGACCTGCAATGCATTCAAACACAGAGGTCGTTTTTCCCAAAGCCAAGGCGAATCATAGGGGGCATTTGCCCGCTTGGACCGCGGCTTGGTGCCAACTGTGAGATTGCCTATATAATTTTTAATGATATTTATAAGCTTAGGCAAAGTCAAATTTATTGTACAATATCATTCGATATACCGGTATTGTATGGTATAGCGTACTTTACACTTATAGTTTGCATTTATGGCTAGGCTATGCATGACATTTTGGCATCATTATAGGCCTAATGATCGATACAAAAGTAGCAGCAAAATCTTTCAAAGAAACGCAAAAAATAAATTTCTATTAAAAACAAAAAATAGACACACCATAAAAACGCAAATTGCTGATTAGGCTATGGAACAACAGTTACTATAAAAGACCCCGGAACAGCCAAACTGTTCACTACATATGGTATCACGTTGGGTATGGAGCAGGGAGGGCGTTTTGCCTCTCTGCCCTAGTGACCAGCTGCAGAGGAATCATAGTCACCACCACTTTTTGAGACAAAGTTACGCCCATGATTCCAAGTACTTGTACATATATACACCGTGATTCAAAAAAAAGTAAGCCAAATTATTTTTCATATATCTCTAATGCCTGATAACATTTCACGCTAAAATTTTCCAAATATTTAGAGAATTGAACCAAGAATATGATTCCAAAATTTCATGAGATAAAATTGAACGGATAAAAAGATATGAATCTTTAAACTTCGTATGCCGAAATTACCGTTTACAAGCATTTTTTTTGTCAGATTCAATAAAAAGTAAGCTAAACTGTTTTTATTATATCTCCAATGCCTGATAATTAATCATACTAAAAGTTTCCAGATATTTAGATAATTGAACCAAGAATAGGATTCCAAAATATCATGTCAGAAATTTGAACGGATAGAAAGATATGAATATTTAAACTTCATCTCCAAAAATTTGAGTTTTCAGCAAATCTGTTATGGTGTTCGCTGCGGTTTTGATGCCTGATAGTTCCCAATTTCGGTCTTCAGTGATCCTGGAGTAAATCCTGTCGACTATAAAGTGTGGAGCGTGCATGATGAAAGACTGAGTCTACCAGACAACAATCCATGATATAAACGATCTGATGGAACGCTTGTTGGAAGTGTGGGATGGCCTGGACCAAGGGATAATCGACAATGCTGTAGCCTTATGGCGCCAGCGCCTCAAGACTTGCGTGCAAGCTGGAGGATGACACTTTGAGCATCTTATTTAATTAAATAATCAAATCATACCGTTGGAGACTTATTGTTAGTTCAATTATCTACATATCTGGGAAATTTTAGAATGATTGATCATGGAAACTGGGCGACTACAATACAGGACTTGCTATTGTCTTGTGAGTTTATGGTAATACAGATACAAGCGGTGAAACCAATTCTGCCATGTGGTTACAAAGACAAGTGGTGATACGCATTCTACCACACAATGACAGAGACAAGTGTTTGAAAGCAACTTGCCCAAGGTTTCAACAGTTGCATTAGCTGAATATATATATATATATGTATTACATCTCTTATTCATTCATTCTTTCTGTGGACTTATATAGCTCCAAGCTGCTTAGCGGTGTGCTGAAGGTAGGTATGGTACAAATGCTTGGCTATTTTACTTGCTTTGTCTGAACTACTTTCTCTAGGGTGATCACACGTGGTTGCTTTTGGACGGTCCTGTCGATGCCATCTGGATCGAGAACCTCAACTCTGTCCTTGACGACAACAAGACCTTGACCTTGGCCAATGGTGACCGCATTCCGATGGCACCGAACTGTAAGATCATCTTTGAGGTGCACAACATCGACAACGCGTCACCGGCGACGGTGTCACGCAATGGAATGGTCTTCATGAGTAGTTCGGTCCTCGACTGGGACCCAATCCTCCGAGGTTTGTGACACATCCTCTATGCTTCAGCAGGTGAATGGATATATGTTGGATGGCATGGTTTGTGGGGCGTGGTGGTGTAGTGGTGGTGTCGTTGCCTTGGAGCTGGAAGGTTTGAGGTTCGAATCCACCTTGCCGCGTAAGAACCTTGGGCAAGTCCTTCACTCGCAATTGCTCAGCGCTTCGGCGTGAAACTCAGATGCAGTGTCCGCTCTGCATTCGGGAGTGCCTCTGAGTAGGGAGAGAGCTTAAAGGGGCGCTATAACAAGTGCACATACAAATACAAACAAACATCCTCTATGCTTCAGCAGGTGAATGGATGTATGTTTGAGGGCAGGGTGGAGGAAAGGGAAAGGGTCAATGGATAGGTCGAAGGGTAAAGGAAGGATGAAATGAATGATGAAGGGAGGAATGGTGGTAAGTGTGAGGACTGGTAAATGGATGGATAGATGGATGATTGGATGGATGGATGTAAATAGAAGTGTGGATGGATCAGGAGAGATGGATGGAGAGATGAGTGGATGTGTAGACGAGTGACTGAATAAGTGAATGAATGAATCGGTCAGTTTTAATTTAACCCTTTACCCATTCATTTTTATATTTTAAGCCCGTTTGCAGCGGATATTCTCGGGGCAAACGGGTAAAAGATTAATGGAGGCCTGTGCTATGTAGCAAATTTAGCCCTGTAAAATTTCTCGCTTGGTCTTAGGTTTTTTAGAACACCAGTCATATGCGACATTTAACCTTCTTCTTTAGGGTTCTGCGCTTAGGCAGGTCCAAGATTCCAACGACACCATTCTTGTCTATTCTGTGCCTTTTCCTTGATTTCTTTGTATCCCCATCCCATTTCACCAGAGGCCAATTAAATGACAGATCTGTCTTTTGCTTGCACAGGATGGCTGCTGAAGAGACCACACAACAGTGAAACCATCTTTGGAACGTTCGAAAAGATTTGGCCTGATCTCTATCGATACGTTGTTCAAGACCTCAGTCCTAAGATGGATGTAAGTTTGTGTCTTTAAGACTGGGTAGCCTAATCTTATCTAATTCAGTCTAATCTGATCTAATCTTTCAACAAAGTTCAGAATGGCTTTGTCATTGCATCAACTCGTGTCTGTTCTCAACTGTCATTCACAACCTATGGGGTGCGGTGGCGTAGCGGTGGCGTTGTTGCCTTGGAGCCGGAAGGTTCGAGGTTCAAATCCACCCTCAAGTCACCTCGTAGGGACCTTGGGCAAGTCCTTCGTTTGCAATTGCTCAGCGCTTCGGCGTGAAACTCCGATGCAGTGACCGCTCTGCATTCGGGAGCACCTCTGAGTAGAGAGAGCTTGAAGGGGCACTATAACAGGTGCACATACAAACAAACTTGTGGTCAGTTTTTGAATTGTCGCCATTTTGCTCCTTGTAGCTTGCCACATATGTTATATTCAAATCTGTGCTTTACGTAATATCATGTTATTTTATCTTACCATTCTGATGAATCTTGTTAAATTGTTTGCAATTGATTTCTTCTGTCTTTCGATTGAGCAGATTCTGGAATGTATGTACGTGCGTCAGGCAGTCGACCTTCTCGACGGATTGATTCCAGGCGGAGACCAGGAGATGAGTGCCGCTCACCTGCAGAAACTCATTGTCTTCGCTGTCATGTGGTCACTTGGAGCGGTACTTGAAATCGAAGATCGCAAGAAGGTCAGATGCAATAAAGCTTCACAGAATGATTGTACATGATAACTGACAGATACGTGAGAGACGTAGTAGAATAAAAAGCAAGTTGCGAAACGTTTCAACCAATTCAACAGATGAGTCACCGTATTTAAGAGATTTAGACAATTAAAATGTCTTTAGTTGCTGTGAGGTGCCCAGTACTAGAAATTCGGTTTTAGATGAGTCATGGAGTTTGGTGGATGCCACCTAGGACTGTATATCCTCAATGCAGAGGACAGCCACTGTAAAGTTGATTAACAAAATGCTCTTTTGCTCTAAAATGAAAACTTGCTTCTTCCAGTCATATATATGGCTCTTTATTATTGATGTTTGTTATAGATGTCCTCGCATTAGTTTGTTTCTCTGTTCCTTTTTCAGTTGGAAGACTTCCTTCAGAATCATCCAAGTCGTCTTCCACTGCCAGGCGTCTCTGGAGAGGACACCATCTTCGAGTATGTTGTTGACGAGAAAGGCCAGTGGCAGCACTGGCAGACAAAGGTGTGTGTTATCACAATTTGCCTAGTTCTCTGTCGACTTAAAATAGACGCAAGGAAATTAAAGAATAAATCAAAATTATGTTGCCATGAGGATGGGCAAGCTGTGTGTGACGTCACACCCAGAAATCTGACCAGCATTGAAGTCAGTATAATTATATAGAAGGTAATGATTGGATCCAACAGTTTGATTAAATCTTATAATGTCACCATAGGTCATTGATGTCAATGGGAGATATTTTTATAGTTCTGCTAATGAACTTGCATTTGGTCGTATAATCATGAACTCCAGATTTCCAAGGTTAAGTTCAGGGCACCAGCTAACCAGGGATTTCCTTGCGAAGATCCGACTCTGGTTGCCACGTAGACCAGAGAGAGGAGGTAGGAGACATGCTTAGCAAGGTGTTGGTAAGAATGAGAAAGTTTGGAAAGCAGATAAATGGATGATTCAGGTAGGAATTCTTGTAGAAGTGGAATTTCAGTTTGGGCGTGGAGTGATGAATAGAGGAGCGTGAGGCAGCTAATGGTGGGTGGACAAAGATACTGTGGAGCAACTGAGAATTTTCAGAATTCAGAGAAAAGATTTTTGGTCGTAGTATTATTAATCAACTTAGAAGGAAATTGTTAGATATACTTACTTACTTACTTAGATTGTACTGATCCTGATGATATGCACTGTCCGATTTTCCAGGTTCCCGAGTATGCATATCCGACGGACAGCGTTCCCGACTACCTCGGCATCCTCGTGCCAAACGTGGACAACGTGAGGACAGAATTCCTCATTGAGACAATAGCTAAGCAGTCAAAGGCCGTCCTGCTCGTTGGAGAACAGGGATCGGCGAAGACTGTCATCATCCAGGGATACTGCAGCAAGTACGACCCAGAGATGCACATGTTCAAGAGCTTCAACTTCTCCAGTGCATCAACGCCATTGATGTTCCAGGTATATGTAGTGCTGGAAAAATATGTCTTGGAGCTTATTGAAACTGAAAACATTTTAATGGTGAAACAATAATATATGTTAGTTTATAAAGGGTTGTGTAAAGTTATTCTCTTTTCTTGTGTGCTGATCTCAATATTTCCACCTTTAAACGAATTAATAGTAAACGAATAATAAAAAATAATAGTATTAATAATAAATAATAATAGTAATAATAATTAATAATAGCAATAAATAATAAATGAATTATGTCGTTAATGAACGAAGTTATGAGGTATTTCCATTCAATTAAATTGACCTTTATCTGACTAACTCCCTCAGTTTTGGTTAATAAAATTAATTATTTTTACTGAATGATTTTGACAACAGAGAACTATCGAGAGCTACGTTGACAAGCGTATGGGGACGACTTACGGTCCACCAGCGGGCAAGAGGATGACAGTCTTCGTGGACGATATCAACATGCCAGATATCAACGAATGGGGCGATCAGGTTACTACCATCATCATCTTCTTCTTCTTTTGACTTTTTAACGATGAGTTGCATTGGTTCCAAATCAATTTTAGTGCACACTCGACGTAATGACTGGAATGAAGTTGCCAACTCTTTTGCAGTACATATATTGCTATCAGGGGTGGATCCAGGGGGGCCAATCCGGCCATCCCCCCCCCCCATTTATTTAAATTAATTTAATTATTTCATAATTATTAATTTAGTAATTATTAATTAATATCGAATTTAAGATAATTAATTATTGATTAATAATAAAAAATTGATTCTTTAATTTTTAAATTATTATTGA
The DNA here is from genome assembly GCA_945859605.1 of Lumbricus rubellus. Taxonomy (NCBI): domain Eukaryota; kingdom Metazoa; phylum Annelida; class Clitellata; order Crassiclitellata; family Lumbricidae; genus Lumbricus; species Lumbricus rubellus. The sequence continues at coordinate 18,060,199 of OX243819.1, read as the reverse complement.
TATGATTTATTTTAAATTGGTTTCTTTTGGACAGGTAACGAACGAGATAACACGTCAGATGATGGAAACGAAAGGTTTCTACAACCTCGAGAAGCCAGGAGAGTTCACGAACATCGTTGACATTCAGATGATGGGCGCGATGATCCATCCAGGCGGAGGACGTAACGATATTCCGCAACGTCTCAAGCGCCATTTCAACGTCTTCAACTGCACGCTTCCTTCAAACGCCTCCATCGACAAGATCTTCCGAACGATCGGCTGCGGTTATTTCATTCCAGTAAGTAGAGCTGAACGTTTCGACGTGGTAGTTGTCGGTGATGGGGTGGTGGTAGTTGTCAGCGTTGCGTGCGGTAGCAGTACAGGCTGTGACATCAATGTGAATCGCCTCAATTTCTCTGTGACACACAAAAACTGTATCACCAGGTCACAATATTTTCTCTTTGACAGAACTTTGTGTGGCACAGAAAAATTTAGGACTTGATACTGACACTGTAATGTCAGTCTTCAATCAATACACAGGCCTCTACTCAGATGTGTTAGGGGAGACATTATTATGCACTGGTGCTGTATCGACCGATGTATTGTATTGTATTTGACCATTTTTAAGGTGCTTCTTTCAGCGAAAACCTTTGAGAAGTACTCCCAGTGTGATTGACCTCTAGAGAAAAGGCAGTTGATTTGAGACGAGAGAAAAATGAGAAAAGACTGCCAGAAAGAAAGGCGTAGTGAACTGATGTTGGATGTCCATGAATGCATGGGATTGGATGAATGTCTCTTCTCGAGAGAAGGAAGATAGAGTGAGAAATAATGTTGTGGGGTTGATTGTACTGTGAGCTGTTGTAGTCCGAAGGCATGCCAAATGAATGAACATTTAGTTGCTCTGTTCATTTGTAGCTGTTGTCTCCCCATGATATGTAGGGCTAAGACCTTGTATGTTGCCTTACGTTGTGTTTTAGGAGCGTCGCTTCTCGGCAGACGTCTTGCGCGTTGTCGATTGTCTCGTACCGGCTACGTGCCGACTGTGGCAGAAGACAAAGGTGAAGATGCTGCCAACGCCAGCCAAGTTCCATTACGTTTTCAACCTCCGAGATCTCAGTCGCATCTGGCAGGTAAAGTTCTAATTGTTTGTTTACATGTATGCAATTGCTTGCGCACATACAGCTGTTAGCTGTTTTGTAAGGCATCCTCGTGATGGCATGGCTGTGTTATGGCACCATATAAATTGACATACGCATGTACTTTACACTGGCCTGGAAGCAACAAATTATGTATTTATTATCACTTTATCAGCCTAATTTATTTTATACATGTATATATATATATAAATATTTAGAAATATTATATAATGGCTCTCCATGCGATCGTGACATTATATTTCAATTGTTTGTGACTATTCAGGGCATGCTGAACACTGTGGCGGAGATAATCAAGGATTCGAAATCGTTGATGTCGCTGTGGAAACACGAATGTTGTCGCGTGTTTGCCGATCGGTTTACAACTCAAGAGGACAAGGATTGGTTTGAACAGACGTTGAAGAAGGTAACTCTCACCTGTCTTCTTCTTACAAGACATATATGACTTCTTCCTTCCATTTAAATAAAAACCTGGTCATCCAGTAAATGGTCAGTCATAATCGTTTTGAAGCATTAATTGGATACTTTTACACGATCGTGTAAGATCATTTACCGGTCCTAGTCCGACTTAGAGCCTAGATACCGTTGTGACCTCATCCGCATGCCAACTTCAGCCTCCTCTCTTCTTCCATTACACTGACTTGAGAGGCCAGACCTCATCTAAAGTCAAGAAGCATTTGTTCGAAATGTGTCTGAATTGTTTCTGCTGTTTTATATTATCAGGCTCTAAACAAAAGCACAGAATAGATGTGTTTTACATGCTATCATACTATTCTATATAGACTATATACACATTCATTATGCTTTTGTATGGTATTTAACCTAGATTTTAAATGAATATTTAAAGTGTTTGGTTTCTCCTTTTTGTTGTTTGACAATTCGTCACACCGGTTGTGTATCAGTATACAGTTTAAATAGGAACTACATTACCATACATTCCGGAAGTTAACTTTTCAGGTTGCTGAGGAGGCATGTGGTCCAGAGCTTGCTGGGGAAATGGATGAGGAACCGTACTACGTAGATTTTCTACGAGATGCTGCAGAGGCCACAGGTAACATCTTCTTCAGAGACGATATTCTGCATCCTCTAAATGTTAGAGTTTTAGAGTTGTTGATGAATGGAATTGCATACGTTAAATCTCGTTAGTATCTGACACCCACTGCTGAACAATCGAACTATGTAAGATTGGGTTTGTATGTGCACTTGTTATTTCGCCCCTTCAAGCTCTCTACTCAGAGGCGCTCCCGACTGCAGAGCAGACACTGCATCGGAGTTTCACGTCGAAGCGCTGAGCAATTGCGAGTGAAGGACTTGCCCAAGGTCCCTACGCGGCGACTTGAGGCGGATTCGACCCTGCAACAGCAATGCCTATGGACTACTCCTCCATTGTATTAATGTCCTGGTAAACATTTGTGTGACGGCACCATATGAATGTTTGACTACATGGATTTTCTTTTCCAGGAGAGGAAGGTGAAGATGCCGACCTTGATGCTCCTAAGATCTACGAACCAGTCGCAAGTTTCAAGCAACTCTCCGATCGGCTCGAGATGTTCCAGTCACAGTACAACGAGACAGTGAGGGGCGGCAAAATGGACCTCGTCTTCTTCAAGGTTGGTTTCAACCCCCCCCCTCGTCGGGGGGAAGAAAGGTTCTGTGAAGAAACTCAATTGGTGTTCCACTGTTCCTGTTCTTTAGAATTTGAATTGACAGGGTATGCTGCCGAGAGTTGTTGCATGGTGATCACTCAGCAGGCTCAAACCCGCAGTTGATGCATTTGAGACAAGGGCAAGACTGGAAATGCTTCTGGTATCATATCATATCATAGGATCTTGGAAGTTTTTTCGTACAGGTACTTTGAATAAATGAACGATCAAAGTGTGCTACCAGATTGATCACCGTGCTATGAATTCTAATCGTATAAATTAATCAGCATGTATGAAATAATATTGATCTTGGTTTCAATTTTTCAAAGCCACCTTAGAGGATGTTTAATTAGATGAATTCTTTTATGTATAATCGTACAGTGGTGGTTATGGATCATTCAAAATTCAAATTTAGAAAATGACCTCTCCATAAACTGATGTGCGTCGCAGATGTGACTTTATACAGAAGTTCTAATCTACTTTTTATATTATTGGATAATTGGTTAGTTTTAATTAATTATTATGTTTGCCTGTTTTCACTTACAGACATTTTCTTCTAGTTTAACTCATAACATTTGTTGTTATTTAATTTTTCTTCTTGTTTTCCAGGATGCCATGACGAACCTGGTAAAGATTTCGCGCATCATTCGTACACCGAAGGGACATGCTCTGTTGGTTGGTGTCGGTGGTTCTGGGAAGCAGTCACTTACTCGCTTGGCATCATTCATTGCCGGATATAAAACCTTTCAGATCACGTTAACTAGGTCAGTTTATTATTTGGATCTTGATTAAAAAGAACTAAAATTAATGGGATGTCATAGAAGGATCGAATATTCTGTAACTCCTATACTAACAGTTGAACCGTATACTGTTCTTGGCTCATAAGTATGAGCACTTGTGTGGCGTGGTCTAAGAACCTCACAATGTTCTCAAGTGCAGATAATCGATTATCTAACAGTTCTAAAATGGTGTGTCTTGGCCATTTAGTGACCAAAGTGTAGTAAATTAAATGGAAATCCTATGCCTTCGGTCGGTAAATGGAAATTGGCCAGTTTTAATTAATTATTATATTTGCCTGTTTTTACTTATAGACATTTTCTTCTAGTTTAACTCATGACATTTGTAGTTATTTAATTTATTTAAGCGCCGAGCCTTCTCGGTTGTGGGACCGTCAATCTGGAATGACCTCCCCCCAAACCTCCATTTCCTCCACCTGTCTAGTCAATCTTTATTTCTCAAGTCTCTTAAATCTTTTTTCTTTGGTCGTGGCTGGGCTGGGAGCGCCTCTGAGTAGTTTCTTGAAGAGGCGCTATATAAATTCTAATAATGAATGAATGAATGAATAATGAATGGTAAAGAGTTAAGATAAGCCAAGAATGTTTTTAAGCCGTTTGCGATAGAATATCAGTGATGTCTCAAAAATTGCTTTTCAGGGGAATAAATTTTTTTTATCTTGAGGCACTATATAAATCATGTATTGAATTGTCCACGTTACACATTTGTCCCATTGAGAGTAAGCCTGTATTTAAAGAGGCATTATATAAAATTCTCCATTAGGTTACATCATCAGGGCAACAGTTACATCACTGTTTGTTATTGTTTAGATCATACAATGTGAGCAACCTGATGGAAGACTTGAAGTTCCTCTACCGTACAGCTGGTCTTAACGGCAAAGGAATCACGTTCGTCTTCACGGACAATGAAATCAAGGATGAGGCATTCCTCGAATACATGAACAATGTTCTCAGCTCAGGAGAGGTCAGTCATACTACCAGTGGCGTAGCCAGGAATTTCTGATGGGGGTGGGGGTTATGGCCGGATGCTTGTTTTGTCTTATATAAACAAGGCACTAAATCTGAACTCTCTAATTATAGACCCATCTCCATACTACCCTTCTTTTCCAAATTTTATGAAAGAGTTTTATATGACCGATTATTCTCTTATATTAAACAAAAGAATATTTTGTACCCTCTGCAACATGGGTTCCAACCGGCTCATTCAACTTCTATGTCCTTACTTGATATTCAAGATAAATGTTCAGATGCTATTGATAATAAACAATTTTCATTAGGCATCTTCCTTGACCTAGCAAAGGCCTTTGATACGGTCGACCATAAGATACTATTGGCTAAACTTAAACATTATGGGGTTAGGGGTACTGCTCTGAATTGGTTTGCAAGCTATCTAACATCTCGCCAACAACAAGTTTTATGTAATAACTCACTATCTGACTTCTTACCCATCCGATTTGGAGTTCCCCAGGGCTCCATTCTTGGTCCCCTTCTTTTTATAATATATATAAATGACTTGCCTAACTCTTCTTCTCTACTACATTATATCCTGTTTGCTGATGATACAAATGTTTTCCTATCCCATGCCTCTTACGACCAATTATTTGAGTTAGCTAATGAAGAATTAAAGGCTGCAAGTAACTGGTTCAAAGCAAATAAGTTGTCACTTAATCTCTCCAAGACCAATTTCATATTATTTAGAACTATCAATAAGCAAATACCCGCTCATACTAATGATATAGTCATTGATGGCATAACTATTCCTCAAGTTACCACATCTAAATTTCTAGGCGTGCATATGGACCAACACCTAAAATGGAATATCCATATTGATGAAATCAATAAGAAAATCACCAAAAGCATTGGCATCATTAATCGAATTTCCTACTTACTACCTTCTCACATTCTGACCAACTTGTACTATACTCTCGTTTATCCTTATCTTACCTATTGTAATATCATTTGGACTTCCACTTATGCTTCTCACTTAAGTAAATTGCAAATTGCACAAAAAAAGGCTCTACGAATCATAACTAAATCTCCCTTTAACTCTCATACCCAACCATTGTTCTTATCACTTAAACTACTAACCATTACACAAATCAACTTCATCCAAACTTGTGAATTTATGTACAAGTATCGTAACAAACTCCTTCCATCTGCTTTCTTATCTTATTTCTCCCCTACTGAATTTAAGGCTGGCCTTAGAAACAAGCCGGATTATAAATTAATCTTCGCCAGAACTAACATCCGTAAACTTTCCATTAAGTTTCAGGGTCCACTGCTTTGGAACAACCTACCTATAAACATCCGTACCTCTAATAGCTTTTCGTGTTTTAAGCGTACTTTAAGAGCACACACACTGGAGCTTGTATTATAAATTGTTAGTTAAGTTAGTTAAGTTTGTTTTCAATTTTTTTGGTTTCCTACAGCATAGCTATTGCTGTTACTATAGTTTCTGTTTCCTAGACCTATCGTTCTGTAAGCTGTCATCTTAAATCTTCTTATTTCTACCTAGCTAAATAGGCTTTGTCCCTTTGGTGGGCCTGTTGTTCCTAAACACTATGTGACATCCTCTGCTATGATTGCTTTTAGCTTGATATATTTGCTGGCTGACATTTGAATTTCTTATTAAATTCCTGCACTGCATTACTGTGTAAGCCATGCTTACATGCACTTTTACTTTCATATTATGTGATCATAATATCGTGTATGTTGATGGATCAATAAAAAACTTGAAACTTCTTATATAATTGGACAAATAACCTTTAAAAATGTTTTTTTAAGCCAATGGGGGGGGGGGTTATCTCCCAAACCCAACCTTGGCTAAGCCACTGCATACTGCTGCTGTCACTACTTCTACTGCTACTGCTTCTGCCGCCACCACCAGTACTTATTATTATTTTGGGTACTTGACCATTGATGAGACTGATTTCGTTGTTTCTCTGTCTTTCTTTAGGTTTCAAATCTGTTCGCACGAGATGAGATGGATGAGATCTTGCAGGAATTGGCGCCGGTGATGAAGAAGGAGTTTCCACGGCGACCTCCTTCCAATGAAAACCTCTACGACTATTACATTACACGTGTCAAATGGAATCTTCACGTTGTGCTCTGCTTCTCACCGGTGAGATGAGCATTATTAGAAAATTTTAATTACATAGATGGTGCTACAGAGGGTGGGAATTATGTGCATAGGGTTTGCACTACTATAATTACACAACAAAATTTTATTGTGCAAATTTGATTTAACCAGTCTAGTTATAAGAATATGGCGGTGCAGTAAGAATATGACAGTGCTGTTCAATATTTAACATTCGCGGTGAGAGGTTAATTCTTGAAGAATTATTATGGGTATATGATTGGTGCTGCTATAAAAAATGTACAATTAAATTTTGTTTTGCAAATAGTAGATTCAACCAGTGGTTATAAGAATATGGGGGTGCTGTCGGAATATGGCGGTGCTGTTCAATATTTGACAGTTGCGGTGTCAAAGAGACAAGCGGTGTCATTGAGAGAGTCACCAGTGATGATTAAACATTGTGTTTGAATTTGATTAGATTAGTTTATGTGAGTTGGTTAGATTGGATGGTTCATTTTTTGCCGTTAATTTGTGTGTTTAGGTCGGTGAGAAGTTTCGCATTCGTTCGCTGAAGTTCCCCGGTCTCATTTCTGGCTGCACAATGGATTGGTTCCAGCGCTGGCCAAAGGATGCACTCATTGCTGTCTCCAACCACTTTCTCGCCAATTACGATGTCGTCTGCACCTCGCAGGTCAAGCAGGCGGTCGTACAAGTGATGGGAGAATTCCAGGTAAATGGAGATGATCCGATTTTTAGCCGTGGCTGGGCTGGGAGCGCCTCTGAGTAGGCTTCTTGAAGGGGCACTACATAAGTTTTCTGAATGAATGAATAAATGAATGAATGATTTAAATCTAGTCAGTCAATCAATCTATCTAATTTGACTATGGTTGATCATAACAAAATGTTTAGCTGTCTGTAGCTACATGAATGAAAAATGGACAGCTCTGCATTAGTGGATTTTCTTATTCTTTGGGGTTTTCCTGTTGATGACATCGGCAGATTAATCTCGAACTTTCTGTTTCTGTATCAGATCTAAGTTTACCTGAGGTTGTTGTTGTTAAGTCAATAAACAGCTGATTGATTGATTGATTGATTGATTGATTGATTGACTCAAGCAATTGATTGGTTGCAATGTATGGCAGCTTCACATTGTGGTAAAAGTTCTTTTATTCATGGCTGTAAACCTCTGTTTCTGGTTCAACTCTAGCGTTTCAGTAATTAAGATGAAAATATCGTGTAATGTAATATCGGGGTAGAGAGAGCATTTGTTTAGCTCTATAGCAATTTCTCAGATGCCGCTCGGAGACATTGGAACTGTTCTAGTATGATGGTGGCAGTGTTGGGGGGAATAATGTGGCGCTTGCTGTCCTGGTTGCGATAGTAGTTAAGACGATGATTGTGATGACACTACTGCTTGTGGTGATGATGATGATGATTACGACAGCGATTATGATTGTAATGATGGTGAGTGGTGAACTGGTGTTGTTGTTGTCGGTGGGTTATTGTGGTGGTGAAAACAATTGCATTGACATTGAATGAACTGGTTCTAGGGCAATTACCTCCTGGACAATTACGCCCCCCCCCCGGGCGGTTATTATGCCAACTAAAGTCATAACTCTATCAATAACATTTAAATATTTAATTAGGCAAGCTTTTAACATGACTTAAACTTAGTTTTCTGCACATGGGGGGGTTATTGTCCAGGGGTAATTGGTACGGAGGATAGTTGTCCGGGGGTAATTGGCACGAGGGTATTTGTCCGGGAGGCAATTTTCCAGAGGGTAATTGTCCAGGGGTAATTGTCGGGGGGGGGGGTAATTGTCCTGTCACCGAATGAACTCACCGGTTTCGCTTCATTGCTTAGGACATGGTCGCTGAGATGTGCACCGAGTACTTCCAACGTTTCCGTCGCCAGGCGCACGTCACGCCCAAGTCATACCTCTCGTTCATCGGCGGCTACAAGTCGATCTACGACTCCAAACGTCGCGAGATTGGCCAGCTGGCTGAGCGCATGAATACTGGTCTAAAGAAGCTTATTGAAGCAACACAGTCCGTTAATGAACTGTCTAAGGAGCTGGCTGTCAAGGAGAAGGAGCTTGATGTTGCGTCGAAAAAGGCGGATGAGGTGTTGGCGGAGGTGACGAGCAGCGCTCAGGCAGCTGAGGCGGTGAAGGCGCAGGTCCAGAAGGTCAAAGATAAAGCTCAGAAGATCGTGGATGAGATTGCGGTTTGTCATTTTTGACCTAACGAGTTTTTTTTCGGTATATACTGTGCTGATCAAAGTAAAAAGCAGCCTTTTACTAAGTGCAACCTCTTATCACTCATTCCCTCTTACTCTTAGTCGTTTTGTACATTGCAGAACGTGTAATTGTTGTTTGGGGTTTTTTAGCAATAAACTTGAAACATAAAAAAAAAACTTTTTCAGTAGTCGTTTTGTACATTGCAGAACGTGTAATTGTTGTTTGGGGTTTTTTAGCAATAAACTTGAAACATAAAAAAAACTTTTTCAGATACTTTGCTTGAGACTCTGTCAGATATCATATGCTGGTGAGGTTGTGCTGATATGAACTCATGTTCTGAGGCCTATGTGATGTCTATTTCTCTCAATTTATTTTTCGGTGAACGTATTGTTATGGACTTTGCCCTCAATAGTGAGATTTTGGTCATCCTCATAACTTTGCTGCTTGAAGATGTTTTTATTTCCTGGATCTGTCAAGCTGAAAGTACTTCTGAACAGCTCATTAAATAAGAAGACACTTCTTAAATTCGTGGATGCTATATGATTAGAGAAGCATGTTTTAGATTATAAGTTCTTGTGTATAACTGTTTTCACCTAAAATATATTATTAAGTGTATGAATTTAACTGAGCGTCACTGAATATTTTGTTAAATTATTCAATTTCTGTGAATTTCTGGTTTGGCAACGATTTTTCATGGTGTTCACAGCACTTGGATACAACAGTGAAGATTAATTATATTTATCGGTGTGCTATTTCTTGTAGGTGGATAAAGTAAAGGCTGAGGCAAAACTGGAGGCTGCACGACCGGCACTTGAAGAGGCTGAGGCCGCCCTTGGGACAATTAAACCAACCCATATTTCCACTGGTATATTTAAATATCATGTTTGCTTTATTTACGCTAATCAATATACTTCTAAATAAAAATTTACATGATGAATGAAAATCGGACGTTTTTCAGATGCACTTAAACTCGAAATGATGCTTCTAAGAAATTACTATATGCAGAAATATGTAAATTAATGTGTTGTATTTATCTTTTGTTTGGACCTTGTGTATCTCTACTGACTTGGCTGTACAGTTTGTATTGCAGTACTTCTTGATAAGAGTTTTTATACAAAATGACTTTTAGATAATGAATTATACAATAATTGTGACTTTCAGATAATGAATTATACAATAATTGTGACTTTTAGATAATGAATTATACAATAATTGTGACTTTTGGATAATGAATTATACAATAATTGTGACTTTTGGATAATGAAATATACAATAATTGTGACTTTTAGATAATGAATTATACAATAATTGTGACTTTTGGATAATGAATTATACAATAATTGTGACTTTCAGATAATGAATTATACAATAATTGTGACTTTTGGATAATGAATTATACAATTCTGACTTTTAGATAATGAAAAGATTCGGCGTTTATCTGTTCAGTTGTTCTCGTTATATTCTTGCCTCCATTGTATGAAGCTAGTTTGACCATGGAACAACAGATTGTGTGGCTTTCTAAGTAACCATCGTTCTGCGTCTTGTTTCTTGCAGTGCGTAAACTCGCGAAACCTCCGCATCTGATCATGCGCATCATGGATTGCGTCTGTCTTCTCTTTCAACGTCACCTCGATTCAGTTTTTGTCGACCCTGACCGACCAAACTGCCTGCGACCTTCATGGTTTGAGGCCCTCAAGGTCATGGCTGCCAGCAATTTCCTTCAGGCGCTTCTTACTTTCCCGAAGGTCAGTGGAATATCTCAGTTTTACAGGAAGTAAGTTACATCAAAAGTTCAACAGAACATTGAAATTGACTTTGAACTGGATTGCTTTACTCAATTGTTATAATTATATGTATATAATTATCTGGAAACTTAATGGCTTAGTGATGACCCTGTACTAAAAGCTACTGGGGAATCATTGCAACTCATCGTTGAAGTGGTAGGATAGTGCCTTTCAGGTTCCTTTAAGGCACTGCCTTTGTGTAAATTCAGAACATTTCATCGGAAAAAGTGTATGAAGTAATGCTGAGTTTGCTCAAAGCAAAATTAGGACTTTGTAAAGAGACATGCAAACAGTAGCTATATGGTGAGTGTGAACAAGCCCAAGAAGCCACTGATTAACTGTTGTTACCGGGCCTTTGCTATTGTTGATCCTTTAATTTGGAATCACCTTCCTCTGGAATTCGTGGCAGGATTCTTGTAGGGTATTCACCTGCATCTTTTCACTGCTTGAAGACATTTCTCTTTTATTCGCCTGTCATGGTGAGAGTGCTTCTGAGCACTGTAAGATGTGCTTTACAAATGTTTTATTAGATTAGATCTATTAGATTAGTATAGTACAAGTTACGTTTTTGGTGCTTTGTTCATTTTTGTTAGGACACGATCAACGAGGAGACGGTTGAACTGCTGCAGCCGTATCTTCAGATGGAAGACTACAACATCGAGACAGCGAGAAAGGTTTGCGGTGACGTCGCTGGTCTTGCGTCATGGACGCAGGCGATGGCTTACTTCTACAGCATCAACAAGGAAGTCTTACCACTCAAGGTAACAATTTGTTTGCTTTGAAGGGCTTCAAATAGGTATTGTAAAGTGATAGCGGTACTTTGTTAAAAATTCAGAATAACAAATAATTGTAATGATGATAATGAGTAATTAAGTAAATAAATAATTAAATACACTAACTAGTGTTATCCTTATCAATGTACTTATTTCCCTTTTAAGTCCATCGAGTGCTCAATGCTCATGATTTCTCAAATAACCTTCATCAAGCTGGACATACACAAGGACTAGTCATTCCATATCAGAGATTTCATTCCAGCAGAGATTTCTAAAAAATTTCTTTACGACACAATTCTCTGGATTAATAAATTTTGTAAATTTTCCATAAATAACAATTGCATAATATTGCATTCCAGAGAAATCCTAGACATGCTACTCAAGTGCATTCGGTGGTCTGTCTAATCTGCACTGTGGTCTGTATTAGTAGATGACCTATATACCAGTAAATGGTTACTGGAGCATCATAGTAGGGTAGGTGGGCTCCATCCATGGCTGTCAATGAAAACATGTACTAATACAATTACCCAATTTCATAGACTATAGAGTGCACCTGAACTTCTGTCCTATGAATAAGTCAATTAAGTGCATACCCGATAGCTTCAATACAGTCTTGAGACTGTGCAACTACATGGTGTTGACTGTGATAATGATAGTTGTGCTGTATATTAGTGTATAGCCTAATGATTAAAATTCTGTTTGTCAATTTTGTATGTTGTATGGTCTGCTTCTTGTAGGCAAATCTTGCCATACAAGAGGCGAAGTACGAGGCTGCAATGAAGGATCTGAACAGAGCGCAGGCTCAGCTGGACGATAAACAGCGAGAGCTCGATGTAGTCCAGGCTCTTTACGATCAGGCTATGAAGGAGAAACAGGTAGGATGGTTGGGATGAGGAAGATTTCTACCATTTGATTTTTTCAGTTGTATTTTGTTGTGTTTATCTTGTATGCATTGGGTTATGTAGATTTCAATAAAATTATGAAAAAATAAAGCAATTTGGCTGACTGCATTATAGTGCATATAAAAGGAATTTCGAAAGTAATTAACAGTAACAGTTGTTAACGATCCTCTGTACTGGTACTAATTGTTCAGTACCGGTACTAATTGTTCAGTACCGGTACTAATTGTTCAGTACCTAATCATCAGGTTGAGATCATTCGATTGAGGTGCAAACACAACACCAGCAATCGAACAAAAGACATTTTTTAATCATTACAATAGTAATATTCAGTTATTTTTTTCAATTCAATCTGACCGACCATGGGATGATCACATGAAATAGTAGCAACACAGGATATATCTAACAAGGTAGACATGAGTTAATTGTGAGACAGCCTGTTAGGTGCCACTCTGCTGCTCATTTTGCCATCACCCCCGGGAGTGGAAAGTTGAGTCATCCTTATGGTTTTCAAACCGGTGCCTTTCTGTACTTCATTTCTGTTTATTGCCATGCTGCCATTACTTGCCAAATAGTAAATTTTTGTGAATTGGAGTTCTGTGGGATGTTATAGCATGAAACAACCATCTTTTGATGCGTTGTGATGAAAGATAGCATTTCAGAAGTCATTTGATCAAGTTAGATTATGATTAGATTAGATTAAATGATTTGGGCTTGATGCTAATTAATCCCACCTGATATTAGTGCATAATATGCTATTATTTTCTGTAGGTCTTGGTTGACGATGCAAATGCATGTCGACGGAAGATGAACAACGCTACGGCTCTCATCGATGGTCTGTCGGGTGAGAGGATTCGTTGGACAGACGCCAGCAAAGGATTTGAGGCGCAGATCGGTCGACTCGTGGGAGACGTGTTGCTGGCCACTGGCTTCCTGTCCTACGCCGGACCGTTCAACCAGGAGTTCCGCAACCAGATGATGTCTGTCTGGAAGAAGGAGCTGCTACGTAACCGCATACCATTCTCAGATGTACGTCATTTCTGGTGTTAAATTTATTATTAGATATCTATGTTTATCCACTTGGAATGAACTTCCACTGGAGAGGCGCCTGCTCCCTAGAAATAATGCCCATCGCATTTTACACACAAGTTGCTGAAATCTAATTTGTATTGCCGTGGTTGGGCTGATTGTGCCTCTGTGTAGGTTTCTTGAAGGGCTGCTATACAAATTTTTAAGTGAATGGATGAATGAAATAATGCCAGGGATGGGATGGATGATTGCTTGGATAAGGACTGGTACCATGATTGATTGATTGATTGATTATTGATTGATTGATTGAATGATTTATTTGATTGTTTGATTGATTGATTGATTGATTGACAGACTGATTGATTGATAGACTGATTGATTAATTGATTGATTGATGATTGATTGTCTCTGTGTGTTGTAGGATCTTAACATCATTTCGATGTTGGTTGACAATGCGACAATCAGCGAGTGGAATCTGCAGGGCTTGCCAAACGATGAACTGTCGATACAGAATGGGTTGATTGTAACGAAGGCTGCACGTTACCCTCTGCTAATTGACCCCCAGGGACAGGGCAAGGCTTGGATCAAGAGCAGAGAACTCAACAATGAACTTCAGGTTTTTAATCAGAACCTTTTATTTGCGTTGATACGTTTATGGCTTTTGTTTTAATACATGTTTAATTATGCGGTTCATTTTTGGATTATGCGTGGGTTTGCAATAAAATGCAGTGTCGGTAGTTTTGGGATATGATGGATTTATGAATATTCGCTAAAAATGTTATCTTCATTATGAAATTACTTAATAAATTTAATTATTTTTATTTTTATGATCGAATGGTTTTTAATATTATTATCACGCCACTCATATCTTATTAGTTGTGTAGCTGCTGTTGACATACTTACATTATTATAATTAATTGTTAATATTAATTATTAGCAGTATCAATTTATCATTGAGCACTACTGTTATTGATGTTATTACTACCGTATTATTACAATGAGCATCAGTTTTATTACTCCTGACTATTATCATCAACGTTGTCCATGATGGATTTTATTATTAACCCTTTACCGACCAAAGTGTAGTAAAATGGGAAAATCCTATACCCTTCGCTGGTAAAGGGTTAATCTGAACAATTTGTCTTCTGCAGATAACCAACCTCAACCACAAATACTTTCGTACGCACCTGGAAGATGCCCTGTCGCTCGGCCGGCCGCTCCTCATCGAGGACATCCGAGAGTACCTTGACCCAGCCCTCGACAACATCCTTGAGAAGAACTTCATTAAGTCAGGCAGCACGTTCAAGGTCAAGGTCGGTGACAAGGAGGTAGACGTCATGTCCAACTTCCGTCTTTACATCACGACTAAGCTCGGAAACCCGGCGTACACGCCCGAGGTCAGCGCCAAGACGTCCATCATCGACTTCACCGTGACGATGAAGGGACTTGAGGATCAACTGCTTGGCCTTGTCATACTCACAGAGAAGAAGGTATGAAATCGTGTGATGTTCATGGTGGAAGATAGTTTAGTGGTTAGCATGGTAGACTATCGGCCATAAGATTAGGGTTTTGATGATTTATGTTCTTGCTCTGTTTATCAAGTAGTTTTGTGATGCTAATTATGACATTATGAGTTCTATTTTATGTCATTTTGCACCTCTGACTTATTTAATTTTTTGGGTGTTTTATTCTATTTTTGCATTGTTGTTTTGTGGCATTGAAGGAACTGGAGGCTGAGAGAACAAAGCTAATGGAAGAGGTGACAGCAAACAAGCGCAAGACAAAGGAGCTTGAGGATAATCTCCTCTTCCGCTTGACGTCCACTGAGGGATCACTGGTTGAGGATGAATCACTGATCCAGGTGCTCAGGGTTACCAAGGAAACGGCTCTTGAAGTAAACGAAAAGCTCAGCATCGCTGCGGAGACTGAGATTCGAATCAACAGCGCCAGAGAGGAATTCCGACCAGGTGAGCAATGGATGGTCGGGTGAATGCTGTTCAAAACACGTGTTCTTTATCCACTAATCTCTTGGCGCCTGTTAACTGTCGCGTTATGACGACCAGTTATTTTCTCAATAAAATATATGTATGATTGATTGATTGGTCAATAGGTTTATTTATTTGTTCAATGTGTGCAGTTGATTGATTGATTGATTGATTGACTAATGAGTTTATTTTCTTGTTCCATATGTGCAGTTGATTGATTAATTGATTGATTGATTGATTGATTGATTGATTGATTGATTGATTGATTGATTGATTGATTGACTAATGAGTTTATTTTTTTGTTCAATGTGTGCAATTCATTGATTGATTGATTGATTGATTGATTGATTGATTGATTGACTAATGAGTTTATTTATTTGTTCAATGTCTTCTTCAGTGGCAACCCGTGGTTCGGTTCTCTATTTCCTGATTGTCGAGATGAGTATGGTCAACATCATGTATCAGACATCGCTACGTCAGTTCCTTCAGGTCTTCGACATTTCCATGGCACGCTCGATCAAGTCGCCGATAACTACAAAGCGAATTCAAAACATCGTCGAATATCTGACGTTCTCGACGTTCGGCTACACGGTCCGCGGTCTCTACGAGCAGGACAAGTTTCTCTTCACGATTCTGATGACGCTTAAGATTCAGATGCAGGCGAAGGCCATCAGACCAGAAGAATTCCAGTGCTTCATCAAAGGTGGACTTTTCATATGATGTAGTCCAGGGCTTTTTTTAACGTGCAGTTGTACACAAAATGTGCAGTTCTAAATGGATTTGTGCAGTTGTAGAAGCACTTCTGTACAGTTAAAACAAACAATATAGGTCATTGTCCTCCATTTGGAAGTAATTTACCATAGAGGATGGGAAAGGAAAGAAGGAGTTGTGCAGTTCTAAAAATTTCCTTTAAAAAAGCCCTGATGTAGTCTATTAACCAAGGGCTTCGGTGTATTGGTTGTTTTTGTAGGTTAACATAACATTAGCAATTATTATAATAAGTGGTTCATAGGACATTTAGTCTGTGTTTAGAACCACTGCAAATTAACATGAAACATGCCTAATTGCTCAATTTTCCTAGTCTTCTTTTAACCCTTTACCGACCGAGGTATAGGAATTTCTATACCATTTACCGCAAGTTGGTCGGTAAAGGGTTAAAAGCTGTGATGGTGTTCACTGAGACTATGTTATCATCCAAACCATTCCGCAAGTCTACAATTCTTGCACTGAAGGAGTTCTGCCATAAATTGTACGACTATGTATCTGAACACTTACACAGCACATTTTGAGCCCCTTCAAAAAGCACTGGAACATTTCCCTATAGCAGTTATAACAGGATGCATCTTTAGTTTTTAACATGATTATCCCAGCGTTGCATTTAAACTTTTGTAAAATTCCTATTGATTAATAAATTGCGTCTGTCAATGTGGCAAGGTGGTGCTGCTCTGGACCTGAACGCAGTGGAGCCAAAACCAAAGAAGTGGATATCAGACATGACTTGGCTGAACCTCGTTGAGCTGAGCAAACTGGGACACTTCTCACAGATACTGATGCAAGTCGCTCGCAATGACAAGGTACACAGCTCAAGAACACTACTATTAATCATTGGATTAACGAATTGTGAAATAAATTATTATTATTATTATTATTATTATTATTATTATTAAATGAACAAGTTGTAATGCGACATTTAATTTATTAATCTGCTGTTGCGTTGCATTCATCTCTTATTGTTCTTAAAAGGATGGCTTTTAAAGAAACTGAAGGCATCTTTAAACGGTTCTAAATAAATAGCGTAAGTTAAGTTGCTGTTATGTTTATTCCAGGGATGGAAGGACTGGTTTGACTCGTCCGCACCAGAGGAGTCATTGATTCCCGATGGATACAGTTCGATGCTCGGCACTTTCCATCGGCTTCTGCTCATTCGCAGCTGGTGTCCCGACCGAACCGTGCCGATGGCGAAGATATTCGTCTCCGAAGTCATGGGAAAACAGGTCAGCCTCTTGAACTGACCCAATTGCAACTTGACCCAGTTGCAGTGGAAGAGAAGAGATATCTTACATGGGTGCTATAAGAGAGAGACAGAGGAAGTGAGAGGGGATTTCCTACTGAAAACTATTATGATGAGATAGAGACAGACACACAGACCTACAGACACTGTATTGAGTCTCCAGATGAAATGGACAAAGAGCGTACCAGTTTTTCTGTTTGTCTAAATGTTGCTTCTGTTGATCCTGTTGTATTTCCTATTCTTGTGTGAGTAAATGTCACATGGCCACGGATGGTTCAAACAGTGTTTCTAACTTCAGGATTCATGCTTGCGTGTTTACATGCATAAAAATAATTCTGGTAGACATTCCAATTGGTCTCCTACAATGAATGAGTCTTTTCTTGTGCAGTTTGCAGAGGGTGTCATCTTAGACATGGATGTGATGTGGAGCGAGAGCGATGCAAGAACTCCTCTCATCTGCTTTCTTTCGATGGGATCCGATCCAACCGAAAACATCGAGAAACTTGCCAAAGCAAAAGGAATAAGTGAGTCTTTGGTGGATTGATGAAACAAGTCACCAGCTGTGTTGGCAGCAGCTTCATTAGCATTTTCTGTCTGTACATCTGTCTTTACATTCATCATTCCATCAAATTATCTACCGGTATGTAACCGTTCAACTGTCCCCATTCATTTGTATATCATTTTTGTGTATCCGTGTATCTGTCTATCTACTTCACCATTATTCTATCGCAAGAATTGTCATCTATCAATTCATTTATTTGCATATTCAGCTGTCATCTATCTCTGTCTGGCCATCAACTTTGATCCATCCATTTGAATACATTTACTTTTTGCATTGTTGGATTGGTTCTCGAATGTTACTACATGTAAATTAAATTATGACCCATTTGATGAACTGAAGTTTTCTTTCTGGCTGCTGTCACTAAGGAATTACCAACTGACTTAGTGCAGGTATGCTATAGTAAGAAACCAGTGATCAATCTGATTGTTAGACTGTTTTTTGTTGCACGTCAGAAATCAACAGAAGGTTATTACATCTACTTTTAGGGTACGGAGCCATCTCAATGGGCCAGGGTCAGGAGATACACTCGCGGCGCCTCATCCTGCAGTGCATGTCCGAAGGTGGTTGGGTCCTGCTGCAGAACTGCCACCTCTGCCTCGACTACATGGACGAACTGCTCGACACCATCGTCGCCACCGACCCGGTCCACGAGTCGTTCCGGTGCTGGATCACGACCGAGGTCCACCCGAAGTTCCCGATAAACCTTCTCCAGACGTCAATCAAGTTCACCGCTGAGCCTCCGCAAGGCGTCAAGCCCGGCCTCAAGAGAACCTATGGACTGATCTCTCAAGACCAGCTCGACATCAGCAACATGCTGCAGTGGAAGCCGCTGCTCTATGTCGTCGCGTTTCTACACACGACCGTTCAGGAGCGAAGGAAGTTCGGTCCGATTGGATGGAACATTCCGTACGAGTTCAATCAGTCGGATTTCACGTCCACCGTCCAGTTCATCCAGAACCACCTCGACGATATGGACATCAAGAAGGTGAGTGTGAACCACCGCCAGGTCATGAGTTGTCGCTCCTTTCAAGATGGAGTTGGTTATAGGATGTTTGATTATATAACACACACATTCTGATATGATGTGGTTAGGGACTTGGATCCTAAATTTAATTAGAAAATGAACTCGTTATTGCAATGCAAGGCGATATGTGACAGTATTATAATTGATGCACTTCTGTAGACTATAATCTTTCTGTTCTTGTAAGCAGAAAAATCCAAGTAGTCAATGTGAAAAATAAGCAGCTATGCATTATCCAGGATATGCGTAGTAGCAATACCCATTTTGGCTAAGAAATTAACAGTTACTTCTTCTCGGTAGGAGAATTGTAGAAAATATAACTGAGGGTGTGGGGTCAGACAGTGATTTATGTGGACTTTGGGTGTGAAATGAGGACTTTACTATGGCATCCAAAGAAAGACTAACCCCACAACCCCCTGCAACTCTCACCCTGCTTTACCTTCATTAAGAGTTACCTTTCCGGACTTTGCATAATCTTGAAGTAAAATTACATCAGTTGATTTATCTTCCCTAAGAAATAATGCGTAGTTGCCATATCCTACCAGTTACCTGAGTTGTGCTTACCTTTGCAGGGTGTGTCTTGGAGTACGGTGAGGTACATGGTGGGCGAGGTGCAGTATGGTGGTCGAGTGACAGATGACTTTGACAAACGTTTGCTCAACACTTACGCCAAAGTCTGGTTTGGAGAGCACATATTTGCAGAGAACTTCCAGTTTCACAATGGTAAGATGCTCTTCTGACTTTTGTATATTGGACTAAAGTAGGTATGCGCTGTCCATGCCATGGCCTTGCATCAGGACCTTTGAGAGTTGTGATGTTGGTGCTGCATAAATATCAAGATACATACATGCGTACCTACGTACTTGAATAAGTACCGGTATGTACTTGTATGCATGTATATTTTATTACATATTCAGAAAAATGTATTGAATAGGTGGTGTTACCTGATAATCTGAATCTTTTTAGTTTGTGTTGGGCTTATGGAAAAGTCTGCCATCATCATCATGCCTTGGTGCATTCAGCTTCTTCTGAGTGACAACATTTTGATACACAACTACTATTTCACCAATTAGTTATCTGAATTGCTGTTTGACGATGACATTATGTCTTTCGTGCAATTTTGATCCTTGGTGAACTTTTAATCAGCAGTAGCTTAAAAAATTATATGCTGTGTATAACTCAGCAAATATTTTGCTTGTGTTAGTGTATGCAGTGGGATTTATCTTGTTATGATTTCTTTGTGTAGGCTACAAGATTCCAAAATGCAAGACGGTAGATGAATATAAGGCATTTATAGACAGTCTGCCGATGGTTGATTCGCCAGAAACATTCGGCCTGCACTCAAATGCAGACATCACGTAAGTGACCATGTCATCTGTTACTTTGGATGCCTTTAAAATGCGACAATGATATTATATGGAAGGTGACTTTGTAATGACATATAACCTCATTAAAAATGTGACTCGGTTGTGGTGTCCATTAATTTAAGGACAGTTTTCAGTGTAATGCTACATAAAAAAGCATTTTATGGTTCAGCAGATGTATCAGTTTCTTTAATTAAAGTTTCACATTTGCAGTTTTGACTTGTGCTGGGTGGCTGTGGTGGTTATAACTTATATCTTTTGTTATTTAAATGTTAATTGTGTAATTGTTATGCATGTGTTAAGATACCAGACGAATATGACGAATGGGATGCTTGAGACGATCGTAAGTATCCAACCAAAGGACTCTGGTGGATCAGGAGGAGAGACGAGAGAAAGTGTTGTATATCGACTCGCAGATGATATGCTTGAGAAGCTGCCTTCTGACTTCATCCCACATGAGGTAGGAATAACTCTGATGACAGCAACAGCACTTATGCATGTTTGCATGCGTGTGTATGTGTGTGTGGGTGTGTGTGGGTGTGATATGTCTGTTATGTTGAATCTCTGATGTCCCACCTTTGGGATTCAACAATGATCTGCTCTGATCAAGCCGAACTCTGAGTCCCTCGCTTGCGGACTACCGGCACTATGCTGCAGTGGCACTCTTTCTCGGTATCTGGCACCTGGTGACTAGAGGTCGCACTACTATGTTCCTTTCACACTTAAAAACTGGCATAGCCTATATTGCTGTGGTTGAACTAGTACCACTTCAGAGTAGATTATAAAGCACTCAATAATAGTACGTATGCATGTTGTGCATATGTGTTTAATGTATTTGTTTGATTTATCGAATAAGAGAACATTTATGTAGAGCTTTATAGGTTTCTGTAAGTGTTGTATATTAAATAGATATTCTATCATCAAAGATAACAATGTTAAAGGTAATGTAACTGCTTACACATGGATGAATTGTGATGTATGCATTAAATTAGGTGAAGGAGCGGTTGCGGAAGATGGGCCTCCTCCATCCGCTCAACATCTTCCTTGGCCAGGAGATTGATCGGATGCGCAGGGTCGTTGCATCTGTTCGTAACACTCTCAAAGATCTTAAGCTGGCCATTGATGGAACCATCATCATGTCCGAGAGTCTGCGCGACGCCTTGGATTGCATGTACGATGCGAGGATTCCAAATGCGTGGAAAAAGGTGAGACGGCGCCTTAACTCTTTAATGCGGAGATGGTAGTAAATGGTATGGGAATCCTATACCCTCCGGCATTAAAGGGTTAAGCGACTCTCTAGGCTCAGCTGCATCACTTGATGAGCACAGCGGGTTGTAGTTGGGTGATGAACAGAGGTAATGGACGATATAAGAAATTGTCGTTAAGTGGAATTATTTAATTACATAGGCTAAATTAAGTGTCCCGATGGTTAGATGATATGTGCTAGTATTAATGATAACTTATGCTATCAAGTGATGGAATGATAAACATTTTCTGGAGTTGTCTCATATATGCTGTGGAATGGCCTTCCTAATATTATTCGTGCTCAGATTTTATCTGGAGGCTTTAATTTTTCTGCCAGATGTCTTAAGACTTTTCTTTTTCCAGGAGTTCTTCGCACTGGGAGCGCCTCTGATTAGGTTGTACTGTGAGAGGCGCTTTATAAATCCAAAATAGAATAGAATAGAATAGAATAGAATATCGCTCAGACTACATTGAATTGGACTACTGTAGCTGACCCTGAACTCATCTATGAGCTGACCTTGACCTGACCTATTTCAGATATCCTGGGAGTCGGCCACACTCGGCTTCTGGTTCACAGATCTTCTCGACCGCAACACGCAGTTCCACAGCTGGTTGTTCGATGGTCGCCCCAACGTGTTCTGGATGACCGGGTTCTTCAACCCTCAGGGGTTTCTGACGGCCATGAGGCAGGAGATCACCCGTGCACACAAGGGATGGGCTCTGGATGCTGTTGTGCTCGACAATGAAGTGACGAAGATGGTGAAGGAAGATGTTACGAGTGCGCCGTCCGAGGGTTAGTGTTTACTGATCTGTCATTTGATTGCACTGTTTAGGAATTGGTTGTATTGGATTTTATGTTAGATTTCAATATTTACATTAGTTTGATATTGGATTAAGTTGCAAATTTTTTTAATAACACGAGACTGTTAGACTATACTAGACTGGATTCTGCTATGGACAACAATGGGCAAAGAAGCCTTAATTGGCATCTGACAATCGCACTTGCTGTACACTCATACTCAAATGACTACCAATTGATATCTTGGGAATTATGATACTGGCACTGTGGAAGCCATTAAATTAGATTCAATTAGATTAGACTAGATTAGATTGGAGATGATTTCAGTCATGCTGAGATGGCTGGATTGCTTTTGTATTAAGCTCAACTAAATGTAACCTAATATTATTTTGATCTTTCTTTTTTCCCCTCTCTTTCATTGAGCCATTATTACTGGTTTATAAATTTAGTTATGTAGGTTTTAGTTATTTTATTACAATGTTGTTTTAATTGCACTCAACACAACTATCAGAGTTTGTTTTGTAAGTGGAGAATTTATATTTATAATCAGGTTTTCTGTATTACTATGTGTTTCTGTTAAGGCGTCTACATCCATGGTCTCTACCTGGATGGCGCCGGCTGGGACCGGCGTAATTCACGTCTCATGGAGCCCCCTCCAAAGGTCCTCTACACCCCATTGCCGATTGTGCATGTGTACGCAATCAACTCCGACCGACGCAAGGGAACCAGTCTGTACGAGTGCCCAGTGTACAAGAAGCCGAGACGTACTGATCTGACTTACATATTCCCTTTGCTGCTGAAAACTTCCGCAAACTACGACCCAGACCATTGGATCCGCCGGGGAGTCGCATTACTCTGCGACACCAAATAATTATTTAAAAGATTTTTTTCATCTCTGGCTGTAGTGCTTCTAAGAACAATGATTGTATGTTTTGCTTAAATTTGTAGCAATTTGACTTTGTTGTGTAATTGTTTGAATGTATACAATGAATTAGTCATACGTTGAAGAGTGTACTGTGTTATTATTTTGAGACTTTTATTGAAACTTGTTGCAATATGTAAATCTGTAGAGTGACTTCTTGTTGTTGCTAGAGACAGACATGTATACAGGCAGGCATACAAACAGAATGGCAGGTAGAGAATAAGCTGCATGTGAGATATATATGATTTTTGCATAATAGTGATTTATTCATTCAATTTTTACAACTGTTCATAGTGTCTTTCCTTGATAATTAATTACATTGTGGTGCAAAATTGTTGGCCAGTTGATTCGTAGTCTATGTTTTGATTCATGTTGTACCTAGTGATGTTGATTATAATTATCTGTTGTGTGTTCACTAAAAAAATTGTTGTCTGTGATTTTCAACTAAAGAATCATGGGATTAATTTCTTCAGGACTATGCTACTAATTAATGTTAATGACACTTGTACAAATGGCAAAGGCATTATAAGCCAACTATTGTGTGCCATCTTTCCTTGTGCCATGGTTTTCTTTGTGTTCCCTTACCTTAATTTTGTTCCTGAGAGTGCTATCAAATATTTCAAATAGACTGTTATGTGAGAATGCTAATTATAGAAATAGAGCTACGATTATTGTTGGAATTAAGTAATGTTGGGCATAATTATATACATCTATAATTTTTTGCTGATCATGTCTAGGCATTCTAGTGTATGATGGATTGTGTTTGGACTTTTCTCGTGTTCTCTAGAATCTTGTGCACTGATTTTTTGAATCATTAAATAAATTTTCATTCTTGTTTGCCTGTCCATTTTGTGAGTTGGTTAGTGCCAGAAGAAGAGTACTTTGAACCTGACTAAGTAACTACTGAAGAAAAACGTTGACATCCCCTCCCTTATGAGGCAAACACTTTAATATCAAGGATGACATTTTAAAGACCTTCCTATAGCCACACGAAGTGTTTCTATTAATTGTTGCTACACGTATTCTCAATTTGAAATAATTATGGGCTGATAATGATGATTAAATATAAATGATTTGTATAGCACAATTTCACATACATCTAGTTAGAAAGCAGTGCATTAATGCTTATCTGGAATAGAAGGATATTGACAAATATTTTGGACCTTTGAGCCCAAACCTACAATGGTGCATTTTCTGATGAAAAGTGTGCAGTCTTGTTGCAGAATGTGCAGTTGACTTGTCTGTGATGCAGGGTGGCACGGGTGCATAGTAGGTTTTTCATAGTAACTTTTAATACATAAAATGTTACTTACCAATTCAAGCAGAGTTTGAGTGAAGAGTGTCCAAATGACATTTCTTGCTATTGCAGACTTGATATAATTTATTATTATTGATCTGTTGAATAAGCCATTTGCAGTCGTCTGGCTCTGATTTGGCACTGAGAAATTTTGAAGATAAGTTTGCATTTCATACGCTGTAATAAATATCCCATCATTTTATTACATATGAGAAAGGTCGTCAAATTAAAACTTATATTCTGCATCAGGTTTCGAGCAGTTGCTTATATAGCATGTTAAGTACATGGTTAGAATGGCAGAATAATAATTATACTATGTTTTTTTTATTAAATTGCAAACCGACACATTGCACTATAATTAAAACTCAAATTATGAATGAAAAATAATACAATACAATTAGTCGTTTATGCAGCGCTTTAAAAAAAACCAGTCTTGCACAATAGTGCGAGCTTCACTACAGATCTAGCTATAATGCAATGAAAACAAATGAGTTTTTAACTTTGATTAAAACTCTGCAATAGATGAGCACTGGCGAACGGAGGTCGGAAGACTGTTCCATTCTTTAGGTCCTGAGAAATTACAAAATGACTTATTACAGAAGTCGGATTTAGCTGTAGGCAGCCATGCAAGGCGTCCATCGCATCTTACTGTTCATTTTACCAACGCCATCTACGAACGAGATGTCAAGTCGACTTTCGGGGTGTGGGGTAACGGGAAGAGATCTTGTGTCCACGCGCTCATCGTGCCAACGTGTTGCAATTACTCTAAACCTCACAGAACATCATAGAAGGTTTTTAAAAGGAGATCTTAAGAGATGCTACGCTAGGAAATACCCGCTTTAATGCGAAAGTTATAATAACCTTTACTGAACGTAAGAGGTTATATGTAGAAATGGTTGCAAACGAAAGAGAAACACGATAGATAGGCCTAATCATTACTTCGACGTTGCTTCGTATTTAATGTGAAATTTTGGAACATCATATTACTTTCTTATTAACATAAAGATGTCAGACAACTAGGCTGGAACCAGTCTAATTCTATTTATAAATAAACTTCCGGTTTCTCAGACAATATTGAGAAGCACGTTTTATTCTAGAACACTCGGATAAACGCAGTTTTAAAGATTTTGTCCTGAATTTTGGTCTGACCGGGTAGCAAATTAAGTAATGTCCGACGAAGTTATCAAAGATGATATACCTGACGTGTTGTTTCCTGATTTGAATCCAGAGGACTCGAATGGAGTGGCGGAGATAGAAAGCCTCTGCATGCATTGCCACGAGCAGGTTCGATCTTATCATTCAGCTCATTTAATACTGAATAAATCAAAGTGGATAAATTTGTGAGATAAATTTGATGTTTGCTATAAAATGGCGAATGCCAGCTGTATAGATTTCTGCAGTTGAAGATATTACGCATACAAGTGCGTAATAAAATTGCCACAATTCTCATGGATGAATATATAATTATCACTGGTTGATGGCCGGATGACAAGAGACTGATTTGGACATATGCCTTTATTACGTGTAAATTTATATTTAGTTGGGTACCACATGTGTAATAATGGCAGAGCAATTTAATCTGAATTGTTGTTGTCAGGGTGTAACCCGTCTTCTTCTGACCAAGATCCCGTTTTTCCGAGAGGTGATAATTTCATCATTCCAATGTGATGAATGTCAATACTCAGATCGAAGTATTCAGTCTGGTGGGAGGATCCAGGACAAAGGAATCCAGTATACACTGTCCGTTAGAAAATCAGAGGTATGGAAAACATTTTGGGGAACTTCACATAATTTATGACTGGTCAGTTACATGAAACCTGATTGAAGGTGATTTATTAGACATCTGCTCTACAGAGAATTAATTGTGCTATTATATTCTGAATATCTTGAGCAATGTTTTGCTAACAGCGGTGCATAGATAATAGATATGCAGTTTACTGTAAATACAGATAATTGAAATATTGCATTTGTATATAACTGACAAAAATTTTATTGTTTTAATTTAGTGTAAATTTATCTTTCTTTTTAGAAAATGACTAAACAGTGGATTTTTGCTAATGCATTTGTCAAATTTTAAAGTAGTCACACGTAGCAGAATTTAATTCTTTTTTCCTACTCACTTGTATGTGAAGTCCTGTTCTCATGATTGGCCTTGAGCAATGTTTTTTCATAAGCAAAACCGTAACGTATGTGAAATCGTTACTGACCATGAATGAAACTTTTATTACTCCTATCTAATAATCACAACTTTATCTAGAGTTCCATTTAGATGTGCGGTTTTTGACCCTTTACAGACCAAGAGTTTAGGATTTCCCATATCAATAACTACATTTTAGTTGGTAAAGGGTTAAGCTAACTCTCTGATGCTGCCATACGTAGCCTACACTACAGAGAGTCAGTGACTTCATTTCGTTGGCTTGAGAATGTGAGGACAGACGAGTGCCTTCTAGTTTTCCGTTTCATCGTCATCGACATTTTATGGAGCAGATTCTCCTATCTTTCTGCCAGGCTTTCAAAGGGCTAAACCTCTGTGTAGACCATCCTACTTCTAAAACTCGAGGTGTACTAAAATTGCTTGATGATCTGATTTCTTTATTCTTTAGGATCTGAATCGACAGGTCGTTAAGTCAGATTACGCATCGTTTGCCATTCCAGAACTTGAATTCGAACAGATTCCAAGCAGGAAAGGAGGTACAATCAACCAATTTACATTCTTAATTTTCTCCTGAAAAACATGCCTTTTTTAAGTTTAAAAAACTCTTTTCGTAGAATAGATGCAGAAGAAATTTGTGTTGCTTTTTAATGACAAATTTGTTGTTGTTGTTGTTGTTGTGCAGACGTGAGTACGATCGAAGGTTTACTTGATTCGGTCGCTACTGGTCTTCAGTTAATGCAGAAGGAACGAAGGGTAATGTCTTAGTTGCTTACTTGGTCATTCATTTATTTATTCATTCATCCAGAGTCATTCCACATTCATTCATCTATGTATAAAAGTAGTGTGCATTGCCTGTAATCTTATGATGGCCGATGATTTAATCTTGGCTGACCTGTGATTTTACAGTGTACATATCAGATAGAAACTTTGGTATTGTAGTGAACAAGGTATCTTTGTAGAAAATAGTAAAGTTATTCTTTTTATTGTTATTTTCAATTAAATATTTTGAAACGAACACAGATATTAAGTTTTAATGCATGGATCTATACGTTTTTGGCTGTGTTTCATCCTAATGGGTTTTTTTGGAATTGGCACTATGTGAATTCGTGATTAAAACTATAATTTATATTGCAAAGTGAACCACTTATTCATTGCAGGGTCAGTGTTTCCTGTTTTTAGTTTTGTTATGTTTGTATAATAGGAAGTTGATGCTGAAAAAGCAGACAAAGTCGACGAGTTCATTAAGAAGTTGCTGGCGCTGAAGGAACTACAAAAACCATTTACGATTGTATGTAGTTTCTGTAGACAATATGTAATTGTATATTACAGTAATTTAACTCACTGAAGTAACTCAGTCATATGTTCATTGACTGTAAATTAGTGTAGTTGTTTATATAGAGTTTGGAATAATAAAATTGTTTAATTCTAACTGTTAACGGCTCAAAAAGATGAAATCAGGAAGTTACAGGGAAAGTTTGAACCATTTTCGTTTAAACACGGCCTTGGGCCACATTATCTAGCCCTACCAAGAGTTACAGCAAGGCGTTTGATTGCATAGACCATACACTACTGTGGCGGACACTAGTTGAGATGGGAATTCCGAAGCATTTGGTTAAACTACTAAAGGGCCTCTATGTGGATCAAGAAGCGGTAATAAGAACGGAATATGGTGACACAGGGAAATTTAAAATAAGGAAAGGAGTGAGGCAGGGGTGCATTTTGTCCCCTTTCCTGTTCAATCTGTATGCCGAGAGAATTATGAGGAGGGCTGGATTGGAGGAGGCAACAGAAGGGGTAAGGATAGCGGGGAAAATACTGAATAATCTGAGGTACGCCGATGATACGACATTATTGGCGGGTAAGAGGGACGACCTAGTCGAGTTAATAAGAAGAGTCAGGAAGGAAAGTGAAAAGGCGGGACTATACTTCAATGTAAAGAAAACAAAGGTTATGACAACTGCAACATGGAAAAACTTTGAGGTGGATGGAGAAACGATAGAGGTAGTATCGAGCTTCACATTCCTGGGATCTATGATAGAGAAGGAGGGAAGAAGTGATATGGAAATAAGGAGGAGGGTAACAATGGGGAAAACGGCAATGAACGGTCTGGAAAAGATTTGGAAGGACAAATACGTGAGCAGGGAAACAAAGAAAAGACTGGTAAGAGCACTGATCTTCCCAGTCGTCCTATATGGATGCGAGACATGGACAAAGACACGGGATATGGAAAAGAAAATCAACGCGTGTGAGATGTGGATTTGGAGAAAGATGCTAAGGATTTCATGGACGGAGAAGAGAACTAACGAATCGGTGCGAGAGGAGCTCGGAATAGAGAGGGAGGAGACACTGCAGCAAACAGCAACTTGGAGGAAATTGAGCTACTTCGGCCATGTGATGAGATCTAACGGTTTGGAAAAGGAGCTGATGACGGCATGCGGTGAGGGACGGAGAAGATGCGGAAGACCAAGGAAGAAATGGTTGGATGAAGTACAGGAAAAGTCTGGCATGAGACTGGAGGAACTAAGAGAGGCGACTAGGGAGAGGATCAACTGGAGAAGATGCACCAGGGCTTTCGCCAGAGCTCCAGTAGCTGACGGCACCAGGTGACCAGGTGACCAAGAGTTAGTTGATGCCTTTGCAAAAAGAAGTTTTATTATGAGAACGTTGTGTTATTTTGCATAAATATTTCTATGACTTATTTCTTCTGTAAGCTACTGTGCGTTTGCTGGTGGTCTAGTAAAGAATATTTTTTGCTTGTTTAGACATCATTATTCAGTTTAATATAAATTATGTCCCACTGTTTCTCCAGATTGTCAATGATCCGACTGGTAACAGCTTCGTCGAGAATCCTAACGCTCCCCACAAAGACGAACATCTGACTGAGACCCACTACGTTCGTACGCATCAGCAGGACATCGATATCGGTGCTGCGGTAACAACCTTATGCACTGACCTCATTTGCATTACACACGACCCAGTTACATTCTGAATTATTTCATTCTGATACAGATGTTGACTGCAACATAGCTTTCTGATGATGTTTTAGTCTGCGTTAGATTTTTTGATAATTAATTAAAAGTAAATGTTTTCACATATGCATTAGTTTATTTTGAGTACTATTTAGTATGTTGCATGTGTTTATGATAAATTTCCAATTTATAAATTAGTAAATGATTTATAAATTGTGACAGTATCGGAAGATGCAAATAATAATGTTAATGAATAATAATGAAAATGAGGATAGTAATATAAATTTAATAAAAATATTATTTAAGTTAATTATAAGGTGCTGAAATGAGTTATATGAATAATCAGAATTATATATGAAAAATAAATATCCTGACTGCAAGCAAATATTCAAAATTCTCATACATGACTTTTGGTCAAAACATAGTAATAGATATTTGACGTTGATGCATAATCATTGATGATGAATATTCAACATTGACCAATATACATGATAATTGACCTGGATGCATAATGATGATGAATATTCAACATTGACCCATATACGTGATATTTGACCTGGATGCATATTCATGTTACATGTTATTTTAGGCTGAGGATGAAGATGAAATCAGCGAAGAGACCACAGCTGAAAACGAAGAAGAAACAACGAATCTGAAACTTAAAGATGAGGTTCGTTATTTTGCATCGTGAATGGACAGACCTAGCCTGTGGCCATACTGTTACTGATGTCGTTTAATGTGATGAAAATTTCATTGAGCTGTTTGTAGGAGGACTTGTTTTTTTGCTGACGAGTTTCTGTTTGTTTGTATGTGCACTTGTTATAGCGCCCTTTCAAGCTCTAACTACTCAGAGGCGCTCCCGAATGCAGAGCGGACACTGCATCGGAGTTTCACGCCGAAGCGCTGAGCAATAGTGAGTGAAGGACTTGCCCAAGGTCCTTACGTGGCGAGGTGGATTCGAACCTTCCGGCTCCAAGGCAACGACGCCAGCACTACACCACCGCGCCCCACTGTGTCAACTGTTTGACTGTTAGCGATTCAACAACAGCGACATTGACTTGAATTTTATTTTGGACTTTTTCGCAGGTGAATATATGTGATTTAGCATTTGATTGGTTGACTGTGTAGCAAAGGTGCAGGATGTAAGTTCACTTTAGATTTCATTTTAATCTGATCTAATCCAGAGGGTTGTGTAAATGCCATCCGTGACGGTGCTAGTTATGCAAGGCAGGTCAATAATAAATTAGGCAGTGTGTCAAATGATCTGCCATGACCTATGGTAGCACCGCCACTGATTGCCGTTATTATAATGACCCGGTCGGCTGTGACTTATTGGCGTAACAGCATTTGAAAATCACAATTCAGTTGAAAATCTATTAGGTCAATGCATGTAGACTGTAAACATGTCTGTTTACATTTGCTTTAAAAGACCATTAACAGCACTGAGCTATGCAAGTCATTAGATAGATTCTGTTGGCCTACATATACTGGATCATGTTATAATTTACATTGCCAAAACTTAGCATTATTGTGTTGTTATACATGCGGTGATTGACATTTTATTTCAGGTGCTGCGTTTTGCTGCGAACTGTCCAAATTGCAATGCTCCGTGTAGCACGAACATGAAGGTAGTCGGTAGGCGAAATTTTTCAATCCAATATTCAAATAGTTGTTTGTCATCAATATCTGTTATTATTGCTGTATGTTTATCAGAGATACGGTCAATTGTTTGGAAGGAAAACATTGTCTGGAGACTATTGGTGATATTTGAAACGGTTGCGTATCATTTGATTCAGGCAGGGAGAAAAGTGCTGTGCCCCTTCAAGCTCTCTACTCAAAGGCGCTCCCAACTACAGCGCGGACACTGCATGGGAGTTTAATGCGAAAGCGCTGAGCAATTGCGAGCGAAGGACTTGCCCAAGGTCCCTACGCGGCAACTTGAGCTGCAACCCTCCGACTGCAAGGCAACGAGCATGTCCACTACACCACCGCACTCCATGATGTTCTACTGATGTTGCAGGCTCGTTGTGAATTAATACCAGAAATTTTAGGCTGTCGCATCGCTGGCTTAAGTACATTACAAATGCTCTGAACATATTTTCCCCGTAATCTCTTCAAATGTTACCATATTTTAAAATACTTGAATTTCCGTTTTTTGAGATTTGCCGTTTGAAAATATTGTAGATATACCGTTTTTCAAGCAAGTGGTGATCATGGCAACGAATTGCGAGATTTGTGGACATCGGGACAGCGAGGTCAAAGGTGGTTGTGGAATTGAGGATATGGGTCAGAGGATCACGCTCCATTTGACGGACATCAAGGATCTCAGCCGTGACATCCTCAAAGTAAGTGACATCCTCAAAGCAAGTGACATCCTCAAAGTAAGTGACATCCTCAAAGTAAGTGACATCCTCAAAGTAAGTGACATCCTCAAAGTAAGTGACATCCTCAAAGTAAGTGTATATGTAAAGTATGCATGAAGTTAAATTGCATCCTCGTTTAACTCTTTGTAAAAGCTGATGGCGGATGTAGAAATGGGTACTGGCAATTGCTAAATCTTATGTTATATCACATCAGAACTTTCCTAAAGCTTAGATTATTATAAGTTTTAATCTATTACAAAGGAGTCAGGGATATGGATCCAAAATTTAATTCGTTACCTCCGGCTGCAAAAAAGTTACAAATTAATTATTAAATTTTAACAATCGTTTGGTTTTGGTGTTGACAGTCGGACACTTGTGGCGTTCGCATTCCAGAGCTTGATCTCGAGTTGGTCGATGGAACTCTCGGAGGAAAATTCACAACAGTTGAGGGACTGCTGACGCAAATCAAGGAACAGGTTCAGACAAATTGTTTAGGAATGGCGTCATTTTTCAGCAACAATAACTATCGTCTAATATTTGATGTTCATTTATTTATTTATTTATAGGGGAACTTATATTGCGCCTCTTCAAGACTATCTACTCAGAAGTGCTCCCAACCAAAATCGCATCTAAATAAGACGGTTTTAAGGCTAGAATACAACTTGGTGGAGTGATACATGGGCACTTGGCGAAGTGCCGTGTGAAGAAGCTCTGTCCATTCCAGGTAGCAGGTCCAGCAACCAAGAAAGCACCAGTAATAAGTAGAACTAGAAGCATTATTGTTAAAATTAAATATCTTTTAATTTTTTTATTGATTGGATGAAGTATTTTAATTTTCTGTGCCTTAAGTTCTATGACAGAGTTGTTTAATTTATTTTGGGCTTTTGGTTCATGCGTTTAACTTTCCAGTACTGGTTTTTTTATAATCTGTTCCTAGCGCTGGTTCTCTGCTGTCTTAGGGTAAAGTCATTGGACTATTTATTGTTCCATTTTCTTTGACTTTGTGATATTGTATGTTTTGCTTTTGTGTTTTAGTTAGAGGGCAAGAATCCATTCATAGCTGGTGACAGTTCGCAGGGTGGCATGCGAGCACGAATGAAGGAGTTCTGCGGTCGGCTGGATGGGGTTAGTCCAACATTTTTTACTGTCGGAAGTGTTGGGGATTGAAGCCACATAGCTTTTTGTTTAACCTGTGAGTTAAGTAACCGAAAAGATGTTAGGGGCTTGGATCTTGACCCCTCAGCTCTTTTATGGCATCGATAATCAGAAGTGTCAAGCGCATGGTACATGACCGCACATATTTTGGAATCTTCAAATTGTTTTTGACCATCTTAAGATTGGTAATTAATCATGTAGTGACACTTTGAGTCTGAGTTCTTGCAGTTGATGGATATTTTAGTGATGGGCAATATGTCTAAATTTATAGTTTTTGTATGCATCTGTTAGTCGTATACATCAACAGTTTCATTTTGAAGTATTTAATTACTTAACCCTTAATTACTTAATTACTTAACCCTTTGAACCCGGAGATCCCGTAACTGTGTCGGGTTCAAAGGGTTAAGACACCAGTGGATGAAACATTTACGACGTGTGTACATTTTGATTCCAAATTTCTAGTTAAATAACAATGTTGTAAGAATAATAATTAATAATTAAATTAGTAAGTGGTAGTTGTCTTCTAAATTCAGATCATCAGAGGAGAAACGCTGGACGTTCATCTCATCATCGACGATCCAGCGGGCAACAGTTACATGCAGGTGTGGCTTGATGTCTAGTCATTCACACACTTCTTATTGCAAGATCATTCCTTTTTGTCTGGGTCAGGTCTGCTTCACGGCAGTAACCTTAAAGCAGTGCTATATAAATCTCCACAATTAATAAATGACTGAAGTAATGCATCACGTACAAAACAAATGATGCCAATAGTTTTTACAAGTTGCTTAAATCTAATTTGTATTGTTATGTTGGGCTGGGAGCGCCTCTGAGTAGATATCTTGAAGGGGTGCTATACCTGTTCCCTAGATCACTCTCTGACACATTCTATAAGCACTTGAAAACTTCTTTCGGGCTGTGCTGGAGTGAGGAGCACCTCTGAGTAATTTCCTTGAAGAGGTGCTACATAAGTACTTGAAATAAGATAAGATAAGAATATTCTTTAATATACCAATTGCTATCCACATTTTGGTGTACAGACATGGTATAATAAACAAACGTACATAATTTCTATATCCAATCAATGTCAAAATGTTTTCAAATGCACACCGACTCGGAAGGCTTGGCAAACGTTTACCGATAATTCTTTTCTTGAATTCGATCTAGAATATCTACGCGCCTGACGACGATCCAGAAATGAAGATCGAGAGTTACACGCGATCGTTCGAACAGAACGAAGAACTCGGTCTCAACGACATGAGAACGGAAAACTATTCAAACGACGAACACGGCGTTCACACATGAACCGTTTAACCCTTTAATGCCGAGATGGTAGTAAACGGTATGGGAAATCCCGTACCCTCCGGCATTAAGGGGTTAAGGATGCTTTTACCTTCAGCGGTTATATTCGTTGGTCTGTTCTGTCTGAGCATGTCTTACATTGATACTGTATCCGTAGGGCCCGTCCATATGTTACATATGCAAAAAAATCGTGTTTACAAGTTTCTTCAGCCCTGTTGCAAATCGTACATTTTGTGGAACACCCAATTGTTATTATTATAAAATAAATTCATAGCACGCGCAGGGTCACACCGAAATGTGAATCTGAGGCACGGATAGTCAGCCACCAGAGGAAGATTTTTTTTTTATTGCTCCCAAGTCAACCATATACAGTTCTGTTTTTTAACAGATCAGTAAACTTAGACAACAAATGTGATAACAGAACATAATCATTTCAATGCAATTAACAGATGCAGTTAGAGATCCATGTGCTTGAAAGCCAAGGAGAAGTAGTGCGTTTTAAGGCACTTTTTGAAGGATGTTCAAATAAGCTTCTCTACACTCGCCCTCCCTTACGAAAGTTAACTAGCTAAAGTCACCTAATTTGGAGGTTAGCCCACTTGTGCATAAGACCATCCCTATGAAACATGTATTTAGCCGTCTTTATTTTTGTTGAACATCACATTTGCTTGCTAATAGTTGTGGTTTACCGTTTGGATCTGAACAGAATTTAATTGTAATGTAAGCAGATGCTATCGGTGACTATATGATAATCATCATTCACCATGAGCTGTATGCTCGTAGGTGTCCAATGCCAACTGCGTCCTCTCCATCTATCCGCCTCTGTCCTGGGCCAGATGGAACAGCTTTTGTAGTGCAGGGCTGTTCTTAAGGAATTTTTAGAACTGCACAACTCCTACTTTTCCTTCCCATCCTCCATGGTAAATTACTTCCAATCGGATGACAATGACCCTATTTTGCTAGTTTTAACTGCACAGAAGTGCTTCTACAACTGCACAAATCCATTTTAGAACTGCACATCTTGTGTACAGCTGCACGTTTAAAAAAAACCCTGCTGTAGTGAGTCCTTACACCAGACATCTATGTCCTCCTTCCATAATTATAAGATAACAGAGTTATAAATAACGTCACCACCACCCACCACCATATGCACCATTGCACCTGTATGCAAATTGCCTACATCCAGTAACCTCCTCCTTGCATACGTAATATATGGGCAGCCCCTTAGCAGAAACTGCTGAAAAGATCATTTGATAAATGATAGAAATAAAAATTGCCCAAAAGATGCGTACCTTCTGAGCGGATAATAATTACCCGTAAGACTGTTTATAGTGCAATTGATAATATGAAATGCAGTGAAATTATAGTGCACTAGTTTTAAATACGATTGTGACATTGTACTTAAAACGTATGGACTGTACCATGGTGGTCATTTGATTACTTTAATATGGAAGCTCTACTCTGTCTTGACAGTCCCTTTGTGTGGATTTTCATCATGTTCGTTGCTTCTAACGTACACATTTACAAGACAGTAATTCAAATCTTGTTTTCGTTCAGAATTATCATATCACCAAATTAACGACTAAAACTTTGCTGTTGAAGAGTTTGGTGATTTACTGTACGTTATGCATCTTAATGTCATTCAATTTTGCAGTAATTTTGAAGTCTGCCTATAACAGCATTTGGAATTTCTGAACATTTACTTGAGGTCTTGCAAAAGTTCCAGGAATGTTGCTGTAGGCTCATTTGAAGACTTAATTTATATATTTGTGTAATAACTGATACAAACAACATGAAACATCCAGAAACCTTGGAAAAATCTGTATTTGTTTGATCTTTGAAACTTGTTCTTGTGTAAAAAAATTAGTACTCCGCAGTTGCGGTGCTGCCATAGGTTGCGGCAGGTGATTTGACATACTGCCTAACTTACTCGTGATGGGCCTTATGACCTGCCAACAATTCTTTGGAAGTCTTCAAATCATCTTTACATTAAATTTATTCAATCTGCTGAGCATCTTCATACATTTTATCAGGACTTTATAAACACCTACTCGAGGCCTTGCAATTTTAGCAGACCTGGCGTGACCTGCTAAAATTGCACAGCTGGTTTCGCCACTGGTATTCAGTGATTAAAGACCATCTTCTGGCTGCCAGGGCCATTATTGCTATTCAGTGATTAAAGACCATCTTATGGCTGGCAGGGCCATTATTGCTATTCAGTGATTGAAGACCATCTTATGGCTGGCAGGACCATTATTGCTATTCAGTGATTAAAGACCATCTTATGGCTGCCAAGGCCATTATTGCTATTCAGAAAGACCATCTTATGGCTGCCAGGGCCATTATTGCACCATATTAGCAGAAAATAAACATTGTAGAATCGGATCAATCGGTTTGATCCTTAGTTGTAGGAAAGTTACTCGTCTGTAAGAATACAGTTACTAGTGCTTACTGCTTAATTAGGAAGGGCCAGATATTGATTAATGCTTGAACTAGTTTCAATCACACAAAGACAATTTTTAAATTACTGAACAATTCATATCTGACTATAATTAAACATAATTCTCGAAAAGTATGTTAAGTCCTGCTCCTTCATTTTCATCTGAAATATTGAAGAGAAATATTTGTTTTTAATTTGTTTAATGACATGAAAAACTTTTGACGTCTTTTTTAAATTAACCATAACAAGGTATCAACAACAAAAACTGGTAACAGGTTAATCAAACAGTCGCAGAAATGCATATTAACAAGTAAAAACGCACAAATACTCAGTATATCTGAAAATGTCAACCAGTGTTTAAATGCGACAAAATAATTTATTAAATTTCAGTGTCAATTGTAAATATAACAAACATGTAGCAACTTAAACTTCATCAATAACAATGCAGAAATTTAAGCTGAGATGAGTCATAGTTTAAAGTGCTGAGTCACAGTTTTATTAATTCAGAATCTTTGTTAAATAAAGGTTTCAAAATGCAAGTTGTAAAATAATTCTGAATGACTGAGAGAGAGTTTCAGAGAATTAGAACAATCCGGATATTATCCGAATCGATTCTAAAGCCCTAATCTCCTCTGGTGCTTCCTCTCGTGCTTCCCTTCATGCTTCCAGCACCAACGCTTGCGCCTCCGGAGCTGGCGGACGCACTGAGGGGAGCCCCTCCTGAAGTGCTATCAATGCCGGATCCTGGGGTCCCTTCAAATTTGACTGACTGCGACTCCCTGCTCTGTTTCAGGCTGGGTGACCCTGCAGAATGAATGTCGTCCTTCTGCTGAGAGGCGGCTGACAGGTTGCTTGGCTGTCTGCTCGCAGTCCTCGATCCTGACGTAGCTGACTCGGCCGGGCCAGACGGTTGATGCATTTCAGCATCTGTCTGCTCCTGCTGCCGGTTAGCATCCCGTCTACAGAGATAAAGAGAAATATCATGTGAGACAACTTAAAGTAATGCATGTTTGATTCTAATCACCATCGCTGCTGAAATGTCTGACCCTATGGTCCACAGCTACAGTTCCTGCCTAACAGTAACATTTGTTTACATCCATAAAACTTGTTTGCAACATCAATAGAACTGACAAAAGGCATAGATCTCTCTCTATTTGACAGAGAGCATTTCTGTTCAGTCGAGATGTCCTGAATGCTACAGCAGCTAAGATACAGTAAGAGACAAACAGACAAGCATACTGACGGAAGGAAGGACACAGATTATACTAACTTTCTCTGTCTATTGACGCCGTACATAGTGCCTCCAACCAGCAGGGCCACTGCCACGACACCAATGGCAGATATGAGAGCTAAGTTGAACAGAAACAATATATTATATACATCAGAATATCTCAACCTTTTTCCCCTAAAACACCAAGTGCCAAGGTAGGAAAACATAACAGAAAGAAAATGTATGGTATGTAAAAAAACAAGAGTGGCCTTTGAGGGCTCTTTGCTCTGCTATGAAGGGGCAACTCCTAGTTTCAAAGCCTCGCTTAGCTGCCATGCAATGCCGAGCCTTTCTCGGTTGTATACGGCCATCCATCTGGAATGAGCTCCCTTAACCCTTTAATGCCGAGATGGTAGTAAATGGTATGGGGAATCCTATGCCCTTCTGCATTAAAGGGTTAAAAGCTGTGTTAATTACATCGACTAATCAAACTTTGCTTCATAATACTCTCGTCTTTTTATTTTTGCCGTGGCTGCACTGGGAGCGCTTCTGAGTACGTCTCTTGAATGCGTGCCATCATAAGTCCATAGAATGAATGTATGAATTTAAAGCCATGACCTCTGTGCTAATGAAAGCCCATAACGCTAACCATTAGTCTTTCAGATCATAATGCATTAACTGTTACGCAATGTTCATATAGAGTGCACTGTAAAATGTACTGACCAATTTCGAGTCCACTGAGGGGTGCTGACTTGCCCCCCTCCTCACTATCATACTCCTCATCGGTTGACGCCGCCGCATCCAGTGGCTGCTGCACCTGCTGTTTCTTTTCGTCCACAGGCGCCGACTCCACAATCTCTATTTTAGGACGCTTCAGCGCCAATTCACCTTTTGAGGTATCTGAAACAAGACAATCATCCATATCTTTATAAGTTCCTCTCAATATGGAGCCACACAAATGATATGTATGTACACATGCACACATATGTACACATACATACATGTACACTATAGTACAGTAACTCATTATAATAGACTATGTAATGGCCTCTCCTTGATGCTAGAACTCCTTCTCAGGCATTCCTCTCTAATAAGGCAGTTCTATTTGGCCTTGTTGTGATTGGGAGTGCCTCTGAGTAGTTCCCTTGAAGAGGTGCTATAAAAAATACATTTAATTAATTCATTAATTAATGTAGAACTGACTCCCATGAGCATCATGTAATATAATGAGTATATTTTATATTTCTTACACCTCAATTTAAAACACAAATCGGTTAAAATCAAGTCTTAGAATAAGTTCATACACCATATTATATTTATATACAAGCATTCCCACAGATATTCACACGTAAGGTCCTTATTGTCAAATCCTAAGTGCTGACATGTTTATTACATGTACCTCATTGTACCGGTATGTAATATTGCACAGCATTTTTAAAAACCTCTCAAATTGCCATCTAACAGACTTATGAAAGAAAGGCTGACAACAAATGATGATCCAAGTTCAGTGAAAAAGCAGTCCCTTAAAGCTAACCCAAAGAGTAAATAATAAATATAATTTCCTTTATTGAACATCTGCAACCGTTTACAGTGTAGGCCTACAGTTATCAATTGAAACAATTAACAAGGAACACAAATTATCACAGATCTTAAAGTCTACTAACACAACAGACGGCCTGCAATACAAGGGCACTAATAGCAAATAATAAAAATAAAAAAAATAAAATAATAATAATAACAAAGCACGACTATTCTATTCGTATGGGGGCTTTGAGAATCGGAGCAGAACTAGGTAAATAAAAT
>OX243819.1:17927728-18015228 GCA_945859605.1 Lumbricus rubellus | reverse complement strand
AAATGTCAACAGGCCAAAACAGCAACTAAATATTAAGACAAATTCAAATAAATTAGATGAAATTTCTATTAAAATAAATCAACAGTAACTAACTATTGTAATACATAATGTCTGATAATTAAATTAACAAGTAGTAGACAAACTTGACTCAGAACTCACCACGAAAGAATTCATCATGTCTACTGTCACAATATCCGGTACCTGTGAAGAATCAATCCAAACATCATGTGTCACAAAACTTTACTGCCATCAAAAAGATAAATGTTAGTAAGAAACAAAGTTTACAACGTATGTCGTATCATAAACAAAATAAATTACAATGAAGGGAGTTTTACAGGGGGATGGGGCGTGGGGAAGGCAAGGTAAAAGGCGGGAAAAAAAGAATAAATCAATCCATCAATCTTTGGTATAAATTCACTTGGTCAAGAGCACACAAGCTAGTAGCATCGGTCAGACAGATAACTGGAGTCTATTAATTGACTTAGTGCTGAGATTAGCTCAGGTATGGTTTCTACTCACAGTCACGTCTCATCTATAGGGGTTGAAAATACGATTTATTTGCATATGTAATATATGGATGGCCCCCTTACGACAACAGTGCTACAGCAGGGCTGTTTTTAAGGAATTTTTAGAACTGCACAACTCCTTCTTTCCTTTCCCATCCTCCATGATAAATTACTTCCAATCGGAGGACAACGACCTTTTTTGCTAGTTTTAACTGTACAGAAGTGCTTCTACAACTTCACAAATCCATTTAGAACTGCACATTTTGTGAACAACCGCACATTAAAAAAGTCCTGTGCTACAGAAATTTCCAGATTAGACTCAGTTGGTAATTAGTAATCTCTTCAATAATTTGCAAACTCCAAATGTAATAAAGCACTACTCCAAAGCCAAGCGTAGAGCACCAGCTTACAACGAAGCTGCAATAACAGTTAGAGGACAGAAATAATCATTGCACAACTGTTTGGACACACGCTGATCTAAGGTTTGTTTGTATGTATGTGCACTTGTTATAGCGCCCCTTCAAGCTCTCTCTACTCAGAGGCGCTCCCGAATGCAGAGCGGACACTGCATCAGAGTTTCACGCCGAAGCGCTGAGCAATTGTGAGTGAAGGACTTGCCCAAAGTCCTTACGCGGCGAGATGGATTCGAACCTCGAACCTTCCGGCTACAAGGCAACGACACCACCACTACACCACCGCGCCCCATAACTTACTTAAGCGTAACTCACCCTGCACGACTCTCCACAGCGAAACTGACTGATTGGTGAAAGCTATTTCGTTGATGACCGACGCTCCAATCCACATCGTGTCCGTTATCTTGTGGATCTTGAGCAGGTTTTCGATGATCCTCTGTACTCTAGGACTCCTCACTGACACCAGTTTGCCGTGCCTCATTTCGCATTCCCTCTGCGCCTTACTCCATGTGAACGACGTCTTTACGACCACGTAACATGTAGCTTCCTCACAGTAGGTTTCTGCAAACAGGTCACTTATAACCGTAAGCGCAATTACGATATTCAAGTGAGCACGTTTAAATAATGCCTCGTTAAAAAAACCCGCTAAGTTTCTCCCATTCTTGACGATTTAAGACAAGGATCAAACGTAATGGTCTTCATTCCTAAACCTCCTGTAATATGCCAAAATTGCCTGTAGTCTCATCATCTCGGCCTTCAAGTCTAGAGTATTAATACCCAGTCTTGCTCACGCAATAAAATTATTTTTACTGTATTTTCTCCTACACAAAATACGTCATAGCCTGAATCATAGAATGAAAAAAGCAGTTGCTTTTGCCCAAGTTTCAATCCTAAATTATGATATAAGAGTCATTATTACAGCAGGAGAAATAGTGATTAGCCAACTTGGTAGCATAATGTTCTAAAAGAGCAACCGACAAACATTTGCTGGTCTGCACAATTGCTAGCAACACTGTTAAAACAAATTCACTACGATCATGAAAAAAGTATCGGCAATGTTAAGTTACAGCAATACTCTATTGTGGTACTAATAG
Organism: Lumbricus rubellus; assembly: GCA_945859605.1. Lineage (NCBI taxonomy): Eukaryota > Metazoa > Annelida > Clitellata > Crassiclitellata > Lumbricidae > Lumbricus > Lumbricus rubellus. The sequence continues at coordinate 18,013,215 of OX243819.1, read as the reverse complement.
TCCTGACTGCATCAGCACAATCTCAGAAGACTGTGTTGCATACATAAGCCCAATGAAAAACTACACAAAGTCTCTGCAAAACGTACTTTCATCAGGATTCGCATCATCATCCTTGTCCAGATCTGAAACAGATGAAAAGACAGATTGAAAATTAAAAACTGCTTTTTGTAACTGGTAACTGGAGTGCATTCAATTTGGCATGGTTCAAATGTGCACAGAAAAAGAAAGCTGGTTTGTGGCCACCTTAATCAATTAAAAATCCATCATCTGTTGGCATAAATTTCTTGGATACCAGAAAGTAAATAAATCTTTACGGGTCCTCAGATGCACTAAACATTATCCTGCTGTTGGAATGCCACAACGTAAACAATGACGCTTAAACAACAGGGCCACACTTCTGAGAAGTTTCTCAAGAGGTATTATAAACGCGTGTAATCTATATGGTTTTTCATCATCAAAATTTAATGCACACAAAATGAATTAAATATCAATCAAGCAGAAAAAGCGCTCCAGTCTAGCTAGGTCAGCTGCTTCCTAGGTACTGCTCAACCAGACGAATTGTGTGTTTTGGGCGTTGAGGCAGAGTGATAAGGATGCTTCATATTGTGACTCATACTGCAAGGCTGTTCTTGAAGAGGCATGCAACAAATCAGAAATTTCAGATGCAACAGTAATCAATATTGTCATTGATACAAATATCATTGTTCTTCACAACATTAAAATTTGCCAACAAAAAGATCTCTACTTACCAAGTATTGGTATCAACACCGCATCTTCTGAAAAATGAAAAAATTCCTCAATAAATTAAAGTTATTGCAAAATGTCACATTTCCCCATCAAATATAACACCAAAAACTCATAAGTTTTTCAGAACTTAAGTCAATTTGCACTGTTTTGTCCCCATCATCTGATAATCTGAATTAACCCTTTAATGCTGAGATGGCAGTAAATGGTATGGGAATCCTATATCCTCCTGCATTAAAGGGTTAAACACTACACAGTAGTCTTTTCAGTTCATGTACTAGGAGTCTAGGACTATATCCCAGCTAGAATAATCAGTCAATCAATCAATCATCCAGTCAATCAATCAATCACACAATCAAGAGCCCTGACTTCCTGTGACAACCCTGGAAAAGTTTTTTTATCACCATGCCTGTCACCAAGCACTGCAATGTTGTGCAGGCACAAGCTGATTAGCACATGCAGCAAGTCCTAAGATGCACTGACATGTGTTCATGACCCTGGCATTAATCCAATTATAACAGCTGGAAAATAAACCTCATCAATAATTGTCACCATCAACTTCATCCTCATCACCCCATCACTGCCACCACCACCACCACCACCACCACCACCACCACCACCACCACCACCACCACCACCACCACCACCACCACCACCACCACCACCCCACCACCACCACCACCACCAACCCCCCACCACCACCACCACCACCACCACCACCACCCCCCCCCACCACCACCACCACCACCACCACCACCACCACCATTACCACCACCATTACCACCACCACTGCACCACCACCACCACCACCACTGCACCACCACCACCACCACCACTGCACCACAAATAACACATAAACATGCTTACATTACCTCAGCTTGTCCACCCAACGTCAACCCCCATACCCCATCAGATAACATCACCCAAAAATACAGTCTCCCAATACAATAAATAGATTCCATATCGTGCGATTGTCACTTACTTGTCAGTGGAGGCGGTGCCAAGTCCTTTTCTCTCAGACGTATGCATTGTTGGCTGAGGACAAAGAGAACGGCATTGTTGCTTGTGAGAAGAACGTTGAAGACAACGGTATTGTAGTGGTAGAAGCATTCCAGGCTGCGGCCGACCTTGTGAATCTCGGCGGCCATGCACTTCTTGTTGTGGATGCACAGATCTAAGCACTGCCACGCGCTAGACACCTTGTCGTAGAAGACGGCTGAGGGTGACATCAGGTACTCCTTCTTCAAAACACCTCTTGTACAATCTATACAGACCACAAGACAATCAATCAATCAATCAATCAACATTTCAAGGTACCTACTCAGAGGCGCTCCCGGCCGAGATCAAGCGAAAAAACAGTCTTCAACAATGTTCGAATGAGGCACGGTAATACTTTGAAAGAAAAGGTATTAAGGTTACATGCGTAAGGTAATTATAATTGTAATTGCAGTCTTGGTCTCATGGAAAAGGTCTGTGGCCTCAATAGTGGGAGGAGTGGGTTGAGGTGTGACAAAATGGCGGTATATTAAAGCCAACGTACAGCAGCTAAACTGGATAACATTCCTAAGTAACTGAAAGTTATCTTAATTTTTTTAAGGCTTATTAAAAATTGAAGAAATCTGAAGTACCTGACTTGAACTCCGTCTTGCCTGGTCGCTCTGAAAATGCAACAACATGCTTTAATTAGTCATAGCATTCTAATCTCCTAATATTGCTAGCAGTAATGTCATCTAACGCTTAGACTAGATGCATACATTGTACATGTATGTGTGCCTTGTGTGGCCATTCATACAGTACCTCTTGAATCCCTCACAGGCGCTGAAACATGTTTATCTAATAGATACAAATAATTATCACAACACAACTCAAGTAACAAGACTTGGAAGAATCAAGCAGGAATTAGAACATTGCAGGCAGTAGGTATTGAATTCAGGTTCATTCATTCATTCCTAGAATTTATATAGCGCCTCTTCCAGAAACCTACTCAGAGGTGCTCTCAGGTAGGCAAATCGTGCAGTTGAAGTACCATATAAAGATCCCTTTGATTACACACAGAGATAAAAAGGTAACAAGTATTTTGATCACTCTGTTTATGCCTGTGTTTCGTCGAAAAGATGCTAAACGTCGGCCATTTCCAAGAAACTTGTCAAAGTGCACAAATAAGTGTACTACTTTTACCTTCTTTTATCTTTAACAGAAGCAGCAGCAGCAGCAGAGTTATATATATAACAGAGTTAGTAGTTTAAATTTAATGACACTGTGTGATGACAAGGATTATTAGCATCGCCCTCCTCCTTTATCCAGACTTGGAACTGGCACTGCCAAACTGCAAGCAGTTGCGGAGTTGGAATAACAGAAAGAGAAGCTGGTCTTTAAAAGGACCTATATAAATATTCAAATATTTACATACACACTATTGCACAGACTACATATGGTATCTGATACACACAATATCCAAATGTTCAATAAAGCGGGGAGATGGCTAAACGGCAACACACTGGCAAGATCAAAACACGGCTCAACACCCAATAGTGCCAAAAATTAACTCGGTCTTCAACTCCCCCCACCCACCCCCAATGGCCGACTGTAAAATGAGCAGTATAACAATATAGACACCTTGCAGGCTGCCAAATCATAAAACTCTACTCCTGTTAAACTTGTAATCATTTGCTGCTGCTACTAAATAATATTAGGATGAAGCTCAAACACGCCGACATCTATTCAGTCCGTTCAGTAGGGACTATAATATATATAGATAAATATATACCTTTTGTAGGCATCGTCCCACAGTCGCTGATCAGTTGATACTGAATCCATTTCGGACCGGACAAGACATAATAGAAGTCAGCAGCGTCTAGATGCATAATGCAGTCTCCCTGTTCGTGGAAGTCGATGCCTTGGCACTTGGCGTCGTTCACGCAGCCATCGAGGCACTGCTCCAGAGTCTTGGCCGACGCCTTCTTACCTCCGATGGAATAAAAGCCGGGCTGTCTCTCCCAGCTCAGCGTCTTGCAATCTACACACGACCAAGTAGAAGACCATCATAATCAGACTGTTGATACTTTAGTCTTTATGCAAAGGTAACATAATAATTATATATTTATTTCTGGCTCATATAATTTTCAGATAATTTCCTGCATATGTCCCTCCCTGTGGAATGAACTTCCCTCATTGATATTTCGCCGTCATCCTCTATGATAGTATTTCCTCGTCTTTCTCTCACCTCAAATCCTGCCTTTTCGCTTGGGGTCACACTCACTGGGAGCGCTTCTAATTTTAGGCTTTTGCTGAGAGAAGTGCTTTATAAATCGTCAAACAGAACATAAAATTTACATATGAATAAACAATTAAACATATACAATATATCCTCTGAACAGACCAACTGAATCGTAAAATCAGATCCATAATACTACAAAATCAAATAATCAATAATCACATCAGGTCCACAAGCACACAGGGTCAGGTAAGATTCAGTGCCATGTCAGAATCCGGAACAGGTTGGGAGGCCAAGGAGACAGCACAACGCCAATGCAGAAAGAGATCATGATATCAACGCTGATGGTTGCAGGATAGTCAGTGAGTCAGTGCAAGCAGGTCTAATTGCGTACATACCAATATACACTGGTAAAAAAATTATACTTGGTGGCAGAGACTTGTACTTCTTGGACGCTTGGTGCAAACAAAGTGGAACCAAACTAGTGGAACAGAAACCTTGAAACCCAATGTCTTGGTGTAACCAAAGTGGAACCACACTTGAGGAACAGATGCCTTGAATCCTCCCTCTGTCCTTGCTGGTATGAAAAGCTCTCTACATCACAGTTGGCAGCAGTCTAGTATTCTAGCCTCTTAACTATCATGAACCAATGTAGCATCAATAGATAAGATACAACTCAACTCATTTTGCAACAAATATCAAGCTTACCTCTAGGTTTCCTAGGCTTCGGTGGAACTAAAAAGCACAACACAGAAAACAGAAATCTCAAAAATCATTGCATAGACTGCTCTCTGCAATTAAATGCATAATGTAACAGTGCACAGTGCTTTTTAAAATTTCTGCTCAACAGTCAGGTTGCTTACATCAGTGTCATATTCATGACATTTAAGATGTTACAAAAATGGTGCTAAATGACCTACAGGTCTTTATCTCTTCTTCTTTAGTGTTTCGCCCTTAGGCAGGTCCAAGATTCCAATGACACCATTCTTGCCTATTCTGTGCTTTTTCGTTGATTTATTTATATCCTTGTCACTTTTCTCTGTCCATCAACCAGTCCAACATCATCTTTCTCGGTCTTCCTGGTGGTTTCTTTCTGCCCATTCTTCCCTCCAGAACAATCCACAAGAGTGAGTCTCCCCTCAACATGTGCCCCAAGTCAGTTCATCTGCCTCTTCCATATTGTTTCAATCAGCGATCTTTCTTCTTGCACCAGCTGCAGCAGCACTTCTTCATTGGTTTTGTAGTCCATCCAACTGATCTTGGCCATTCTTCTTCACAACCAAAAGGTCTTTATAAACAGACCTGTATTAAAGTTTCTTATAAAAACTAAAGAAATTCATGCCATATGGCAGTGCAACTACAAAAAGGTGAGTCACAGAAGTTAAGATAACAATGATGATGCATTAAAAATTATTACAATAAAAATAATAATAAACAATAAACAGATTCAAAGGATACCATTTAGAATTAATTTTCAGAGTGACAAAAACCAAGCCTTAAAATTTGATCTTTTAAATGAAGAAACTTTATTAAAACATTAACAGTGATGGCAATTTATTGCAATCCAATCCAATGGCATTTAAGAAACCATTAAGAATATCACAGTGTAGAAATTAAGAAGGAACTAACATAATCTTTGTGACATCAATGTCCAATTTCAATGCAAAAACACTTTACACTTAAATTTACTCTTAAATACTTTCAACAATGCGAAAATAACAAGTATTCAACCTTCAATCAAAACGATTCTTAAGTAGCAAGGCTTCACTTAAACTAACTATTATTCCCAAACTGCGGGCCGAAAGTGGGTCGCAGCTGTGGCAAGTGGGTTGCCAAATTTACCATAAAAATTACAATACCAAACCATCTAGAGCTGCTTATGTATGCAAAATTTTTGATATATTTCTGGCAGTGAACATGTGACAACTGGAGCTGTGGAGCAGCACGCTTAGATCTGTAATTCCTTTCAGGTGGATATCGTTACAGTTACTCTGTCTGCTGCAAATAAAGTACAACTTGTAGATCTTGCAGGTGACTAAACTCTCAATGTCTGTTCTGTCCTTTGGCTCATAGATGTAAAAAACGATGAAAATTAAAAAACGGTAAAAAACGACGTTTTTTTCCCCAAAAATAAATAAAACGACAAAAAACCATAAAAAACGGAAACGGAAAATAATTTGCCTTTGTTACATGTGAAACTTCATTTTAAGCTCAAAATCTTTCCTTATGCAAGTTTATCTTAATCTGCAAATATGTATTTCTCAAATGATGACTTAGACAATTACATAATGACACTACATATGGTTAGCTGAATCTTTGAGAGTAGAGTGAAAACTTATGGAATATCAGACAAAAATTAAAGTAAGAAAAATAATGATAGACGGCAAATAAATAAATAAAGTTTTAAAAAAAACGATAAAAACGATGGAAAAAAATAAAAAACGAAAAAAAACACGTTTTTTTAAGAGAGAGAATAAAAAACGGGAAAAAACGTTTTTACAACTATGCTTTGGCTCAATGCTACAATTTGGCTCTATCTTGAACTTCTGACATTGCAGTGTCAATATTGTTCCCAATCTCAACCATAATACTAATCTTTCCAGTTTCCACTTCAAATTTTTGGACAACGGCGCTGCAGAAGTGCTTCGATTAGATCAGATTAGATTAGACTGGCGATTAGGACAAAAATCACAGAACAAGGAGCCAAAGGAATGGGGGAAAAGCGACGGGAAAAAGACTCCAATGCTTTTGAAAGACGCTGAAGAAATCCGTGGCAGGACTCTGCACACAGAACACCGTCCTACCTGGACCTGGATCTGGATCTCCTGAGCCTTCTCCGCCGTCAGCTGAACACGAGTAAATTTGAAAAACACAAAACGTCAATCAGTACACGCTGGTTAAACAACACAGAGGCAGCCATCACTTCATCCAATCCAGGGGCGGATCCAGGGGGTGGCAATCCGGCCATGGCCCCCCCCCATTTAGAAATGCCCATGTATCGTGGCCCCCCCCCATTCGGTTTGAAATTGGTATCTTTTTTCAGACTTTCCGATCGGACGACTAAAAAAAAGGTCATCAGATTTTTCTGCCAGTAAAATTGTTTGCCCCCCCCCCCGGAAAATTTCTGTATCCGCCCCTGATCCAATCTAATCTAATCTAATCTAATGACTTCTAAACAGCGCCAATATCTAATACACTCACATATCAATCAGAGACCCTCCAACAACTGAACACCATTTAAATAAAACGACAAAAACGGCTAAAACCAAGTTCAAGATGGTTTACATTGTTCCGTGGCATTACTGCGGACCGGCTGAATGCGCCTGCGACGCTCACACAGTTCCTTTTGAACTCCTCGTAGAGGTCTTGAAAATCCAGAGCCTAAATTACATTACCCTACAGCTTTACTTCAGTCAAAAAGTCATTATTTTTTATTACTCGAAGAACCTAACTCACTGGTCAAATAGAATACAATCTTCCATGTTAAACCGTTTGATACAATGATCGCAAATCTTGAACAAGACTACTATGCATTTGTAATAAACTCTGTAAATTCACGGTACAAAAGTGACCTACAACATTCAAAACTTTTCAGCAGGCACTGCAATTGTTGATGCTAATACAATTACTAAATAGTAAATACTGATACTGGTCCTCTCCCATGATTATAACACAATACAAGTAGAATACAATATATAGCACATTATGAAGTTCTGCAAAAGGATGATTGGAGTGGTCCAAATAAAGTGGCAGAGGGTGGGGGTGAACTGTTTTCAAACCACGTAAAAGAAAGTCTACCTAGCTGTTGATGTCTCCTTCGATTTTCAAACCTGTCACTAAATCTATATTGACATTTTAAACAAGATGCCTTCAGTGCATGTGCATCTGAGTAGTTTCTTGAAGGGGCGCTATATAAATCCTCTGAACGAATGAATGAATGAATCTGGTAAAACTATTTATTTTAATTTTATTTCTCACATAAATTACTATAGCATCCCTTCAAGTTCTCTACTCAGAGGCACTTCCGACTACAGCACGGACACTGCATCGGAGTTTCACGCTGAAACTCACAAACAATTGCAAATGAAAGGTTTGCTCAAGGTCCTTACGCAGCGGCTCGAGGTGGAACACTGGCTCTAAGGCATCGAAACAACCACTACAGCACCGCGTCCCACTATATAATTATGCCATGGCTACCTTTCTCACTTTCACAATCTCTGCCAATCGTCATCTGCTGATTTAACTTTATTCAGATCACTAAGGCATGATAACACTACACTAATCAAGGCCATCAGCTTAAAATAAATAGAATAGAATCAATAAACAAAGAAATTCAGTGATTAATTATTCAATGATTAATTACTCTTAACAAACAAACTAAGCTAAAATAGATTTATTGACGTGCATGTCTAAACCTTTGCCATAAAAACCACAAGTGACTCAGGCAGACAAGTAGACAGACAGACAAAAAGTCAGGCAGCAATGAAGAATGTTATTATGCAGGTGACAAGTAGACATAATCTGGCCAAGAAGAATCAAACAGACAGCCAAGCAGACAAACACAGATCAAAATGTTGCACAACTTACATCCGGAGCCATCGACTTCTTCTATTGGAGCTGCAGAAACAAGAACAAAGATCATATCAACTGCCATATTGACACCAGAACGTCACTTTATATAAACACAAACACCATAGCGCCAATTTCCATTCATCAAAGTTTACATACATGTAACGTTCAACAGAAGACACGTTTATCTAGAAATTTTTATAGCACCTATCCAGAAGGCCACTCAAAGGCGCTCCCAGTCCAACCACGGAGATACAAAAAGGCTCCAAGGAGCCTTAAAACACTGAGTTGAGTCAACCCTACATGACAGGCACACATTTCCAATGGGAGACTATTCCAGACAGATGGACCTACAACTAAGAAAGCACAACGCCTACAGGTTGAGGTAACGTATACAAATCAGAGGCAGCACAAAATTCCGCTACCTCATTAACTTTTAATCATTTCATCGACTAAACAGTGCTTAACTTCACATTCACATCCAAAACAAAGCATAACAATTAATCCGATTTCAATGCATAACAAAGCAACTTACTCGCTATAGTTGCAGTTGTGTTAGACGCACATCCCTTCGCCAGATAGTAGTGGCGGATGTTCGCCGTGCTGTACGACTTGGATCGGTTGGCGATGGTTGTGAACAGCCAGCACTCGATCGGACTCCGGCCGAAGTTCATGTCAACCGCAATGCAGTTCGTTTCACCGAGACACCCCGCCAGACAAGTGCGCGGCATCAAGATGGAACTGTTCGGGGTAGTAAAGTACGCGCCACCCACGTAATGAGTGTTTTCTCGCTCTTCCCACTGCCTCAGACACCCTGTGAAAAAATCAGTGAAGGTAAGCCAAGGTGTAATGACGTGTGTCGCATGCAAGCCTGAGTCAGAACTCCCTACACGCTGAATCATCATTCACTCATTCATTCATTTCAGACATTTGTATAGCGCCTCTTCAAAAGAATCCACTCAGAAGAATGAATCGGTGGCTTTTGGCTGCAATTTGTTGCTTTGAGCATTTGAGTTTCAAATGAACAAGTATATATGAATGGATCAATGAATGAATGAATGAATGAATGAATGAATGAATGCATGAATGAATGCATGAATGAATGAATGAATGAATGAATGCATGCATGCATGAATGAATGAATGAATGCATGAATGAATGAATGAATGAATGAATGAATGAATGAATGAATAAGGCCATCTCAACAAAACAGCCCCCGTTTAAGTGGACATTTTCAACTTACCATCATCTTCAATGGACTTTGTTGTAAAGTCTCCTGTAAGAAAAACATTCCACAAACATGATTCAAGAATAAGTTCTAGCAGCAGAAGTACCTCTTCATAACATATTCAAACTGAACAGAATTTCTCCAAGGTTTAGGTTATATGCAGCACACATGCTTTGAATAAATGAGTTCATAAATGTTAACATCCAGGCAATAATAAATGAATAAGTACAGATAGCTTGACAGGTGCAAAAATGATAAAAGCTAAAAGCAACTTTGTTACAAAATCACATAGTTCACCATTAACCGAAACCCTACTTCCACCTCGCCGCGTAAGAACCTTGGGCAAGTCCTTCACTCACAATTGCTCAGCGCTTCGGCGTGACACTCCGATACAGTGTCTGCTCTGCATTCGGGAGCGCCTCTGAGTGGAAAGAGCTTGAAGGGGCGCTATAACAAGTGCACATACAAACAAATAATAAGTGCAAAACGTAAATGAGGAATTTTTAAATTTGTAACTTGCTTCCCTTGAACTAAATTACAACGTAAGCAATAACGAATAAAAATGATAAATTAAATAATAAATAATAATAAATCATAAACAGCAAAAACAGATAAACTTGCTCGACAACTGGACGTCAACCAGCGAGCATCTTTCGACGAGCTCCCATTGCTCCGTGTTTTCCATGAGCAGAGGCACGAGCAGCCGAGTGCGATCAACGTGCAGTTGGCAGACGAGCGAATTATCCAACGCACTGGTACCCCACTGGATATCAACCGCGATGCACGCACGATTATTCACGCACGCCTCTCGACAGTCAGACGCCGAACGGACGTCCGTGAGAAATTTCCCGCCCAAACTGAAGAAATTGTCTCTCTTTTTCCATAGTCGACGGCAATCTGTTAACGCAATGTCACCAAGTAAACAACTGGAAGGAAAAGCCAGATTTAGATCCAAAGCCAATATTAACCCTTGAACCCGACGGGCCGGCTTTCCGGCCTGCTATCCATAGAGTTACGGGAGCCCCGGGTTCAAAGGGTTAAAACTTGAGTAGGTAAATCCTTTATAAAACTGAAACACGCATTTTGGCTTACATGCGAATAGCATTCATGTATTAGGTAAGCCAAATTGTCCCTAAAAATTTTGTGCATTACCTATCTTTGGTTTTAAACCTCTGCATAAATCCTTTGCAGTTATAAATGTACAGCATGTGCTAGATCTCCACTCTGGGATCTTGGGTGAAGTGAGTGAGTATGGGGTCTGCTTAATTGGGGCAAATCACCAAATATTGTGGGGTGCGGTGGTGTATTCGTTGCCTTGGAGCCGGAAGGTTTGAGGTTCAAATCCACCTCGCCGCGTAAGGACCTTGGGCAAGTCCTTCACTCACAATTGCTCAGCACTTCGGCGTGAAACTCCAATGCAGTGTCCGCTCTTCATTCGGGAGCGCCTCTGAGTACTTAAAGAGAGAGCTTGAAGGGGCGCTAAAACAAGTGCACATACAAACAAACCATTATGAATACAGAATATACAAATCATGCCAAAAGCATCTACATGGTTTAAGAGTGCACACCAATTGAATGATATTTTTTCTGTTCTCTTCAAAGTTTTGCTTCGCAGCTTGTTTTCGTGTGTGTCAGCAATGACATGTTTGTGGCTAGCTTTAAAACCTCAACAGAATTTTTGACCTTCCTCCTCGGGTGTCCTATTTCTCTCATGACACCAACCAAAATATCTTTGGGGTCAAAAGTGGGGATAGGTGCAAGACTTTGCCTGAGATTTTTCAATTTGGAGACTTGACACTTTCATTAAAACTTGTGCTAAAATGCAGTTGTATTCAGCAGTTCCATATGAGTAAATACTGGCTTACGATATGAGTTTATTACCTCAGGTCTACTTTCTTTTTGTATTATTCCAACTTAAATGCATCCTTCTTAAAAAGTCAGTAAAAAATGCACTAAATATCAGTCGTTACCTTCCCAACCTCAAAAATCATTTGGCAACCAACGTATAGCAGTTTTATGACTCGGCAAAGCATCTTTGGCATTGCTTTACTGCTAAAAGCACTACAGAAATTGTCTTTACATTACATTAAATTGACATTACATTAAATTGACATTTTGCGACAAGAAGGTTTTGTACAGTATTACTGGTAGTGATCGTACCTGAAGTTAGAACAGGGATTTGACCACCATCCACCCCTGCAACATAACAGTGAAAATTCAGTCATTATTTTCAAACAAAAAGATTTTACATTCTCACTTTATGCTTTCAAACAAGAGTAGCCTATGGGGCACAGACAGAGCAGAACGCTCAAAGCATCTTTCTATCCTGATTCGAACTTAAAAGTTCTCCCAACCCTGAGGTGAAAATAGACCAAGCTGACCACTAGACCCATCAATGAACCCAGATCTATCCAATCCGAGAACTTAATAAAAAAAAAACCAAAAGATCACACATACCGCCTGTACTGCATCTTTTGACGATAGTGTGCTGCGATGCGCCCGCAACCTTGATAACCTCTCGCAGGCTGAACGTCTTGATGTGATGGTAGCAGAGGACACGTCCAGCCTCATCCAGCAGGTCGACAGCAAGGCACTGAGGCGTCTGCGCGCACCGGGCCTTGCACAGGTCAGCCGTGTTTAAATTAGCCCAGAAGATTCCACCAGGTGATAGAATTCCTTCTTCAACCTTCCATTCATTCTCTGTACAAGTTGTGCCACTAGTACCTGCAACGATTGAAATGGTACAGTGATGAAAATTAACAGTAATAAAGTGGCAACGTAGTTAAATGGGACTGCAATGCTTATTGTCAGGAATGAAATATGCCATATGAAGTAACAATGAAGAACTGATGCAATGTTTTGTTTGTTTGTTTGTTTGTTTGTTTGTATGTGCACTTGTTATAGCGCCCCTTCAAGCTCTCTCTAATGTACTAGACAAGGTTACCTATCTGACACACAGAACTTTGCACGCAAAATACTTTGCATGCAAAACAGGTCACTAGAACTGTAATGTGCTGCACTGTATCGCAGTGCACCCGAACCTAATCTAAACATCCAATGTCAACTCTCTCCTCTCTCCTCTCAGCCCTGGATCTTATTCTTCGCAGTTTCTTTGGACAATCTCAATGAACCGATACATTGCTTGCAGCTATGCTGTGACCTGTGCTAATTACTGTCCAGTAATTAGCACAGGTCACAGTATATCTAATAATGCACTCTAAGTTTTTCCAGAATAGTGCACAAAAACTTAAGAGTGAATTAAAAGATCATTCTAATCTAACAATTTCTGCCACACCTTCCCAACAGTCAATGGCTAACAACATAGTGCTCAGTTATTGGCAACATAGTAGCAAGAACAACAGCAAAAGAAAATAGTAATCATACTAAGACAAGACAATAAAGTAAGTTGCTAAGTGTGTGTAATTCATTCATTCATTCATTCATTCATTCATTCATTCATTCAAGTATTTATATAGCGCCCCTTCAAGGAAACAACTCAGAGGCGCTCCCGACTCCAGCACAGCCAAACAGAACAGTTTTTAAGTGCTTATAGAATGTGTCAGAGAGTGATCTAGGGAACAGGCACAGCACATTCCATACCACCGGGCCAACAACAGAAAAAGCACAACTCAATTAATTTGAGATACAATGCAGGCAAGATGGCAAGGCTTTTAAATCAAATAACAACAGAAACTGATACAAACTTCCTAATTCACAAGTTCCACTCGATATCAGAATCGAATCAAGGGCCATTTCTTCTCCTGTTCCTCCCGACATTGCTCTCCAGATAATCTGCACAAGAAATGATTTAATTTTAATCTGAGATTAGGTTCATAAATGGCAGGTCAGCATGGCGTTAGATTAATATGGCTAGCAAGGCCGTAGCCAGGATTTGATTTCATGGGCTGTTTCTTCGGGGAAGAATTTCTGACGACCTTTTTTGGTCGTCGGAAACGGCTTTCTTACCATTTTCCGCCTAATTTCATGTTTTTTCCTTATAAATGTGCTAGTGAATGCATTCTTTTATCTTTACATTTTTCATTTGAAGGGGGGGGGGGTTTCTGGTTTCATTTCATGGTTTTTACAACAAGTGCTAGAAAATGCATTATATTATTTTTTCAATTTTCCATTTCGGGGGGTGTTCAAACACCCAAAACACCCCCTAGCTACAGCCTTGATAGCTAGGTGGATTAAATTAGGTCACACTAATTTGGTAAAGGTCAATTTAGCTTAAACCTTTACCGACCAAAGCGTAGCAAATGGAATGGGAAATCCTATACCCTCGTCCGGTAAAGGGTCAAAGACTAGCAAAACAACTGTATGCCTCAGATTTAAGATTTTATTATCTAAGTGCACACATCAACGATAAGTCCATCAAATAAGAAGACCTTAAAAAATTATGCTTGGTCCTCATTTGTTTATATATTACACAAAAATACACACCATATTACACCAGTCACTTGGAGCATTGCACCACAAGCCTTCGCTGGGATGTCATTTGTTCTATGCAGATGCCCGACACTACCCCCTCCCCCCAAAAACGTCTTATCACTCACCTGTGTGACAATGAGAGGCAAATCTTTAACTTCTACAGCCAACAAACTCCTCCTAACACAATTTACAAATTGAATTTCTGTTCCTCATCATTAACCCTTTAATGCCCGAGGGTATAGGATTTCCCATACCATTTACTACCATCTCGGCATTAAAGGGTAAAACAGAAACCTAAGAAAGTTGGATAGCAGAAATCTTTGAAGCTGGGCAACTCACTTGCAATTTAACAAGAACAGATTACTACAGGACGAGAACAAACAAACAAACAAACAAACAAACAAACAAACCAACCCGTTCGTTGGATTCCACCGAGTAAGGCAATTGTTCCAGAACCCAATTCTTCAGGTTGACGTCTGGGCTCTGCCAGATTACCTTACGGGTTTCCTCATCACTGCGCTTCTGAGTATACACATTTATTCTGCCAACTCTCGTGCCGTGGGCCATGTAGGCAAACTGAATGCATACAACACCTGGCGAACGGATGTCAGGTGTTGAGAATCTGAAATGAAAACTCTAATCTAAATACTTCTAAAAGACCACATGTAGCCTATAACATCAGATAAGTCACCCTCTTGATCACCACCGATATATATATATTTATTTATTTAGCTTAACATAATTATATTCATCTATATATACACACAATGTATAATTTTATATGCATATAATAATTATACATGCAGCATTGCACACAATATTTAGATAAAACCAAGGACAAAATTTCATCCCTCGAGTACAAACTATATAGACCAGTCTTTATAAAAAAAAGCAACAACATTAGATCCAGTGTTGTACAGTAACGAAGTAAAAGTAACGCGTTACTGTACTTAAGTAAAAGTTTGAATACTTTCACATGTAACGAAGTATCGCAAAAATGAAATACTTTTACTTTCAACGAAGTAAAATTTTACCCATATTTCAGTACTTTTACTTCGTTACAATTTATGCGACACTCGTTACAATGTTCGTTACTTCAAAGTGCTAATTAACATTTTGTTTCCCTAAGCTAAGACAGCTTATTCAAATTTGCATGCCTAAAAACAGATTTTCGATGGGTGGTGCACGCTGGATGCACTGCCATTTCTGCAGCAGAACGACTCTTCAGCTGTGCATTGTGCTAAGTTGCTAACAATGAATCGGAAGCGTGCGTACTAGACTCAACGATAACCATTTCGAGAATTTAGTACGGCATTTTTAAAGGTTAATAATCCATTGAGTTAAGCTTATAGAAAGACTCGGTACTTTTATTTTTTACTTTAAAAGTATTATTTGAAGGGGCTACTTTTTACTTTTACTTAAGTAAAATTTGTGATGAGTACTTTTACTTTTGTAATTAAAATCCATTTTACTTTTACTTTTACTTAAGTACATTTGCCCGATACTTTCCACAACACTGATTAGATCATCAGGCACCCTCTCATATTAGATCGGACAACATTGAAGATAATTAGCCTATATTAGACATATTTTCGATTCCATTTCGCTAACTTGTAGTCTGTGCATAATGATGAGTTCTCTACCCGAAGACAGGTCCATTGGTTTTAAAGCCCCCTCCCCCCAGGGATGAGATGAGTGAGGTGGTTTCACTTTGCCTTCTTCACAGACAATCATCGGTGAGCAACTTGTCCGATGTTGCTGCGCAGCGGCTTGAGGTAGACTGAAACTGCTCCCCTTTGATTACAAGGCACAGAACACACCACTACACCATCATGCCCCCCTTTGTACATAATCTATATTATATATTAATAATATATATTATATATTATGTACAGCTTATACACACATGTGTATGCATGGTTCCTATGTGGCAATATAAGGATCACTGTGTATCATTACCCTGAGCAATAATTATTATGTTTATCCCTGCTACTTTCAGTTATGTTCTAATTAATTAATTAAGTACTAATACTAACTTGCACTATATAAATAGTCATGGAGATAGAGATCAGGACTGTATAAGCTGTTAGCTTTTTCTGATTCCTTTTGCACTCTGTTTAGTGAGTCATGTTTATTCTGTTTGACTTGTGTGTGTGTGTGTGTGTGTGTGTGTGTGTGTGTGTGTGTGTGTGTGTGTGTGTGTGTGTGTGTGTGTGTGTGTGTGTGTGTGTGTGTGTGTGTGTGCAATACAAAAAATAAACAAATCATATGTATCCATAAACTCAAGGTATCCATAATCCCACTGCAAACTTCAATTGCACCCTAACAATCTTTACACCCAATATTCTGTTTGTAAACACAATGTTCATGAACCTTACTCAGACACTTGTAGCGACTTTAGATTATCCGGAAAGAAGTAGAATTTGGACTTGTCGTAGCCACTCTCTGGACCGGCGTCCATTATCGTCGTTGGTCCCGACTTTCGAACCCAATCTTTGCCAGACTGCAGTACCCCACACTCATCGAACTCAAAGTCGCATTTGAAAATATCTATAAAATGACCAAAAAATGTTATAACATATCGTAACCCTTTACTGACCAAGAGCTTAGGGTTTCCCAAACCAATTACTACCCTTTTGTCGGTAAAGGGTTAAAAAGTAATCATGTAGTAATGCATGCATTTTCATTCATTAATTAATACATGTTCACTATGAGGATTTATATAGTGCACGTTCAAGACGTCTACTCAGAAGCGCTCCCGACCCCCAGCACGACTAAAATGAACAGTTTTGAGATGTGCATAGAGTCAGAGTGAACCCTGGGGTGGTTATTTCCTAGAATGGCTCGGTAGCAAGTAAACAATATGGTGGCCATAGATGAGCGCATAATAGAGCGCTGCCACGTGCGGCGTTCAATAGCCCAATAAAATAAATTAATATCCCAATGTTTCCGCGAAAGTAAGCACGTAAATTAAGCAAGTAAATAATTAAAATCAAGATATCTAGAAATAAGAAATAAAAGGTATTTAGAAATGGAAGCTGGATGCAGGTATTTTTAAACCTGAAATCGAAGCTGGATTAACGAAAATACATGTTGAAATACCTGACTTAAAATCCTCAACCTAATTAAATACATAATTTGCAACATGTGTTTAATTGCTTTTTATTCCGTTTGTGAAAATTGTAAAACTTTTAACCAATCCCACTTCTATTTGAGGAAAATGATTTTCATCAATCCGACTTCTGTTTACCAAGAATTATTTTCTTCAGTCCAACTGTCATTTGAACACTGCTGAAACTAATTATTACAAGACTAAAATATTATTTTGACGTGCTTACTTGTGCGAAAACATTGGGCTATATAATTGATCGCCTCATGTGACAGCGCTCTATTATGTGCTCATCTATGGCCACCATAATGTTTACTTGCTACCGAGCCATTCTAGGAAATAACGCCTCTCCTTCATGCATTGCTTACCATCTAGAACTCATTCTCAGGCGTTCTTCTC
The DNA here is from genome assembly GCA_945859605.1 of Lumbricus rubellus. Lineage (NCBI taxonomy): Eukaryota > Metazoa > Annelida > Clitellata > Crassiclitellata > Lumbricidae > Lumbricus > Lumbricus rubellus. The sequence goes on along the minus strand of OX243819.1, from coordinate 17,995,521 downwards.
GTATCTTAATTAAGGATTTTTTGGCCGCACAGGGCTTGGGAGTGTTTCTCAGTAGTCCCCTTGACGGGACGCTATAAAAATTCATTACCTTCTGCTAAATTATCGACCGAAGGTTTGCCAGTTGACGTATGAGTTCCACTTCCACTGATACACGGCGTTATGACACGCAACTCAAAAGATAGCCTAACTAGGCCTAGGGCCTTTACGCAAATCAACAGAGCCTAATTTAAGGCTACGCAACCTTCGAGCGCTTCTGGTTTTCGAATTTAGCAGACTTTTGTTTCTGCAGATTTCTGGGCAACACATCGTAGTCAGAGGCTATAGGACCTGATAAACCACATCAAGTGGAGTAATTTATATTTAACTACTAATCAATGTTTTTAGTACTTCATCATCATAATGAACACGTTCCAACGTATGGCGCTACGTAAATAATCGAATGCATCATATAGATATGAGGTACAGTACAACTTATAAGGTCATTGACTCATTGGTACACGCCTCGAAACTGGAGTCCATTGCGGGGAAGTCGGGAACCCTAGACTCGTGAAATACATTATTTCTGACCAGTTTTTGAGATCAATGGCTACATTAATGTTGCTTTTTGGTCAGACTCGCTCAGTTTCTTACCTTCTGCGGCTATCACGGTGGGACTTATCACCAGAGCCAAAAAAATCCAGGCAGCCGATAAAATCCTTGGCCGCAGTTGACGATCGCAGCTGAAGGACGCCCTTAAAACCATCGCGTTGTTTTAATATTGTAACACTTCGCACGCAAACATACGCAGCCGATGATAGACTACACTGGTTTGTTGGCTAATAAAATTATTAATTGTTAATTAAATTACATCTTTCGTTGATATACAAATACTTTGCAGCGTTTAAACTTGGCGAAAAGAATGCCGTTGCTATGACGTCATAGTGACGTAATATCCTGCTTCCTGCACTTCTCAAATTATTTAGCGCTAATATTTATATATATATTCGTTTAATCACAGAATAAAGAAGGCGCTTTCTTTGTTCTGTGGTTTAATTCATGAAAAAAACCGTTGCCTTCGTGGAAATAAATATATTATTTCGTTTATTCAACAAACCGGTTGACAATTTGACACATACCGCAACCGGTTAGGCTACACTGTCGCTACAGTATACAGGACTAGCCTAGGCCTATAGCAGAACAGACAGCCTGCAACAGGCCTACACGGGCGCTAATAGCAGCCTACAGTCTATCCTACGGAGGTTCCGGGGATCGAACTCGACTCCGCTGATCTCCATGCCAGTACATGTCTTTTCGATCATGTCTGTGGACACCTAAACCTACCTATGAAAAAATCTTGGCAACGCAACTGACGTGCACGCAGGTTGATCCCGCCAAGGCCGTAGACAGAGGGGTGTTTTGGGTGTTTGAACACCCCCCCCAGGCCCGGCCTTAGGGCAAGGCGAGCGAGGCAGCCGCCTTGGGCCCCGCGCTTTCAGAGGCCCCGCGCTGCTGAACATAATTTTTTTCTGCCATAAGTTTTGAAGCGCCTTCGTAGTTTAGCAACAATAGCAATTTGAGTTTGACAATTTTTCTCATTTTATTTAGACTTAACATTTTCTATTAATCAATTATTTTATTTGAAAGAACACAGATAGGCCTACCACAAAAAAGATTTCTCCATTCTGGCAAAAATTTAAAAGTGAAAATAAAATAGAACACAAAAGGCAAAAATTTATCCAAATCAACATCCATTCAATAAGATCAATACTGCATTGGCAGGAAGTCAACTCGGCAAAGTTTTTACTTAAGGGCTCGCTAATCGCTTGCTGCCTTGGGCCCCGCACATCCTAGGGCCGGGCCTGACCCCCCCCCCCCAAATGGAAAATGCAGAAAAAAATGTATTGCATTTTTTTAGTTCGTGATGCGAAAACCACGAAACAATGCCATGAAAACACCCCCCGAAATGAAATAATAGGTAAATTACGATCTGAAAAATTAAAGTTGATGACTAAAAAAAGGTCGTCAGAAAATTTTGCCGATAAAAATGGAAATTTTTCAGGAAATTGAGCCTCCCCAAAACTGAAATCCTGGCGCCGCCACTGAAAACACCCCCCGAAATAAAATCCTGGCTACGGCCTTGGATCCCGCTCAGGTCGTTGATCCCGCTACCTCCACCACAGCGTTGCCACTCTAAAAATGGGGGGGAAAAAACAAGTTGGACGGTCGAAAAAACCCAAGAAAACCCAAGTTGCCCAAATCTTCGAAAATGTCCACAATTTCCCGTCCGAAAATTCTTATGACCTTTTTTTTAGTCATCCGGACCAAAAAATCTTTCAATTTTCCCGTACTAAAATTCTTTTTTTTAGTCTTCCTGTCCAAATCTCTAAAAAAATGTCCACAATTTCCCGATTTTCTAAAAAAAAACAAGCAAAAAACCCAAGTTCTTCACGAAAAAACCCAAGTTCGGATCGAAAAACCCAAGATTTCTTGGTCGAAAAAAACTCAAGCAAAAAACCCAAGTTCTTCCTGAAAAAACCCCATTTCCCAAGTTCGGATCGAAAAACCCAAGATCTTGTGAAAAAACCCAAGGAGTGGCAACGCTGTTCCACCATCAACCAACCAAAGGTTGACTCAGGCTTTAATTCGCCAGGACTGGTGGCCATAGTAAAGTGAGAAGTAGGACATAGGCTAATAATGCGCGCCTTGTACGGCTGCTGCAGTTAAATTAGACTCCTGTAACAACTCGTAACCATCGTTCATACGTTTAATTGCAATCAAAATTGCGTGTTCTCTCAAGGGTATTAGCATGCTTCTACAGCACCGTAACACGGCACGTTGTTACAAAAAGTGCTTTGGAAATCTGACGCTTTAAAACGCAGAAATGTTCGAATAAGTCGATATGTAGGGCCTAGAGTTCCTGTTCTGCTATGATTAAAACACGTTATGACTGATCGTTTTATTAATTCTAGTCTATAGATGTGAACACAATCGTTACCCAATGGCGGTGTCAGAGGCGGTTACAGGGGGGGGGGGCAAATCCGGCCATCCCCCATTAAAAAATTTCTTTATTTCACACCAGCTATTCTGGCATGGAAAAGTAGACGTGCCCCCTCCCCCTTGAGGTTCGCACAGGGTCAATAGGAGGGGCGACAGAGATTAAAAGGGAAAAGGTAGATAAAATGGTCTCTTTTTCATAAGAATTGGGCAAACGACTAAAAAAGGTAATAAGATTTTTCACCGACCAAAGACAAAAAATTTTCCCTGCCCCAAGCCCGAAAATTTTGCCCCCTCGAAAATTTCTGTATCCGCCCCTGGGCGGTGTCACTCCTGGTTGGGGACTTTGGGTAGGTTTGGCCTGCCCTTGGCCTGCAGCATTTCGTTTATTTAATGCCGGCTGTACGCCAAACATTGAAAACTGACATGGAGCCTCCATGTAATAGAATGTCATAGACTGTACTGTTATAGTTGAGTCATGCTGTGGTCGGAGCACTTCTGAGCAGTTGCCTTGAAGAGTGCTATATATGTCGTCACTGCATGAGCAGTAGTTCAGGACAACTTTGCACTCATGCACAATCTGGTGGTCCATGCTTAGCTTCCACGCAGGATAGAGCAGAGCTTTAGATATTAATGATCAAGTTTATGAATGACATTACAAACATTGGCCCCAAATCGCAATATATGTACAACCAAATTAACACCATTAAAAATCACTCACGGGAACAGTTACTTATCCATACATACTAACAAATAAATCATAGCATTAAATTCCAACTATTGTATATTTGCATGCAACGTAACAGCACACAGAATGTCATATATAAATTATCACCAATATTTATATGGAGATTCTATTTCCTAGAGAAATGATGACCATTGACCACAGTAAAGATCTTTCCTATCCAAGCTGCGCAAGAAGCGCAGCAAAAATGTCATTTTTAAGCAGACAATGCGAGTAGCAAAGCAATAGATCTACGACGACAAAACAAAAAAAACATAAAATCAAAATAAATGCAAAGTCCTATTTTTGCAACAACAAAAAAAGTCCATAAAAGAACTGGTAAATAACTTAAGATCAATTATTACTTCTGTATATCCTATGCAACTGCTTAACGACACCTTGAGTAACAAAGATCAACAGCGCTGCCCTCCTCGATTCAGGCTCGGAAATGGAGCCGCCCGTAAACAGCAACGTTACAGTTCAATTACCTAAATAATGTTAACTGAACAATTCCATGCAACTTAAGTCACAAACTTAAGTCACAAGGACTTCTCGGATAATATAATCATCTGCATCAATTAACTAGAAGATACTGAGCTTTGCAAACAATGAGTAAAATCTCACAATAACAGAAGTAATAGCAGTAGGCTTGCTACTGCTGAGTACATTTCTAATAGGCAACACCAGTGGTTAAATTCAGTCAGATCTGAAATCCGACACCTCCGATTTGAGATTTTTTTACCTCACCTATGAGATCCTTCCCCTAAAAAAAGTAGACCCGTCAAATAGTTTACAACAATCAACCACATTCAAAGTGTTATAAATATTTTGCAAATTAATCAAGTAGGAAACAGTCAATATAATTGGCTGTAGATTCGACCGATGAGCTCAAGTTTTAAACTCGCAAAGATTGGAGATCAGCGAACTCTGGATGAGCAATTTAACCAATCGGCAACACATAATGTATAAAGCCAGCACCGTTGGAAAAAAGTAGTTCATCCAGGATTTTTTAACATGCAGTTGTACACAAAATGTGCAGTTCTAAATGGACTTGTGCAGTTGTAGAAGCACTTCTGTACAGTTAAAACTAGCAAAAAATGGTCATTGTCCTCCGATTGGAAGCAATTTACCATGGAGGATGGAAAAGGAAAGAATGGGTTGTGCAGTCCTAAAAATTCCTTAAAACAGCCCGGAGTTCGTCCAACATGGAGCAGAATGATTTTCTCTAGAATGACGGTTTGCCCATGCACATGATCTCCAACTGTTATAGTCTCATAACCATTATTCTTCGATAATTACCGGTATAGATAAGGTAAAATTCATCTATTAAAATTAACCAGGCATAGCAGTTTGTTTATGATGCAGAACACCATTTAAATTAGACAGACGAGAGATCAAAAAAAGTTGCATTCAAAATTTCAAAATGTGAACAGACATGAACAAAGTGAAAACTAAAACTGTCTTGCCTAATGTGGCCAACATGGTCTTAACCTAACAGTCACAAGGTAACGACGGACAAGTGAGATAAGGTCAGGTATATAGTCACTTACCACAACTGAAATTTCATTCAGCATTGAAAAATTACGGCACTTAGCTTGAAGAGATCAGGAATATAATTATGACACACATAATAATTTTAATTTAAAAAAATGTAAATACTGGCAACACTAATGTGACAACAATTGAAGTACACCTGTAAATTTCATTGAAAAAGTTAACAATTGCTTGAGATTTCCATTCCTTCAGACATAGTTTGAACTTTTGAGTCCCACCACGTTGTATAATAAAGTCAGCCTACGACTTACAGCCAATGTGCGGCACAAGGATGTAACATGCGACTCCGCCAAATCAATCTTTACCCAAAAATTGCAAAAAATTAGCAGAATCGACTAAGTGAAGCACTTTCAAAGTCGTGAGAGAAAAAATGCAAATTGTTAAATGCACGCATGGTCCCTTTCCATATCACTAATATTTTGCTAAGGTATTTGTTCCTCTATTGTGTCATAACAAGAGATGTTAAGGATGTTAAACGATAATTGGATATCGATAATCGGATATCCGATTTTCAGTTAAGAAATCGATCATCAGATTTTTTTACTATTTACAAACTGATAATTAAGAATCAAATTCATTCTTTAAAAACATTTTGCGAAAATTATAACAGATGATTTTCTTGCATTTGTAAAGGCTGCGATGAAAACAAACTAATTGCAACAAATAAATGGTGGTTGCAACGCTGTTATACCCACATCCTGTTTTATATACAAGAGATATGGATGGACGACAGTGTGATGCAGCACTTTGAATGCAACATCGTCATGCATTTTTGTAAAATTTTAACATTTTTCTGACAACGAAATTGAGAACCAACATAAAATTTGCTGTCAGTCAACAAAACGAGTTAATTACAGAACCTCTCAAACACTTTTTTTATGTTGAAAACATCGTCAAATGCAATGAAACCCAGCGGCCGCCGTATTTGTTCACACTCCCAGCCGGGAAAATCTGATTCTCTATACACCAATTTAGGAAAACTGATGATCGGCTTAAAATCTTATTTATAAAATCGATAATCAGTTTGCCAAAAAACGATATTAACAACTCTAATTGAAACTGTGTTCACAACATCCCTCAATAAAAAATCACTGCATAATCAGTCACCAAACACACATGCAATTTATTACAACGGCCTTAAAAACACTTTTTTTCAGGTAATAAACAATGTAGCACAGAGCATGAGATCCGAAATATTACACTGGGTTTGGTCTTATCTTTGTACAGAGATATGCATCAACTATCTGAATAGCAACATTGAAACCTCAATGACAACTAAATGAATAAGCACAATACTCAATTGATGATGAAACATGCACACGAACATACATGAACATAAACAACATTGTCGTTAACATACAAGAGAAATGACCTACATACAGTAACAGTCATAAGTACAGCAGCAGAACAATAGTTTGCCTAATTTTACATCATTGTTATTGATATCTGTAATCTCCAAAAATGAATTCTGCAAGTCAGTTGTACTGAAAGCACTGCACGGACCCAGTGTTATGTCTGCAAGTGTACACATCATCAGAGACCAAGCGTACAATTAACAGTACATATTCTAACAGTCAGTTTCTCACGAAAGCTGGTTATTGATACAGACTCGGACCACAGTCATGTAGTAACAAGAATCATTCGCTGTGGCAATATTCAGCAACCCAAAAACGATCAGTCGCGCGTAATTGGCTACTCATGGGCCACGTGCATTTCCCAAAATAAAATTGTTAAAAAAAGGTGGCCATCCAAGAACTAGCAACCATTCTTTACATGTTGAGATTCAAGGAACTGTCCATTCACAAGCATTGGGAATTGAACCTGCGAGCAGAGGCTAACTTAGGGCAATGCATTGGCTAAATGCGCCGAGCCATATATAATAGGTAGTAGTCAGATTTGTCTGCTAAGGCATATCCTGTTAGTGATTTGTCTACAACAGGGGTGTCAAACCTTTTTCAGTGGCGGGCCAGTGTGAACATCTTCCAACAAGTGGCGGGCCAATGTAAACATCTTCCAACAAGTGGCGGGCCAGGGTGTCGAAGATCCTGAGCAAAATTTGGTAGTGATCTGAGAGAGCGCTCTGGGCTTCTTGGTCAGCCAATTCCCAAAACATTTTAAATAATATGTGTTTCTTAACTTTCAGAATTTTTTTAACAGACAACCAACCAGAAACCACAGATAAGCTTACAGTCTACACAGAGCTGTGCTTCTGAGCAAAAGTGACGTCAGTCAATAAGAAAAAGCCTCCATGTATTTGGCGCTAACTGTAAAATATAAAACTTTGAACTTTTATCCTCTAATTTTGTAATCCGTAGGAAAAGCTCCGCGGGCCAGAAAAAAATCGTCGGCGGGCCAGAAATGGCCCGCGGGACAGCTCTTTGACACCCCTGGTCTACAAGCTACCATTGTAGTCATATGGCCGCATTAGCGTGCCAGATATAAAATTGTTGTCGTTATTATTATCAACATCATCATATATATTTTACCAACAAGTTTTACATCATAGATTTCATCCATGTTGGAGCCTACACGCAATGCACACGCTTTCTACATACATGTACACTTTTCATAGATTTGCAGAAGTTGGTAAGTAACAACTACCAGTCAAAGTTGGTGCAGCTTGATCATACGCCAGTCGGTTAAAACCAGTTGCTTCGTAGACCAGTCAGTTAAAACCAGTTCCTTCATAAGCCAGCCAGTTACAACCAGTTCCTTTGCAGACCAGTCAGTTACAACCAGTTCCCTCACAGACCAGTCAGTTAAAACCAGTACCCTCACAGACCAGTCAGTTAAAACCAGTTCCTTCATAGACGAGTCAGTCAAAACCCGTTTATCAGAGGAGATCAGGTGATTGGAGATTCAACTCGATTCAGAATCGCTCTCGACCAGCCGTGAGAAGAGAGATGTTTTTCGCGTTGAAAAAGCGTCCGAGCGTCCGTTAGGAATCCTCGCCGGACGAGTTTTCGTTCGCATTCTCGTTCTCCGCCTCCTGAATCGCCTCCTGAACGTTCTTGTACGACGAAAGACGCGACACGCACGGCGTGTGGTTCGGACTGCTCACCACCGACGTGTAACCGCTCTCGCAGTCCACGCTTCGATTCGGACCGCACTCCGCACGGATCATCAGACTGCTCGCAATGCTCGCGCAAGACGGCGTCGGTCGATACACCGAGGAGGCACCGTCGCCGTCCTGACCGAGCGTGGTAATGTCGGTGTACGCGCTGCTCGCAATGCTCGCGCAGGACGGCACCGGCAAGTAGCCTTGCGGCTTGCTGTCGGAATCCATGCGAGTCAATCTCAGCTTAACGTTGGGAGTTTCCGCGGCCGACTCCCGCTTGCAGCAGCAGCCGCAGCAGACGGAATGAAACGCGACGACGACCTTCGAGATGACGCGATCGAATGGATCCAGCGAGTGCATCCACTTGTACGGAAGGAAGTTCCACGTGCGCAGCTTCGTCGGGAGCCACGACGGGCGCTTCCGCTGCAGCACGTTGACGACGATGACGAACGCAGCGATCGCCATGACGATCGCCATGACGACGGAAAACGCCGTCGGTCCCGCCATCGAGAGCCCGAACACCGCAAAGGGAAGAACGAAGAACATGAACGCGACGTAGAAGACGGCAAACCACCGGTAGCGTGCCGTCGTGTTGCCCATGATCTTCGCCAGCCGGATCGGTATGCGCATCAGCGGAATGGGGTAGAAGAGCAGGATACCCGAGACGTTAAAGAACAAGTGACAGAGGGCGATCTGCAAGGCCGCCCTCAGCTGGTTATCGGACGCTGCAAGCGCCGCTAGAATGCCCGTAGTCGTGGTCCCGATGTTCGAGCCCAGAGTCAGCGGGTACATGCGCTCGATCTTGATCACCCCGACGCCAACGAGCGGTGTGAGAGCGGACGTGAAAACGGAGCTGCTTTGGACGAGTATCGTCATCACCGCCCCGATGAAGATCGCGATGTATCCGGTGAAGTACGACAGACGGCCGGGAAGGTCGTAGTTGATCACCTTCTTGACGACCGTCATCATGCTCGTGCGAAGCGCCGAGTTGAGCAGCTTCACCATCAGGATGAGGCAGCCGCAGAGCATGGTTAGGGAGATGACGAGAAGAATGGCACCGACGGCAACGTCTCCAAGACCGGTCCCGTAGAACAGGAAATGACCTGTTCAATCAACAAAAGATAATGTCACGTAAAACACGAAATCAGAAAAGGTAATGCAGAGTAACAAATGAACACAGAAAAGTTAATAACCATAACCAAAATTTTTCTTTTTCTTGACGAAGCAAGATATCAACGTTTACTTAAACAATTTTTTAAGAAACTGAAAACAAAGGGATAGAGACCGTGAAGAGACCAAAGTCCCACTAACCCATGTAAATTACGAAATAGCGACCGGTTATAATGCAATAAGAAAAGGTAAGAATGATATGATGAGGCATACAGCAAAAAGACACAATAAGGCATGTAACAGAAGTACATTTAAATGAATTCAGGCATATCACAATTCATAAAGTACTGAGATAATTTAACAGAGTTTAAGCAGAATAATGGCAATTAAACAGGTTCAGTTTTCTGATCCAGGCTGCATGATGGCTCCTTAACTTTTACACCACAACTTTTGCACCACAACTTTTGCACCACAACTTGAACGCAGAAGCTGAGTTTGAAGAGCCAATATGCTACAATTTAGCAAGAACAACTCGTTAGTACATGCTATTTTGTTCTGATCCTTGCACGAGTCCATTTGACCTCCAAGCCTACATTTTTATTCACATACTAGCTGTACCCGGCCACGCGTTGCTGTGGCAGAAAAGACCGTCATCTGCCTCCTCCCCCTCCCCCGTCCCCGTCCCCCCTCCCACTCCCCCGTCTCCCTTCCCCTCCCCGTTCCCATCCCCCTCCCCGTTCCCCTCCCCGTCCTCTCCCCTCCACGTCCCCTTCCCCCTCCCCTCCCCGTCCCCCTCCCCCTCCCCCTTCTTTCCTCCCGGACAGCGACATATGCGCTATCGCGATTTTTGGGCGACTTTTGGGCAACCCTGATCGAAGTTGGTCATCTCGCGACTTTCGGGCGACTTTACAACGTAATGTCACGACAAAAACGTTTCCGAAATCTGGCAACCCTCATGTACGTTGGGAAGTGTATAATTTGCAAATGGCGGCCGAATGGATTTCAAAGTTCTCTTTTGTGGAAAATGCTGCGTTTTTTCGGGAAAAAAGCATAATACAACACGGTTCTATTGGAATGGAAGGTGTCGTAAAATTTTCAAAACAATCGGTCCGTCAGTTATCGAGAACACTCATAACGAACTATTGGAAAGTTTCATTTTTATATATATAGATTCAGATTTATTGTGCATAATACACCCCTTAAAAATAAGTAAATAAATAAACACATCAAATATGGTAAACTGAAATTTAATAATGTCTCCTTATCAAATTCAGAGATGCATAAAATCCATATTCCATAAATAATAAACATATTATCTAATTAAATATTTAAATACAAATTAATATAATCAAGTTCCTTCGATTCAAAAGGAAACAACAACTCTTACAGTGCTCGTCTCCAATCATCTTGGTGACATTTCTCTCTTCCGTTGCATTCATCCAGTATGTCGCATTTCCACCATCAGGATTCAAGACCGTCACATTTTCTAGCACAACTACCTTGCTGTAATGACACCATTCCTGTTAAATCAAACACATTGGAAGTTTATAACCAAACAACCTGAACTCGCAAAGTTCTAATTGAACCTTGCTGACCTTTCAACTGATAGAACTTAAAAATGAACCGTTAAACTGACTGAAAGCTTTATTTCTAGAGTATTGAGTACGAGGCAGTCATCTTTCCACTGTCTCAAAACTACTTTATTTTCTCTGGGTATTTCAAACTGGGAGCACCTCTGATTGGTGTGCACTGTGAAAGGCACTTTATAAATTTACAGAATAGATTTTATACTGGATTCTGTTAGTCTGCTATTTAACTTTTGTTGGCAAATCTATTAACGGTCAACTAAAAAAATGTTCCAAAAATAAATGTCTCTCCTCGTTTTTACTACAGGGCAAACGTGCATATTCAGTAATATTCAAAAGGAAAAATCAGAGTGCTGCTTTGCTCAGGATTCATCACGACTTGAGTCACCGATTTCTAGAAGAGACCATGCAAAATTGAAATGCAGAGCAATGCTCACCTTGATTAAACTCCGATCTTCATACTCTGGGTCCTTCTTGGCGATACCTTCAATAACTTTCTTGTCAAGCTGTTGAAACATTCACAACCAACATTTAATAGAATTGGACCACAGCGTATGACACCCCTAATTTCCACAGCCCTAATTTTCCCCTATATATAATTGCCTGATAGCTGAAATGTGACTCATTTGAAGTCATACCAATATACACAAATTATTATAGATCTAGGTTCCCCCCAATCTCATTTCTTATGTGAATGTACATCATAAGAAGACGCATTTAAGTTATCCCTAGCCTACATGCACATATAAGTGGTGCTAAAGCTGTTTAAGAACAATCCATAACAAGTCAAAGATCCGAAAACATCACTTTTTCCAGTTATCACATTCAGGTAGGAATAAGCTTTACCTGTACAAGTTTCTCTGTCAGTGGCTTCGTCAGGATCTGCAGCATGTCCTGATTTCCGCCTTTGAACCCAGACTCGAGGTTACACGAACTCACGATAGCATCCGTCATGTAGTACATGTATCCTGATCAAAGTGCAGAGAACACAAACAGTCTGCAACTAGGAAATCATTGGAGACTTCAGTTATACGCTGTCATCCTATTTCCTACAAGTCTCAGGACTGAAAGATGTTATGATCAAAACACAATTTCTAAATAACAATCCATAAATAATCCAGGCAACAACAAGAGTTCTCTTAGGTCACAGAAAAACATTGTGTGGATTTCTGAAGGCTTTTGTGGGTAACTTTACATAGCTCGACTAAATTCCCATCTCAAGCCTTCTTTGCAGCCGGGGTTGCGTCGGAAACGCCTACGAGTAGTTACCTTGAAGGGGTAATGAATGAATGAATACCAGTACTGTGGTATGTGAAGCCACAGAACTGCAGCATAGCCATAAAGCCGCACTCAGTTGCCTTAAGGCCTTGTCTTGGAGATGCAGCATAAATTACCATACAGAACTTTACATTTTAATTGTCTTAGAGATGTAGCCAGATCTACAAAATTATATAGCACCTTAAGGTAATAATTCTCAAAATTATTATCAACAAGAGTGATCAGTGCATTCAGCGGTCACTAACTGGTTGCTGTACCTTGCGACTCGTATCTTCATATATCAAAGGCATTATTTAAATGAATGTCACGTCCAGAGGTTTAGAAGATGGTCATGAAGTGAAACGGAACCTGAACTATATTGTGGGGCACGGTGGTGTAGTGGGTATGTTTGTTGCCTTGCAGCCGAAGGGTTGCAGGTTCGAATCCACCTCAAGCTGCCTCATAGGGACCTTGGGCACGTCCTTCACTCACAATTGCTCAGTGTTTCGGCGTAAAACTCCAATTCAGTGTGCGCCGTAGTCGGGAGCGCTTCTCAGTAGAAATCCTGAAGGGGCACCATAACAAGTGCACATTCAACCAAACAAATCAAAGATAATATCACATCGCCTTGCATGCAACATTCACCATACCCATCAAAGTCTATCAACCATGCCCAACCACTCACCTGTTGCCGTTTCAATGGGCAACAGAACAAGCACAGAAAGCCAGTTGAACATATCGTGGACCGTGGCGCCAGCAAAGGCGCGACGGAACTCGTCACGGTTCGGTGACTGTGCGAGCGACACGACCGTGTTCGTAACCGACGTTCCAATGTTTGCGCCCATGATGATCGGTATCGTCGGCCGCACGTCCAGAACTTTAAAACAAAATGGAAATCACAATCACAGTGTTAAGATGAAGCACGGACAGACAATTATATTGTTTGTATGTTTGTATGTGCACTTGTTATAGCGCCCCTTCAAGCTCTCTCTACTCAGAGGCGCTCCCGAATGCAGAGCGGACACTGCATCGGGGTTTCACGCCAAAGTGCTGAGCAATTGTAAGTGAAGGACTTGCCCAAGGTCCCTACACGGCGAGGTGGATTCGAACCTAGAACCTTCCGGCTCCAAGGCAACGACGCCACCACTACACCACCGTGCCCCACAATGGTAAGAACAGAAGAAAAATTCAGGTGAGGCTAGTCAAGGTGACAAGTGAACAGAAAAGCAAGGTGCAATTAAGATAATGAAAGGTCAGCCAATGTAGAGCAAGACAACACTAGGCAATGAATGGTAAGGTAAAGCAAGTGCCCGTTTATACAATACAAAGACAACTGCATGTAATACTATATCCTCAACCAAAGTCCAGAAATCCTTAACCCTTTAAAGCCGGAGGGTATCTCAGATTTCCCATACCATTTACTACCATCTCGGCATTAAATGGTTAAATAAAGGACCATAGCACAGAAAATTCAAGTACAAAAACACAATGACAGCCTAGACAATAGACATGGCATGACAAACACAAAAGAAGGCAAGTTCTGCTGCCACATTCGTTCAGTAATTTCAAGGTAGCCACGCCAGAGAACCTTGTGTGTTACCAGAGCACCTTGTGTGTTACTTAAAGGGGGGGTTATGCACTAGCACTGATAAACAAGTAACCAATTGGCTACCATGCACCACTAATTAAATGCTTTTGCAAACCCCACAATTCTGACCTTTGATACATTTACATTTCAAAAGAAAGAATTAAAAGGAGCTATGGTGATGGATTAGACTAGATCTAAGGCGTAAAAAAATTGTTGTGTTTCCGGCAACGCGACCGACCCATTTTTACGGCCGCGACCCAAATATTTTTGTAAAAATTTTTTAGTAAAAAAAAAAATCCCAAATTGTTTTTGTTTTTTTTTTATTTAATTTTTTTTTCAAATTTTAAAAAAAAACATTTGTATTGACATAACATAAGAGACGTCAACAAAATGAAATTAATAGGACTGTTTCTAGAGCAGTTTTAGGTGCAGACAGTCGGGAAATAGGCAGTTTATACTTGCTTAGAACACGTACTTTGTTTCAGCGTGCAAAAAAGACTAGTGGGGTATACTTTTTCGGATAGTCAGTGCATAAAAATATTTTACAAAATAAAAATATTTTCCGACCTACCTACCCAATTTTTTAGCTCTGTTACCGGAAACACAACATTTTTTTTTAGGCCTAATCTAATTTAACCCTTTGGTTACGAAACCCGTCACGGCGACAGGTTATTAAGCCAGGATCCGGGTCTGTTCCCGCAACGAAAGGGTTAATCTGGAAACTTCTTTATCAACAGCGTATTGACATTCAAAAGGCATCAATCAATCCACGATCAATTCCAAGCGAAATCACACAAAAAAACCTTCATTCCACGGACTCCAAATGAGATTAGAAAACGAAGATTAGTTTTTTGCGCTCACTTCCAGATGCGACCATCGCCACAATGATCGACGTAGATGTGCTCGAACTTTGGACGAGAACCGTCGCCAAAACACCGATCATCAAACCAGCGATCGGATTTCTCAGTAGCGTCGAGTCGGACAATGCCGAGCCTAAAATCATGACAATGCAGAGCCTAAAATCATGACAATGCAGAGCCTAAAATCATGACAATGCAGAGCCTAAAATCATGACAATGCAGAGCCTAAAATCATGACAAAGCAGAGCCTAAAATCATGACAATGCAGAGCCTAAAATCACGACAATGCAGAGCCTAAAATCACAACAATGCAGAGCCTAAAATCACAACAATGCAGAGCCTAAAATCACAATAATGCAGAGCCTATAAAATCAATGTTTAAACATTTCTGTATGAATAAGAATGGTACCTGCTGTTTTTCCGCCAACCAGTCGGAACGCAGAGCTGAGCATGTCGAGGGAGCAGACGAAGAAGTAAAGGAGCATCAGAAGCGCCAGAAACTTCCCGATCCATTGCACAAACAAACGGTAGAACTTCTGACCAGCAGACAGATCTTCAGAACAACAGCAGCACAAGACAATAGAAGTTTTCAAACAAAACAATCTCTATCACAAGACAATAGAAGTTTTCAAAAAAAACAATCTCTATCACAAGATAATAGAAGTTTTCAAAAAAAATCTCTATCACAAGATAATAGAAGTTTTCAACAACAACAAACTCTCTATCACAAGACAATAGAAGTTTTCAAACAAAAAATCTCTATCACAAGACAATAGAAGTTTTCAAACAAAAAATCTCTATCACAAGATAATAAAACTTTTAAAACAAAACATCTCTATCACAAAAACTGTTCTGAAAAAAGCCAAAAGAATTGGATAAGTTTACTACCACTACAGCCAAGCACAACAATTAAGCATTTCAAAATGCACTGAAACTGCAGTACAGCATGTTTCAGCACGCACGACATTTTGCACCGGCTTCCTGCTTTTCAGGCTGCTTTGCTTGTCTGGTGGCGCCTTCTTTGCTTTTCCCCCCCATCTCACCTCTGAGATGTATATACCCCCTAACCCTAACCCTAACCCTTGTTGTCTTGTTTCTGACCTTGTGGCCGGTAGAACTCTCTACTCCATGGCCAGAGGGGGCTTTTGGTTCTACGAGCTTCTTCTGTCAGACAGCGCCAGGCATTTTCAATAGTGGGCCCCACCATTTGCAATGGCCTTCTACTTGAGGTGGCTTTGTTGTCTCTGAAATATCCCCACATTCCATAAATTGATCACCTCTCATTTTGTGGGTGTTGGTGGGCTGGGTGGATCTCCTGAAGGAGGAACCTTAAAAATTCTTGGAATGAACGATGCCAAGTTGACCTGTAAAGCCACAAGTTAGCAGTCCAACATGGTTCCAGTCCCTGAAAGGACAGCCAATGTTCCAATATAATTACTGCTAAACTAGCTCTCCAAGTAAATACATCTATCACTGAATGCACTGACCACATTAGCACCTCTGAACGGTTCACCCTAGTAGAGGCGTTTTATAAATGTTTTAATACAATACACTAGCGCTACATAAAAAGCCATGTACATACACACATACGCTCATTCACTTGCAAACACACACACACAAACACATACGATTCAAAGCACACCATCGGCAGCAGGGAATTTTCCCTGTGGCCAGCTCAAAGCAATTTCCAGTGGAACGCGCTTCCTAGCAATCAGACCTCTTAACCCACCATCAATCACTGCATCCAATAACAAATCCCATCATGCCAACCTGCACTGCTAAATTAATGCACACCAATTAAAACACTAAGCACGTAGCAGCCGTGTGGTGCATATTTAATTAAACCGATAATATATAGTTTATAATTATATACATATATAAATATATACATTATACATATATATATATATATATATATATATATATATATATTCTTGCCTGCTGTCTCTTCACAGATTTTTCGCCCAAAACTGATAGCAATGCATCTTTGCAACTCCTACCGACTCTTCCTCATCGCCATACCTCCCACACCATTTAAATTTTAAACACCGTGACCATACGCCTTAGCCATCTGTCTGTCTGCCTACTTGACCGAAACAAGCCACTGGAGCCACTTTTTTTACTCTGCCCACCACCTACCGATTTTGTTTTGACTAAGCACATATGAATAAGCTAATTCTGACCAGTGGCTTTTGGACACCATAGAAATTGCTCTTCCACTTGCCCTCTCATCTGAAGCCTTCCGCTCAGACTCAAAAAATAAATAAACTACCCTACCCTGGTTCTAATCCTGTGCCTCCCTATGACCACCGCCATCGATTTCAAAAGCATACCATCAGGCTATGCTGTCCTCTGCACTACACCCCCGATTCTAACCTGGATCAAACAGATATAAAATAAATAACCTGGACATTTTGAACTTGATAGCATCAAGGCCTTTGTCTCCGACATGGTTTCTGTGCAGTGTTGAGAAATTGTCAATGCTTACATTATGTACATTACTGTGAACTGCCAGTTTGTGCCCAACATTCTACAGATCTGTAATTTATATATGGCCCATACCATATGGGTAGAGCCCACTATTATAAACAGCCTGAATCCCACATGTGCGTCGCTCTGCCTCGAAACATTGATTTTCAAATCAAGAACAACTGCTAGAACGAACATTGGACAATTAATTGGTATGCGCAGGAAATAATTAGGATTTAATCAGCTGGCGTCTATGATGGTACGGTAACACTGCAAGAAGTACATGCGGTGGATAGTATGGCTCAAGGATACATGTATAAATACATGTATGCAGTAGATTCGCCTTGCAGGCTTCATTTAGCCGTGCAGTGCCATTAAAGTGCGCGTGCGTGTACTGTATACACCCCATATTTTTTCATTCGTGAATTGATGATGATGACGATGATGATGACGGCGGCGATGGTGATGATGATAATGATGATGGCGATGATGATGACGAAGATGATGGTGATGATGATGATGAAAACGAGGCAGAGGAGTATGTGGTGGAGGACAATGATGATGATGATGATGAACATGACAATGACAATCAAAATAATCATATTTTTCTTTAACATTTCTTACAAAGATGACAATGTCATGTTCTTCCATCGGAACTCTCCATCTGTTTATAAGGCTACACTATAGAGTTTACTCACCACTCCACTTAGGTCTTGTATCCTGCAGCTGCGGCAGCGACCACGGGTCATCCTCATCCTCATCCCCTGGCGTCGAACTCCTTGATGAAGGAAGGACGCGCTCCTCTTCAACGGAGACTTTCAGTTCCGTCTTGTCCGCCCCTATGATGTAGGTGCAGTGGCGGACAGGTCGAACGGCATCACCAACCTGAATGTGGAAAAGTTTGCATAAGAACCTGCTTCGTAGTCGAAACGACTAACATCGTCTTTAATTAGAGTAATAACAATATTTTTATTTTATGGATAATTATCTATCACCTATGGCTATGCAAGCTACAGCCTTACATTGGGCATACAAGGACGTTGAAAGCTACACTCTGCTGATAAGGGAATCCTCTTAGTTCCTTTTGCTCGTACTACAACCATGAAAAATCGAGCCGTTTCTGTGGTTGGCCCAGTGGTCTGGAATGGCCTTCCTTTTGAGCTACACCTACACACTGGGACTCTACCAGAATCCTTCAGGACTTACTAAACTTAAAATTGTTCCTTTTTGGACGTGCTGGAGTCGGGAGCGCCTCCGAGTAGTTTTCTCCTTGAAGGAGCGCTAAGTAAATGTCCGAATGAATGAATGAATGTCTAAATCTAATACAACAATAATCAATAACAAAATTTAAAAAATATAGTCGTACAGCCTATTAAGCCTGAAGGCAATTAAGAAACAAAAATCACAACACTGCTATAATGTTTTAGATATCTGCCTCGAATCAAGCACGTCCGGTCACCAGCGCGCACATGGTGAAATACCGGATTCATCAAGCCTCCTTGATGATTTTGAGTGGACAAACACTCAGTAAGGTCAAAGATACGGACACAATAGAGAACTGATTGCTTACCTGATCCGCCAGGACAATTTTTTCGTTAGAACACAGTTGAACGTCTCCGCTCGGAGGAAACCGCTCGAGCATTTTGCGGTCAGCCATTAGCTAACGCAAACCCGCGGAAACGAGTCTTATATAAACTGTAGCGGTTTTGAAAGTTAAATCGCATTGGATGTAATACGAATTCGATATACTTATTTGGTGAACTCAAACAATAATAATAAGAATAAACAAAAAAATAAACAAATTCAGATGGATTTAAGCCTTTACTGGACAACCTTTGATCCTAAACCAAATATTTTCACTTCTATTTTTTTCAAAGAATCTACGGGGTGTGATTGTCCATTTTGCGCAAATGCGGCGTGCAAGGCCGATCCATAGCGCCACGATAAATAAAGACACCAAGCCCTGAACAAAGCATTTATATGATGTTTTTTAGTTTCATAATAGAGGTACTTTAACATAACATACTGCGATTAATAGTCATATTGCGCAAAATGTTAATATTTTTAAAAATGTAAGAGAACTATTTGTGACGCGCAGGGATATATGTTCATGACGCGATCGTAGCAACAGCTCGAAACCAACGCTCGTAACAGCTTCACTTGTGATCGACCACGTGGTAGTTAAGCCTCAAGCCTCGGTTACACCGGCAGAGTCCTTCTAATGATCAAATGCATGTTGCAATCAAAATATCTGAACAATTTATTCCACCATAAATACTGTGACAGTTCTCCAGCGCATGAAACCCAAATGACGTCAGCAATTTCGAATGTATGAATAACATTGCGATCAACACTAGACACAGAACTAGGCCGATAAAAGAAGCAAACTTTACAAATCATGTGGATCATTAATAATTATTGTCTGATTGTTTTCAGCAGTCGTTCCTCCACCACTCAATCATTGATTTCAAAGCCCTAATTAGATGACAGCCGCTACACTTTGGCAAGGAAGCGCTCAACTGTAGGCCTACAGTAGCGGCTGAGTAGCCTATCTATAGGCCTATGGCCTATTCCCGCGATATCGATTTTGTGGACGCTGTATAAATCTCGAGTTTACGATTTCGATAACAGGCCGGTGAAACCCGCGCGGAACCCAATAGGGCATATGACACAGTATGAATTGGGCCCACCTGACATTGATGGACAATACTTATGTACTTCCATATCGACTTCATATATTTTCTGGAGTAGCCTGTGGTAGGCCTATATGGAACCACGCGTATGCCTAGTAATTATTCAGTAATTCATTCAACTTGATTCCAGTATTTAGGCCTATATAGCAACTCTTCAAAGAAACTAAGCTTACTCAGAGATTGTGTTACTCTGTCACATTTAGGCCTAAGTGTAGCCTATAAAAAGATTTATTTTACTGCAAATACGAATTTGCCATTTATAGGGAAAATTCGAAGTCGCATGTTTCAGGTTCGTCCGTGTGAACCGAGCTTTAGCCGCGTCCTTCACTGTTGACAATCGACCGCACTGCGCTGCCTTTGGCGCGTTGATATCATTACGGGGCAGCTGGCAGCGGGCTGGCGGTATGGATTCCAACAGTGCAACGACATCGTATGGCATGGAAGGCCGTTATCATCGATGTTTTTACCACTAAATATCCTAGGCTAATAATTTGTCTGCATAAGCTCATTGGTCGATGCAAAAGCAAAATCATCATATTATAGGCCTATTCGGCACGCGCTGAACTGCAGGCACTTCGAATAATTATACGCATTTGGTGAAAAATGACGTAAACCGCAAGCAAAAGTCATTCAACGCGCTATAGGGTTAAGTAAGGTCACCTTTTGGCGGGAACGCTAAATGCGCGGCTTGTGTTGATGTTGATGAAGGGAGATTGCTCAGATTGGCTGAACAGACAACCGATTGGCCAACGGTTATAAGGTCGGATTGAACGGAAGGGAGCGCAGCAGGGAGTCTGCTGAACGACTGAGGCGAATAATTCAGGGATGACGATGATTTTGATTTAAAGCATGGCCCTGCATGGGGGGAGACTTAGAAGGGAACATAGGGGACGGTCCCCCCACAAACTCATAGGCTAATATCCCCAGCATTTAAGAAATATTCACAAATGGCATCGTAAATCTCATGGGCAGAGACTTAAGGGGGGACATGGGGATGGTCCCCCAATGAATGTGTTAGGGGAGGCGGCCCATGCATTTGTCCCCCCCCCACCCAATTGTTCAGTGTTAGGGCATGGACACGACGAAGACACAATGCATACAATGGGGAAAGAGATTTTTCGGCCAGATGACTACTAAAAAAAGTCCAACTTTTTTGACAGGAAAAAGGATATTTTCTTGGAGATTTTGGCCGGATGACTAAAAAAAGGTCGTGAGAAATTTTGGTCAGCAAAATTGGAAAATTTCGTCGGCGACTCAGCCTTTTTCGTCAGCCCAAATTCACGCGTCCTTCGATCCTTCGGCGCCACTCGTTCGCCCCCCCCCCAAGGTAACTGAACCTAAACCCCCTCACCCCTCACACACAGGGGCGTCGCCAGGAAACAATTTAACGATTTCAGGTTTGGTGACCATGCATGATCATAGGCCTATAGTGCTGGCGCGCTGGCCATAAATTCGCCCCTGCACTATAACGGCTGCAGGCTGTTGAGATGGATGAAGCCCATAAAGTAAACGTTTATTGACATTTGTCAAGGACATTTGACATGTCAGCGAGCTTGATGAAGCCTTACAACATCATCTTTCGGGTAACATATGCACAACAGCTTTCAGGAGAATTTCCATTAGAGGCACTTATATAGGCATAGGCTAATTATGTTGAGAGAAACCATTTTTTAAATAATTTTCCTAGTCTGCATTTGGTCTTTACTAAATCTGACCATTATAAGGTGCATGATCAGAAACCCTCCCTCCCTCCCTCAGTAAGTTAGTGACGGTGATGTTTATGCAGTCTCAATATAAAACTTCTGCGGGAAGAACGCTCTGGCGACTGAGCATGCAGTTATCCAACATCTCCAGACGACCACTTTCGCCAACGATTTCTTATCGAAACCGATAATACAGCATAGACACACAACGATGTTATTTTGTCCTGACTGGCTGACCCCAAGGTCATCTGCAACTTTGCAAGCGACTTTATAGTGGCGGACAAAGCATAAAAGGTTGTGAGGTTGGAGGAAAGAATTTTTCACCACCACTTCGTGGGGCATTCGTTTGTATGTCACATGGTATTATGTATATAATTATATAATGGGGCCTAGCTCTCTCTCTCTCTCTCTCTCTCTGACTCTCTCTCTCTCTCTCTCTGCTAGCTTACTGCCTGTTCCTGTCTCTGTCATTGCCTGTTTGTGATCCTGCTGCAGTCTTTGTGTGTAGGCCTACATGTCTGCTTGTCTGTCTGCTAAACGTGCGTCAGAGAGAAGGCATTCCCACCTCTGCTTTTTCTCTTCTCCAAATGGGTCTGGTTGTTTTGTTCGAGAACTGACGAGGAGAGAGAAGGTCAGGAGTAGAAGAGGAAGGGAGAGGGAGGAAAAGTTGGGGGTTTCATAATATGGTTCTGCCTCTATGTATTGCGTAAGCTTATAGCCAGCAATTCCTGGATGCAGTTCTGAATTGCCAATAACGTCATAGACACATCCGGTTATTATACAGGTCTACCTTTACCTGCGCGTAATGAATTTATGGCTAGCAGCATCAGACACACGTGCGTCTGAGGCTGCATCATTGCCAGTGAGAATGAGACAAAGGGACAAACAAAGAGACTATAGAGACACATAAAGGTAGAACAATATTAATAATTATCTCACCTTCCGTCCCTTTCTCTCTATCCGTCCCTCTCTCTATCCGTCTGTCTCTCTATCCGTCTCTCTGTCTGTCTGTCTGTCTCTGTCTCTCTCTCTACTGCCTTGGTCAGGGAAGTTGATCGTATTGAAATTTTTGGGGCCGATAGTTTTAAGAATGGGCCCCAGCCATTGCTTGTGTGGGCCCGAATCCATCACAAATAAAAAAGCTCCAGAATTGGTAAAGGCACACTAACATTAGGGTAGGCCTATAGACCACACACACGGCTATAGACCTACGCGATAAATTATTGACGTTGATAGGCCTATCTCCGATGTAGGCGTACAACTGTAGGTCTGTTTGCTTTAGGCCTACTGAATCAGAGGTTATAACTTCAGCTGAATCCTGACAGATCCAAGGTATAGGCCCTATGGAACCTCTGATTTTAGATGCACCATTAGTCCTATCTAAACTACGAGATCATCCACCTGTAAGAGCTATAGACATTGAAGCATTAACCCTATGTGTACAGACTGTGACACATTGAAGCATTAACCCTATGTGTACAGGCTGTGACACATTGAAGCATTAACCCTATGTGTACAGGCTGTGACACATTGAAGCATTAACCCTATGTGTACAGGCTGTGACACATTGAAGCATTATGTGTACAGGCTGTGACACATTGAAGCATTAACCCTATGTGTACAGGCTGTGACACATTGAAGCATTAACCCTATGTGCACAGGCTGTGACACATTGAAGCATTAACTCTATGTATACAGGCTGTGTTGTGTGTTTGTATTATAGACTCATTAGGTTCAGAACATGAGATTCTGATCATAATTCTGTAGCATATTTATTATTTACTGTGTTTTTTAAAGCAAGTGTTTTTTTATTGTTGATAAATCAACGATATACACCGTGTTTAGTCTTCGTTTCATTAGAATGGGTCACTTTTATAACACACACACACACACACCGACACCCACACAAACACACACACACCCGAACACGCACACACCGACACCAACACACACACACTGATCGGTCAATTCTCAACATTAACAAAAGAAAATCAGTCCCTTAAGATAGTTTCAATGGCAATCAAGTGTACAATAAAGTAATTAAAAACTTCATGTTCTTAGTACCGATAAAAATGAGGGCGACTAGCCCCTGGCCAGTCCTCTCCCTCACTGTCTGATTTACCCACCAACAGTGCATTGTCAGCATACCCCATTATCGCTGAGTTGAATACGGTAAAAATCTCAGACCAAATTTCAGCCCTTGTAGGGATTCTAAACCTGGACAACTCTACTGACAGCAGTGACAGTCCAGTAAGCAAATTATTGAGCACAACTTAACAGAAGACAGTCGTAAAGTAAGTTCTCACAATAAATACGTAACACATCTTGCACCAGCTGTACTAGAAACATCCTCTTACACATGATGCACGACAAATTTAGATTACGACATTTACAAAAGTCAGCAATCTCAATAACGACTATTTACACCTCGAAATTCATTAGGAACATATCCAATTAAATTACAAACATGCTAAGATCATTCCCTAGCAATAAAAACAGACTATGTTAGGTCCGAAGAAATTGTACATAGGTACCTTCTTTTACTTTTTAATTACAAACCCCATCAGCCTCTTTACCACGTTTCAGGAGCCAGTCACAGCTAACCAAGAATCGCACGTAAAATGTTCTTCTCAAAGAACCAGACATTTATATAGTGCCTTTACAGAAACTCTGAGAGTCTCTTTACATTAAAATAATGATTTTAAATAAAATGACTCGTTTCCAGTTGCACAGTGACTTCACCAAAACGATGGCAAACCTAACACTGTTCGGGTCGCAGTTTCTGTGGAGAATGACAGTTCCTGGTGTGATTGATGTAACAGTTCCTACTTCACTCAATGCAAAATGCTAAATCGTGTTGATCTCGCCCATCACGTTGACACGTCGGTTCTTGTATTTCGTCGAGATGTCGGCCTCGATCTGAAAATAAGAAAACTGTTTTATAAGAACGGTGCAAGAAAGATCCTTTAATACGAAGGAAAACAGAAAATTACACCACCATATCACTCTTAATCCTACAATGCTAAAACAACTGAAAGTTGTCCAACACAGAGTTTAAAGTGGGTGGGAATGCACAGGAACGACGTTCCCACTGTTCCCTTGTTTGTTTTGTTTGTATGTGCACTTGTTATAGCGCCCCTTCAAGCTCACTACTCAGAAGTGCTCCCGACTGCAGAGTGGACACTGCATCGGAGTTTCACGCCGAAATGCTGAGCAATTGCGAGTGAAGGACTTGCCCAAGGTCCCTACGCGGCAACTTGAGGTGGATTCGAACCTGCAACCCTTCGGCTGCAAGGCCACGAATATACCCACTACACCACCGCGCCCCACTATGCTTGCATACCAACTGACTCATCATGCATTGAACTCCAGAAGCATGTGCATTCCAATGAAACTCTTCTTCAGCATTCCCACAGCTCACCCATTCCCACTGCTCTCTCCCAAACCATTTCAACCACTGGTCCAGTGGCGGATCCAGAACTGTTTTTTTTGGGGGGGGGGCCAAAATCTTAGATCTCGGGTGGGAAAAGGAAAAAAATTTCGATCAAACATTTTTTTTAGTCATCCGCCAAAATTTTCGGGAAAATCTTAACATTTCATCCGCCAAAAAAGTTGATGACCTTTTTTTTTTTTTTTTTTTTTTTAGTCCTCGCCTTGGGAACCAAACAGGGGGGGCACGTCCCGTGCAATTTTCCGAATAGGGGGGGGCCAATTTCCATTGCACCCATATTCCTATTGCTAACTTCGGACCAAACGGGGGGGGGGGGGGGGGGCACGTCCCGTGCAATTTTCCGAATAGGGGGGGGCCACGTCCCATGGCAGTTTTCAATGGGGGGCCATGGCCGGATTGCCCCCCCTGGATCCGCCACTGCACTGGTCCCACCCAATCTTTCAGTGCAAATATAAAATTGAATATTGTTCCATTGTATTTTCGAAGGCTACAAAACTCTAGACTCTCTTACATCAAGTTCAAAACATTGAGGACTAATATGGCTTTCCTTGCAACCAAGTTCATACATTAGGGGCCAATTAAAGTTAAGTTTATTGGCCATAGTGCCACCATATCATATGGCAAAAAAAATTTGACCTTCATGCCATCTTTGAGAAATACAATAGATTTGAGAAATACAATAGATTTGAGAAATACAATAGATCTGAGAAATACAATAGATTTGAGAAATACAATAGATTTGAGAAATACAACAGATTTTAGAAATACAATAGATTTGAGAAATACAACAGATTTTAGAAATACAATAGATTTGTGAAATACAATAGATTTGAGAAATACAATAGATTTGTGAAATACAATACACCATCATCACCACGAAACCGGTACAAAACTTGAGAGAAGATGAGACCTGTCTCTGAAGCTCCTTCATCTTCAGCCGCATCACTTCAAGCTTTGGTTCGAGGTCGTGCTGTTCGCTCACTGCTTCCTCCCGCTTCAGCACCATAAGTCGTGACATCGACGCCATCTTCTCCGACTCCGAAGTCAACTTTCTCAAGTCGTCGACGAGTCGATCGACGTACCTATCGAACGAACAGAGAAGAAAGCTAGAGAGGATTTGGCCATCAGTATGAAGTCACAGTGTGGCTGTAACTTCGATATATCCGCAGCTCTATAGAGCCTTGGAAATAATGAATGTAAACAGTTGACACTAATGCACTAGCAGGCGTCTGTTCTGATGATAAGGTAGCACTGTGGTCTACAGCTAGATACCACCACTCAAACTCTGTAGCATTGTAATTACCATACATAAAGCTATCAAGCCGTAGGTCCTAGTAAATAATGAATGTGCTTTGTTTCGTATCTGAGGGTTTAAGTCACTGTAGATAGACAAGATAAGGATCGTAGAGCAATAAGCAAAGCTTGAAAAAAAGAGAGTTTGTATGTGTTTGCATTGGCTTTGGCCATGACTCTGATGGTTTCAATGTAACCAGAAATTAAAAAAAACCAATGTTTTACTTCTACAGTGCTGCATAAAAGCTTTGCTATAGTCGGTCCCTCGTTCCGAAATAAGTCACCTAATAGTCCCCATAAATAACTCTGGACATTGCTTTTCTGTGCCCCCTTTTCCGCAAGCGTCTGAAAACCATTGTCTATGACCGTGGTTTGGTGTCAGGTCGTCAGCGCCTCTAAAGAGTTTCTCTTGAAGTGGCGCTATATAAATGCACGATTACAGTTACGAACTAAGTTTAGATGTTTATGGAGGTCTTGAAATTCAGCAATAGGTGGTCGACCTTGGAAAGCTGCGAATCAGCAGAAGGTCGACCATCTTCTGAGTCAACAATCTGTCCAGCAGCGTCGTGACGTCGTCCAGCATAGTCGCCACTTTCTCACGGTCCAGGTTCAGCGACTCTGGTCCTGACTGGAGAATGGTACTGGAAAGAACTCCGGTACTGCTCATGCTCAGCTCCACCAGCCTCTGGCGCAGAAATGTCTCCAGCTGAAAGAACACAAACAATAACACGGTCAGATAAACGGTCACATGCGTGAATATGTGAGGTGCTCTATCAAAACCAGGCGCATTGCATAACTGTACATTTCCAAGTCTCACTTTCACAGTATAATTATTACCTTTGCCTGTCTCCTACCTGGGTGTGGGTCATTACCCAAAGACATCCCATCATGATCTATTGATCTTGCTATATACAGTTACCTAACCACAGCATTGGTTGAATTTATGTATGTGTTACACTTATGTGTGTGCATGTATGATCTAGATGTTAACTCAGAAAGAGTAAACAACACTGTTACCTCAGATAATTCGTCAACAAATATACTTCGTGTTGCAATGTTGTCAAGCAGAGACAACGCGTCGACTCCAGAAGCAGTTGCATCGGCTGAAACTAGAACGACAACACGACATGTAGGTGCTGTGTGGTAACAGGTGCTACTTTAGATTAATTAATTAATTTTTTTCCAATAAGTCAATTTAATGAAAACAATGAATGCTTGAGCAGCTTAAGCAAAAAAATACATTCTTGCACAGTTACTTCAGGAAATCTTACTAAATATTCCAATTTTTATATAGTTCAGACCATCTCAATTTATTTTATTTTTTAAAATTTCAATAAGTCAATTTAATACCAGTTCAGTAAAATAAAGAGGACAACTGCTTGGGCAGCTTAATTAAAAAACATAACTTCTTGCACAGTTGAAACCTAAAAGCAGTCATGACTATTTGTGCATTGGAAGTAAAGCACTAAAGCCAACTAGTAACTAACCCTGTGCAGCTTCAGCTTCAGGAGAGCTGTCGCTATTGACGACCTCAATTTCAATTCCACTTGCCAATGGGTCAATGACCTCCCAATCAATTTCATTATCAATCGCTTCCTACGAACAAAACAAAACAATTTACTCAATCAATGGAGGATTCTTTGCTGGTTAATCATTTGACCTTTATAGTTCCGATGTCTTTACATCAGCAACCTCAAAAGAGCTCTATAAAAATTATGATGCAAGAATGGAAGCAGTCAGTGCGCATGTGTGTGTGTGTGCGTGGATGCGCGCGCGCACGCGTGTGTGTGTGTGTAATATATGTATATAAGAGTGTTTTTTTCTTATCCATGTTGGATGGCAACTTTACTTAGGCAAAGGATGGACCTATGCAGGCAAAAGATTTTTAGTATCTGGTCAAAATGGACAAGAGCACCCAAGCTCACTTTACTAAAATTATTTCGAGCCACATGACTTTTCTAGCATCAGCATAATTATGCAACTATTCCAGAGGAAGATTCACAGCACCTTATGAGGAAAACCACGATAATTAATTATAGACTTACTCATATACCGGCTGGTAAGTCACGACACTTTTATCAATTCTTAATCCACTCCTGAATAATTCTTAATCAAGTCCCTGACTGAAACAGATAATAAACCTACAGGTGCAAATTCCAAAGATACAGTCCAGTCAATGACTGAACAAATAAAACAAGAATGCACCGCAGAGTTAGATAGTAAACGAGTAAATTAACGATAAACTTTCAAAATGTATGAATACCTCTTCTAAAACGATGCCAGGATTATCAGTGGCCGCCTCTGTTACGCTTATACCCTCATCAAGATTTCCCCAATCAATCTAGACAAAAACAGGAATAAAATCAGAACGAAATTAAACAACTTTTTATTGTGCCACATGACTTTTCTCAAAGCTCTCAGAAGTTATGGTATATCAGGCATTGCACAATTGATGTGCAAGATCAGTCGTTAGGCACAACTAAAAAAAGACACAGTCTATAAGTTTTCATTTCTCGTCACACAAAGTGAAAAGTCTATATAGAATAATTTTCATAGTCATTGACGTAATAAGCATCTAAATGCTGGATCCACTCACAAAATTGACGAAAGGTCCTTGCAAAACAGACAAAACCAGACAAAGCACCAACTCGTGCGCAGACCTTAATGTCTACTATCTCACCTTGTCACCTTGTGCTGTCAGTTCGTTGAACTCTAGCGATCGACAAGGCCAGCCTTCTCCATTGCTTTCTTTCTGATGTCGCTTCTCTTAGTTGTTCCAAATTCATTCCTGTTGTTTCTTGAACATCGTCCAACCACCTTTTCCTTGGTCGCCCTTGTTTTCTCCTTCCCTCACCGCATGCCAGCATCATATCTTTCTCCAAACCATTTGAACGCATAACATGACCAAAGAAAACCAACTTTCTCGCCTTACATAAACATGATCTGTCACTGATAATGCACGTGCAAATGTGCATTATCTATGCTACACACTTCCACTGCAAAGCACTGAACACATTAAATGAGCTCCTACTGCCATGTGTGACACAATGCATGCATGTGTGGCAACCTTCATACACGTGCATTGCAAGCCTGGTTGCCCTTGTGCACCACACACCAACTAATGCTCATGTGTTGACAATAAATTCAACATTGAAATAAATAATTCATTGATATGCAGAATAAATTCAGAAAGTGCTACAGTGTCAGTCAGTATCTTTGACAGGTATCTAAAAGAAGAACTTTATATCCAACAAAGTAGCTCACTTAAACAAGCAAAGAAAAAACAAAAAATTATTTACGATTTGGTATCATAAAAATCTTCATGTTAAACTGAATCTATCCGTCACCTTTTCCTCTTCCTCGTGGCTTTCGTCCTCGTCCAAACCATCGAGAACGAATGGCGTCTCGATGACCTTCAGTGGAGGCTGACCTGTCTGCCATTCGAAGACTGTCGTATTGCCCTTCTCGATCACATGACGTACCAAGCGCAGGCAATCTGCGTCAGCATCCGCTCTGTCAAAAAACATAGATTCATGAAAGGCTATAAAATCACAATGGATATTTACATGTCTTTGACTTCCGCAAACAACTCCATTTCTCAATCCTAAATTCAAGCAGCTCAATAATTATAATCAGGCAGCAATTTTTTTGCTGGACATCAGATGAAAGTTGGAGGAGTCAGGACTTGATGGTTGGTTAGAAGGTAATAAATAATCCCATAAAATAAGCAAGAGGAAAATATTAATCTTTGAAAGAAACTACTTGAAATGCTTGTCGAAAACAAATGGAACAGCTTCGGTTACTGTTCAAATGTTTAAAATCACACATAAATAATGTATTGGGCATCTAGTTCAGGAGTGTCAAAACGTTTTTTAATGGCGATTCAGCGACATCTGTAGGAGTGTAGGTGGCCAAGGTGTTGAAGGTGTCTGAGAAAAATGGGGGTAAGGATCTGGGAGGAGCTGAGCAGGTACCCAGAAATGTTTTGGCAAAACTATACTTTAATGACGAGTGCAATTTTTAATAAAACAAACAGTCAAATCCTGTTTTAAAAACTTTTAATTTTAATATTCAGTATCAGTCATGAACATTACATAACACTCAGTAAGCTTCAAAAAGGACAAATTTGAACTTTTATCATCAAACTGTGTTGTCTTCAGGCAAGGTTTCGTGGGCCAGAAAAACAATGTCCGCAAGCCAGAAATGGCAATGGGTTGACTCTTTCATGCCCATGTCCTACATTACTTTCAACTTCCTATGAAATATTTTAAAGTTTTCTTTGCGATTCAATGAATAATTCTTGTCCAGATTTACTTCTCCCACAGAAAATTCTGATGCAAATACAAACCAAAGCATCATTCCAAGGTGTGAACAAACTGATGCAGTGAGGCCTAAAAAAATATGTTGTGTTTCCGGTAACATAGCTAAAAAAAATTGGGTAGGTAGGTCGGAAAGTATTTTTATTTTGGTAAAATATTTTTATGCAGTGACTATCCGAAAAAGTATACCCCACTAGTCTTTTTTGCACGCTGAATCAAAGTACGTGTTCTAAGCAAGTATAAACTGCCTATTCCCCGACAGTCTGCACCTAAAACTGCTTTAGAAACAGTCCTATTAATTTCATTTTGTTGACATCCCTTATGTTATGTCAATACAAATGTTAAAAAAATATTTTTTGAAACTTTTTTTTTTTTGAAACTTTTTTTTTGAAACTTTTTTTTTTGAAACTTTTTTTTTTAATAAAATTTTTTTACAAAAAATATTTGAGTCGCGGCCGTAAAAATGGGTCGGTCGGGTTACCGGAAACACAACAATTTTTTTTCTACGCCTGATTTACCCAGTAGCATTAAAAAATAAATAATTACATATATAACTGCAAGAAAAAGTCAATAAGTACTTGTTGAGCACAAATGAAATGAATCTGGTGTAGTAGTTGACCGCCGGACTCAGCTTTCTCGACTCTCGAGCGATTGCCTCAAAAGTCTGAGGCAGGCACTTGACCAACTCAAACAACTCTTTCTTGATGCTCTTGCCCTGTTTCATAAATCCAAAGACAAGAGATTATTAAGATCAGTCACCAAATGCAATAGGATTTCAGCACATAAAAAAGAAACAGCTGGGTAATGTGGGTATCTACAACACAACTCTGGAAAGCACACAAAAAATTAACTGCCAAAATTGTGCAGAAATTTCTCAATGAATCTTTTCTTACAAAAACTGCAAAATTTCTCGCACTCACTTCAATTCCCATGCGTTTACTGGCCACCTTGAACTTCTCTTGAAACTCCTCTGAAGCTTTTGCATATTCCACCTCTTTTCTGGAATATTCCTGAAAAGAAAGGAGGACAGGAATAGACAGCATGGACTTATTTACGCATTCCTACTTTATGTGCCATTCCGTATAACACCAAAAGGTAGCAGGTCCTCAAAACTGCAAACATAACTCAACATTTGTTAACATGAATTACAAGAAGCACAGCACAGTAACATGTATTGACATCTTCAATATTATCTATTTTTGTGTGTGGTCTGGTTTACCTGTGCTGTATCGTAAGGCATATCCGCCTCCGATTAGTTTGCATTGCGAGAAGCGCATTAGAAATCCGTAAATAGTGTAGTATAGTATAACATATCCGATATGACTTTGTGACTACAAATCCAAACTGCGCAATTCTGAACTTTGCCAGATTACAGGTGCATTTTTTTACATTACATTGGCTTGTACTACATAAATGAGAACACAACATCAAGATAGAAAGACGTCTTGACATCCAATCTGACCTGTTGCAGCTGAACGCACTTTGCAATCTGTCGCTTCACAGCAGGAATTTCATAGTTGACGGATCGTGCCAACATCTGCGCTGCTTCGGCTGAAAACAAACAGAAGAATGAATGAATGATCGAATGAATGAACGAATGAGTGAATGAATGAATTAAATGAAAGGAAGAATGAATGAATGAATGAACAAACGAGTGAATGAATGAATGAGTGAATGAATGAGTGAATGAATGAGTGAATTAAATGAAAGGATGAGCAGCAGCAGGAAAAACAGATGGTTATATGGACTGACAAATAAACAGAAGATCGAATATATAAACATGAACAAAAAGACAAGTAGATTCATGGATGAAATCTGGATTTATCATTTGAGAACTGATGAATGTGTAAACGCTAGAATTAATGATGGCTTAAATGTTTTCTTACATAGAGGAAGGGGAAACCAACAGATTATATTAACCAATTTTTTTAACTCTTCTGATATGTCACTTTATCGCTATATGTCAATCTTTCAAATTGGCAATATTTTTGTCGCTCTTTTAAATTGATATCCAAGTTGTCACTTTTCTCAATTTTAAGTCAAATTTTCATTATATCACTCATTCAATACAAACTCTAAGAAAGTGCTGGGATGAATGAATGGATTAACACATTGATGGATAGATGGAAGGATGATATAATTATGAAAAAACTGAGGTCGTTCAAAACATGATATCTGAAAAAGCTGACTGCATAATAATGCATATGTTATTACCAAGGTATAGTCCATCTTTTTCATAAAGTTTCATGATTTCAAGCCAGTCCTAACAACAACAACAAAAAACTCAGTTTAAGTCCAACACAATCTCTCTTGTTAATAAGACAGTTTCAGAGAGCAGTCCATGGTAAACATGTTTGAAACATTTCTAACCAACAAATACATCGGTAAAGTTAATAGCTCAACTGTTGTTCCTGTAATGTTGAATCTCACAAAGTAAGTCGAATCAGCAAGCTTATGAAAATAATCAGTAGTATGTCAAATCAGAATGTAAAATCAGTATGTCAAATGAACCAAGTGAATACTAGGTAAATCTTTTAAGCTGTAGAATACCTTCGTCACTCTAACTAATCATTATCATCCCATGTAATAATCATTTCTTGCCTAGTATTTTTCTGCTTTCCTGAATAATTCCTGCCTTTCAACTTACTCTATCTGACTGTGCGACAGCTATGTAAAGAAGTCACTGAAATAAAACCTAAATCGAAACTTTAAAAAGTAAAAAGCTGCAATTTCAATTAAATCTGATGTTCAGCAATTGATTTGATTTTACAAAAAACAGACGGAAGTAGAAACCTTGAGTCGCTGTGATGAGTACCGTCCGAATATATTTTTCGCTCCATCCTCCGTTTGTTTCAGCAATTCCACTATTTGGAGACAGTGAAAATAATTGATATCTGAAAAACAAACAGGTGCATTCAATCACTTGAACCATCGATCAACGGACCAGTTGGTTGGTAGCCGCATCAACAAAAAAAGCATTAATGATAATAATTAACAATAATAATAATAATAATTAATGCCAGCGTCCTATAGCCACTAGGCAAAAACCACTTTCTGCAAATAAAATCTGGCCTCTTTTAAATGTTGATCTAAAAAAACTGGTAGGTACTGATTAAACTGGTGCCAGCATATATGATTAAAAATCAACATGGCAGATGTAGCTGAAAAAGGAAACATTATATTTTTGGTTGAAATGGCTGTTCCTCTATCCAAAACAGTCATGTTTTACCTATGTCATAAGCAGTTTTAATGGAATAAAACCAACGCAAATACAGTTCTTACCCGGAATAAAAAAATGTAATCATAATGCTAGTCTCCTTTAAACACCGGCCTTAAACTGCTGTTGGGAAGTAAAAACAATTTGCACAAATGAAACCGCCTCGGTCACTATGAGAAGTTTTACGACTAGGGTGATAACTTACAGGTGCCCTTTAGAAGTTGCATGATCTCGTCAACAGGTGGCATGTCCTGGATGGCGGCATTAATTAGCTGGCGGACGTCGATTGCCAACTGCTGCCAGGTGGCGCCACAGTGGCGCCGATTCTGCAGCCAGTCTAAGAAATTAAAAATCAATTGATATAAAAAATATGGGAAAAAGGTATTTAAACACAGTATCATAATTTATGCAGCTCTTTAGGTAACTTAGAAGACGACCATATTTTAGCACCTTTGAGATGTCAAAATGTGCTATATAAATAATCAAGAACATACATAAATACCTTTAAAACTACTCAAATGTAATTTCCTATGCATAGTTTATGATCTAAAAGACATCAACCAAAGTTAAAACATAGTTTAAAATTGATACAACCAGTTCAAAATGAATGCACAGAAAAAAATCGAAGTCTATTAAACACTGTGTTATAGAGCATTTCATACCACAGGACACTCTTGGTCGAGATATGGCAAGACAAGGAAAGCAAGGCATGTGCAGCATCCTTGCTGTTTGATGCTGCTTTGCCTTAAATGATTTTTATGAAAAAATTAATCTGAATAATCGTTAAAAGCTGTGCATACTAATTAGCCATACATGTATTTGTTCACATATTTTATTATTCTGAGTCTTCTTTAGGTTCTCCATAAAACACACTACATTGCAAGTTATTGAAAGTTAACACATAGATTAAATTACAACATAACCTCAAGTGTCTCTTTAGTGCAGCAAACATGCACTGCATCCTAGTGAAATAAAACTATACTAGAAAACCGCAATTCAGAAAGAGAGTAACAGACTGACCCTGAAGTTTGTTATAGTGAATATCAATGGGTAGAAGGCTGTCATCCATCTTCAACATGCAACATAACATTTAAATATAAGTTTTCAGAGACAATGTTTCAAGTTCAAGTTTCAAGTATGAATGCACTGGAAGTCTAGTTTAAATTAAGCAATCTGAGACACAGTGCTTGGCCAATTCCCATGTCAACAGTGCAACAACAAAAACAAGTTGAATAGCAAATTCTCAAAACTCCAATCGCGGAAACAGAATTTTCGTCGAATCCCCAAAACTATTTTTTCTAAGGCAAAAGAAAATATAATGTGCAAAAACTAGCTCACACGATATTTTAGAATGTACTATTCAAAGTTCTGAATATTATTATTATAAATTTTGTTGAATAATCCGGTTGACAGACCACAGCCGATTACAGCTTACAGTTGTGCAATTGAAACAAATCACAAGAACAAAAATGACAGAAGACAAATTTTAATTATCGTAGTGGATCCACTCACGCCCCGAGCGTTAGCGGAAACCATGTGCTACATTCACGCCCGTAACATTATTGGTCGCACTGGCTACGGACGGTGGGCTAACACCCGTCGGCCAATCAGGTGAGCGGAAAACAATGTGGAAGAGTCGAATACCGTAGGGGAGGAGGTTGTCGAGTACAATTTACGCCCAATGCCCATCCTTTGTAAACCCTACTGTCAGCAGCACGTGCTGCGTGTCGCAGGGTCTTACGATTTTAGACGAATTGCAATGTAAAACGTTTAAAATGTCTTACAAATGACCCTACGTATGGAGGAACATTTTGCACAGGTAATTATGCGCTCTTTATCGTTAAATTTAAGCATGGTTATAACATAGAAGACCTAGGTGTCGTTCGCGTATAGGGTATAAGGTTTCGCATCGTGAGGGTCGGTTAGGGTTAGTGTTAGGGTTAGTGTCGTCATTAGATTCTTAAGATTTTTGCGTCGTGAGGGTCGGTTAGGGTTAGTGTTAGGGTTAGTGTCGTCATTAGATTCTTAAGATTTTTGCGTTGGTTGTTTAGCAGTTGTTGGCCAACCTAGCCTAATAGCTTGACCATCAACTGCTAACATCAACTACCTTCTCCCCCCCTGCGGTCTTCGCCTCTTCCAGACGGTTCACGTGACGGGCGTGAGCGGATCCACGACCTTTAATTATTAGCAGAATAGACAACCTGCAATGCAATATTGGACGTCTAGTCCATACTAGCCTTCAAGTGTCAAACGTTTGGTAGCAAAAATTGCCTTCGGGAATTCGGTCAACTTTTCATTTTCACCACTTTGGGGGGAAAATCTGGTTTCGGGGATTTAATTCCGGAGTGGATTCCGGTGACTATGAGAGTAGTGATACCATATGGGAGTCCCTAATTTCAAAGTAACACTAGTGAGTAAACCAGCAATCGCTTCCGAAATAGACTTAATCTGCAGTAATATATTAATTTTAGCTAATTGTAATTATATGTTATGGACTAAATAACTAAAAACAATAAAACTTACTATAAATACACGGACACCACGAAGTAGTAGATACTATATGGCATACGTCAAAATTCACGCCCCGCCCACTAATAATACTTACGTATTATTCCAAACGTCAAAAGAGCGAGGAGTGAGCGCAGGTCGCTGAGTGAGCGTTTGCTTATTATATTTGTTTATATTAGGGCAGGGTAATTATTTAAAAGCGTGCGTCAAGTCAGAGAGGTTTCTAAAAGATCGATAAAAACCGGACAAAAGTAAGTCCGAGTCCAGTTTTCAGAAGTTGCATATCAAGAGAGGAGGCTGATAAGTCAATTACATTTAGGTTGTAAAAGGATCAGCAGCATCGATGAACTAATGCAGTCGACTCTTGAAAACGTGAGATGAAGTCAAGGAAGGCACAGTATAAATTACAAAACCCGACGTAACAAATTATGTATGTTGTCTATTCAAGAAAATTAAGTTGACATACCGAAACTTAGCCTATTAGGCCTACATGAGAAAGGAAATGAAAAGTGGACTAAACT
This sequence comes from Lumbricus rubellus, assembly GCA_945859605.1. NCBI lineage: Eukaryota > Metazoa > Annelida > Clitellata > Crassiclitellata > Lumbricidae > Lumbricus > Lumbricus rubellus. The sequence goes on along the minus strand of OX243819.1, from coordinate 17,958,637 downwards.
GTCTGCTTCTGTCAAATTATATATTTTCAATAATATCACAGTATAAACACAGAATAAAGAAAGCTACGCTTTCTTTATTCTGTGGTAGTCTACGACTCTAATATCTTTGGTGGTACTATAGGCCTAAATAATGTTATTTATACCACAGTATAATTAATTGATGATATTGTTAAGTTACAGTGTTCAGCAAAAAGCGCGCCCTTGAATTTCCATTTCCGGCGTCCTGTAGTGCTAGGCAGCGAAGGCTAAAATTTAAATAGATTCTCATTTACAATTTCAAGCAACTTTTATTTTTTAAATTGGGTTGAATTTATTGGCGAGGTACAGATATTGTTATTTGTTACTAGTTTACATTTATTCTTTTGCATACCATTGCTAACAATGGTTACGTTAACGGAGGATATGGTCCTCGTGAAGACGAAATGCAAAGGACTGGAATCCGTTAGAAAATTGAATATATGGTAAGTATAGAACTATAGACCTATGGCTTGAATGATTTCGTGACATTTCTTGTCCAACTGCAATACAAAGTTGAATAGATATCACTAGATGAGAGTTAAATCAAACTGCGTAGATTCGATTCTGAATCTACGTAGAGTGCCGGTGTCTTGAGGCCACCAGGTTTAATTAACTTTAAGACTTAACCGGAGACGACTTTTCTGATCATTGACCTCTGAGTGGAGCAGCGTAAGAATTGCGGAAAAATAACCGGGGTGTGAAAAACATACTTAAACATGAGGCTCTAAGAAAGACTGGAGGGTTGAAACCCCCCCGGAAATTCTCACCCTGGAGTGGAGCACCCTTCCAGAAGCACTTCAGATGACTGAGTGTTCATGCTAATAATTATAAAATAATTGGAACTCTATATGTTTTCAAAATACAGGCACACTATTTTAGCGCAGACACTGACCGTGGCATATTGACATTCTAAAGCATATTAATAACTGAGTACTTGAAACATTTGCTATAGAAATTGCATTATTACATTACCAACTGAATTTCAATTCAATAGAGAAGATTATGATTCATAGTTTTAACTAGATCGGGAATAAAGACATTTGGAAAATAAATTATATTTTGCAAGAATAATGCAAAATACTTTTGACCAGTTTTTAAAAATTATTTTACATCATTTTGGAAGAGGATAATAATGTTGATTTATTGGATTAATAACGAAAGGTCCGTTGAACTTTTAATTTAAGAATTCTTAAAACTGTTTCTGATTTTACAGGGGTGCGGGAATCAACGACATCAGTGTAGTGAGACGCATGCCACTTCTGGAAGTTGTCAGTTGTAGGTCTGTGAATTTGGATATCTTGAATTTAAAATTCTAATTAAATAATATTGCCACTTTAGCCATGTTAAACTTATGGCATTGTTTTCACTATTGTGACTGTGTCACAGCCAGAAGATCTAAAAGACTTTAACAGGTTTTTAAAGTTTTAACCAGAGCAGTTATTAGTGATATATGTGTATAAGCATATGTGTAGCTATTCAATTGATATGGAAACTTCACAAAGGTACTTTTATCTATGTATGCTGGAAACGAATTAACCCTGTAATGCCGGAGGGTATAGGATTTCCCATATCATTTACTGCCATCTCGGCATTAAAGGGTTAACGGATCCTCTACTTCCTTGCAGGCATTGCTATCAGTAACACACTGGCATTTTGTTTGTATTAAACACTTTTAGTGTGAACAACATCTCCACTCTTGCTGATTTTGCCCACTGCCCACGCCTTCAGGAACTCTTCATCCGCAAGAACAACATCGAAGAACTGTCTGAGATCTGTCACCTGAAAAATCTCGCGGATCTCACGAGTCTTTGGCTGCTCGACAATCCTTGTGCCACCGAAAACAATTACCGATCAACGATTTTGCGAAATCTACCGCATCTTCAGAAACTGGATAACGTTCGTGAGTCGTTGCCGTCTGTAATCAAATCTCATTTTGCTGAAATATGTAGAATTGTAGATAGGTCTGTTCAGGGGAATTCTGGATCCCTAAGCAGAGCAGTCCCTTAACTATCTTTAATAAGGCCTATGAGAAAACAGTTTTTAGGAACAGAGTGAAATAGTCAACACCTTCAATGTGATATTGTAAAATTATTATATTATTCAGTTCTTAATTTGAAGTTAACCCTTTCCAGCCGGAATTGCTTTGATACCTATCCTGTTAATCGGGTCACTGGTGGCCAGGTCCAGCCGGAAAGGGTTAAACTGACTTTAGTTAAGTGTCAGTAATATTAAAAGGCATTGACCATGAACTTCATGTATGTAGTTGCCCATCCCGGGTTGCTGGACATTGCCCCCAACCCCCGTCAGGCCTGTAAGTAGAAAAGGGCAAATGCCCCTCTCTGGCTTGAACTGTTTCTGAAATGTTGCTGAGTCTTGTTTTCTAAACTGGTAAATTGGTAATCTATTCTTCCTTGTCATTCGTCCATTTATCTTGTATTCTCTACTGGAGAGTTCCCATTCAGACTGAAAAAAATTTCTAACTGTCCTATCTTGCACATGACCTTCGACCATCCTATGACCATCAAATTTACATTACATTACATCATTACTATCGTAATTAGTCTGACATCTCTGATAGTCTGACATCTCTGATGCAGCTTTTGAATGGTACTGAGAAAGTATAGAGATTTACAAAACATTGAAAGGAACAGAATGTTCTAATTAGGGCGCGATCTGTAGGGGATGGAGAAAGTGGCATCCCACATTTACCAGTATTTAGCTGCATTGGATGGATCTTTCCATGGCAATGCTGTTTGTTCATAAGTCTTCCCCATAGATTTCAAGGTCCTCCCAAATTACACCAACCTCTTGTATATCTAACCATGCCTAATCAAGTTTTTCTGTGTGCAGTTTAATTTGATATGAGTTGTTTCCAATAACTTCTACTGTGTTGGTCTCTAACATAAATCTCTCAGATACTGATAATATTATTTTTGAAATTACAGTGTTTGTGTAATGTGTAAGTAAATAAAAAAGTTAAATAACTGATTTCTAATCCCAAACGAATTGATCTCTCTCAGCCGTAACGAAAGAAGAAGTTCAACAAGCTGCCGTCTGTGGAGACGTTCTGACTTTGGCTTCGGATGACCTCGAGCCGCCATCTGCCTCTTCCGCAGCGGTGCCTGATGTCAAACCGTCCACGAATGCAGTTTTGGATGCCAACGCTGTACAGAAGCAGCATCACCGGAAAGATTCGAGGTCTGGTGCAGACAACAGTGCGGGAGATATGCCGGCTGTTACTAAGTCACTCTGTATCCCCAGGTCAGGGATGAATTCTTATTTTTGCTTCGATTATTTTCATCTTGGTTTAGGGGCCATCCATGTCATACGTATGGCAAAAATAATCGTATTAATTTTAAGACCTTCCCTCTGTTGCAACTTGTGTGCTTTGTGGAATTCCTTTCTATGTGTATGTACAATGAAACTTCTCTGCCCTATTACTATAGTTAATTAGCTAAAGTCATCTATAAAGCATTTATTTTTATTGTAGGCTACAGTTTATTTTTTATACATCATATTTGCTAGCTAAGATTTGTTAACTGTTTTGGTTTACTGTTTTGATCTGAACATTTGAACAGCATATAATTTTAATGTGGTCAAATGCCATCAGACATAGATCTATAAGATAATACATAGTTATTTATAAACAGGCTAATGTGTAGGTGTGGACGTCATAATTTAGACATTTACTTTGGATACGTATATTTTGTTGAGACCTATGCCATATGCAAATGCCTAAACGCAGTGACCCTTCCGGGGCGTACTTAATATTTGGACAGCCCTTATCTATTTCTAGAATATGATTGTATTTAACCTTCAGCAAGTGCCTGATCGTGCTTTTACTCTTTCCCGCCGGACCGGGTCACCCACGACCCAATTAACAGGATAGGTATCAAAACAATTTCGGCTGGAAAGGGTTAATATACCACAGTCATTAATCGATTTTATTGTGAATGCTCATCTAATGCTCATTTTATTCCTTCTATATTTTCAGCAAGAATCCAGAGCAAGACGATACTTTAGCAACGAAGACGGCAATTCTCATCGAGCGGTTGGATAGGTTAAAGGTGAAAGACGATGATGCCATCGAAACGAATCCCACTGCAAGGGAGAAGTCCGTGAATGAAAAGACAGAAAAAGGCGTTCAACCAAAGCAAAAAGTAACACTTTGAAATAACCTCTACTTTTAAAGAATTTTCATTCACTTTTTATTGATTTTTTTACTGATTTTTTAATAATTTGCCCATTTAGATTTATTGTCGTTTTTATTTCTCTTGCCATATACGCCTGTCTGTCAGGGTCTCTCTGACTGACTGCCTATCTGTGTGCTTATCAGTTAGCCGTAGGGTCCATCCGTAAATGACGTCGTGCACCTAGGGGGAGGGGGGTCACACATTTGTGAAGATATGTCATGATCCCTTACTAGATTTCATATGACCTTTGTATTGACATGTTATGAGAGGATAAAAAATCGTTCTAAATTACGTGACGTCATTTATGGATGACCCTTTGTCTGTCCTGTCAGCCTATCCAATGTATCCACGTGTTTTTCTGTATACATCCTCATTTCCTAGGCTTTTTGTGAGTTATTAGGCACATAAATCCAGTGCTGAGATGCCCTGTTTATGTAAAAGTTCTTATGATTATACATGCACATTTATATAGCACCTCTCGTTCAAAAGTCTCCTCAGAGTTTACTTACAACAGATGTATGAAATACGTATTTACCTGCATCCTATTACACTGTTTGCCAGCCTATATGTCCTGTTCTGTTGGTTTGCTTAAGTTGCGTTGATGCTGTTTACTTTTAGGAGTCGAACGTCATGCAAGCCGTATCTCTCCTCGTGCAAAACCTCGATCGTAGCGAGCTGCTTAACCTACAGGCGATCGTCAACCGTCAACTTGCAGACTTACCTTGACTGAAACTGCAACTTATCTTCTTTCTTACCCTGCAGGCCACACTATTTTGAGTAATGTCTGGCAACAGCAGACACTAATTATAGCCTGAATTATTGTAGACGCAACTGTCTAGAACTATAGCCACAACGCTTGTAGTTAGACATTGCTGTGGCAGCGATTGGACAAACCTGTGTGGAGTGGGCAATGTTGAATGCGAGGTTAAATAATAGACAAGTTAGACATTAGTGTCTGTGCTTTGCAGAGATTACTTTTAGGCTGTTAAGTTAGTTATGTAGTGGTGTAGAGCATTTGTTGCAATTGAATTATTTAAAATGAATAACTATTTTTATAAGAGTGGAGTGACTCTAGCCAGAAATGAAGAGATTGGTGGAAGGAGTTCTTGCATATCTCTGTAAAATCTTTTGAGGTCTTTCTGTTTGCCAGTCATTCCGTGTTTGTTGTGATCTATGAAATTCTTGTCCGGCCGATATGCTAAAAAATGCTTTATTTATTGACGTCGGTCTGCAACTGGTTGTTTAATGTCATGCAATTGCGACATTTCTGTGGCTCTGATATACATAGGCGTACGGGAGATTTCAGCAGTGGGGTGCAAAGGTTTTACTTCTGCCCGAAAAATAAATCTCGTAGTGGGAAATACTATTTTTCCCAGACAAAAAAGTTGACGACCTTTTTTTGTTTTTAGTCATCGGGTTGAAATCTCATGTAAGATACTATTTTTAATTTTCCTCCATATTTTCCCGGGTCTGCTTGCCTGAGAAAACAGACTTGCCCGAAATTTGGGGGGCATTTGGCCCCTCAACCCCCGCCTCGTACGCCTATGCTGATTATGTATTTATAGTAGATATTCATAAAGTTTTATGGATGGAGATTTTATTGCCATTTTGCATGTTATTCATTGGTAGATTATAATGATCAGTATGTCAATGCTTGTTCTCCAAAGCTTGAGAGGTATTTGAGTTGAAGCGCACACCAGTTTAATACCAGTAACTCGTTCGTGTGTGTGTCCATTAGATATGATGCGCTGATACTCAAATGGGAGAAGTTGAAGGTTGAGGACTAATGCTTTGAGATTATAACCACTTTAAATGATTCATTTCACTGCATACGATGTGTTGATTTGTGATGAAGTGCCAATTTGATTTGTTATATTTGCGTCTAATTATTTTATATGCATAGGAAATTATCTTAAGGTGGAGTATAGTTTCTATGAATCTATAGTATTAATTTATGAATGCATTAACTTATTAGTCAGTTTTTGAAGCAATTCATTAATTAACACATAATAAAGAAAAATCAAACAAGTTTGGTGTTTTATAGTTTTTGCAAGCAATTATTGGTATACACCATACCAGCGTTTCCCAGACTGGGTTCCGCGGAACCCTTGGGTTCCGCGGGGCGAGCACAAGGGTTCCGCGAGAAGTTGAGAAAAAAAAGAATTTTTTAAAGAAATTTTGTCTGCAATAGCCTACAACATTTCAAGCAGCTTTTAAAAATCTCTGTAAGTGTGACACTAGTGTCAGTGTTCTTTTGTGTTTTGCCCTCACAAAACCTTAAACCACCCATCCACCAATCCAGACCTTGCAGCAGGAGTAGGCTAACAAATAATTATTTTAATTTGTTTGTGTAAAAATTTGCCAAAATTGAGTAACTTCTACGTAGGCTCGCTAGGGTTCTTTTATTTAACTTAGAAACATGGAACGCTTTCCAAACTCACATAGTTGAGAAATAATATTGCAAATCATATTCACGACCGGAATGCGAACTTTTTCAATGCTTCCTCTTCATGAATTACGATCTGGATTGTGCATAGTTGTATATGTTTAGGCTACATGTAGGCCTATATTAATTTAAACAATTAGCCTATTCAAAATGCTAAGAGATCGACACCAACTCTTCTAAGGAGACAACGAACATCTTATTGACGGTTGACCACACGCGAAGCAGAATTCCAGTGAGCCTTCCCATTCTAGCCTCAAGAAGGGCATAGCTTACTCTCGGTATATAGGATCCAATAAACTTTCTATAATTTAGTGTAGGCCTAGGTATGTGACAGCAGGCTTAGTAGCCTATGCCTCCAGTGCGTTCTGCATGATTCAATGCATTTAGTTAAGATTGGGGTTCCGCCAGAAAATATTAGGACACGAAGGGTTCCGCGGCACAAAAAGTTTGGGAAACGCTGCTCTAGAGCATTGAGATTTACGATATATATATATATATATACATAGGCGTAGGGGACATTTCAGCGCTGGGGGGGGCAAAAGTTAGACTTTTGCCCGAAAATTTTTTTGTCATCCGGCCGAAATCTTTAAAAAAAATTCCGTTACGTTTGCCCGAAAATTTTTACGACCTTTTTTTAGTCATCCAGCCGAAATCTGCTGAAATTACCCGTTACTTTTTGCCCGAAAGGTCTGACGACCTTTTTTTGTTCGGGCAAGTCTGATTTTTCGGGCAATAAGACCCGGAAAATTTTTAAAAAGTAAACAAATTTTAAAACTTTTTATTTTTCCGGGCCTGCTTGCCCGAAAAATCAGACTTGCCCGAAATTTGGGGGGGCATTTGCCCCCTCTGGACCCCCGTCTCCTACGCCTATGTATATATATATACGCTAAAGAGAGTATGGCCTATATCTCCTCTGCAAGGAAATGTGAAGTCACCAACGACCTTATAATTATTTTAACGGAAATCACGCCAGTGACGTCACAAGCCAAGCAACTTTGCATGTAACGCTACGCTTCTGTTACTTTAGACCACGTTTCAAATACTGATGCAACTTTCACTAAGACTTTCAGCAAGTTTTATCAAAGACCGTATAGTTTAAGACTATAATCTATTTGGTTTTACCTCATTAGGCCTACATGTGCTTTTCATACTTTCACTGCTTTCTGATTATCGACTGCCGGAGTAATAGCCATTCACTCACCGCTTGTTGATAAACAATCTTCGCTGGAAATGAACAGGTGTAACACGTTTCGAGGGTTTGCTGATTAACAATCAACATTTAAAGGACATTCTAACGATTTGCATTATATTTTGGGGGAAATTAAGTTTATTTGATGTTAAAATGTAATAAACGAGTGAATAAGTGTCTATCTGGTTGGTTACACGTCAATTAGAACGATAGTGTAGGCTACACGTTTTTGCTATAGCGATATTATGGCCGACGGTGTAGGCTAATCCGGTAATCCCGAAGACTGACTGCCCGTACTCCAAACAACATGGCTGCCAACGGTTGCAATAAAAATAGAGCTCAGCGACCTATGGCGCAGCTACCTAGAGACGACATCTGTCAACTGTATTTCAACATACAAACCGAACGGCTGCTTGCCGATAGTAGCAAAAGCAATGCGGATAAGCAAAGATTACTTACTTACCTAGCCTGCATGTCGGCAAGCAGCCATTTACGTACTTACGAAAACATTACTTATCGGTTTGTATGTTGAAATGCAGTCGATAGGTGTCGTCGCTAAGTTGCTGCACCATATTTCGCTGCGCTCTATTTTTATTGCAACCGTGGGCAGCCATATTGTTTTGAGTACGGGCAGCCAGTCTTCTGGATTACCGCTAATTCTTATCCACTCTCATTTTCCATAAATGATAAGCCTAGCATTTGTTTAATTAGTATTCAGAGAGACTAGAATCACTAGATGCATAGGCAGTATAGCGCAGTGATATTGACAAAGCCTGAGTTTTTAAGCTTTTCTCATGTTAGGTGTCTTTCATCTCGGCTTGTTCCTATTAACATTGTTTTTAATCGTTTTTCTAGGGTGTTGGTGGCAACGTGTGAAATGTCCTTGAAATGGAAATTCAAAATTCTTGGCGCCATTTCTATTTTATTCGTCGTCACGTACATTTTCTTCGGTCAAGACCAAGCGACGAATGTCACGCTGTCCCCCGATCTTCACTTTCTCCAGCAGAATAGGATGCGAAGCTTGTACAAAACTCCACTCCGTGAAGATTCGGAGGAGGTGCCTATGAAGAATAAAGATGTTACTCGACCATTTGAATATTCTGTCGGTCTGAGCACCACTTCATTAGAGCGTCAAAACTTTTTACACTCGACGAAACAAAATCAACAAAGCGATAATAAGGAAGTGATCGCAGAGAGCAGCAACGTAGATGCAACAAGACACCGGAGTAAACGTAATAAAACAAGAGGGAGTGAACTTAAAAACTTACAAGAATTTACTGAGACTTTTTTGCCAGTTACTGCGGAAGCTTCTTTAAGCAAGTTGCATGAGTCAACAACACGGCGTGGAAATTCCAAAAAACGTCGTAAAAAGAAACGAAAGGATGGTTCTCTTCAATCGAAAGATAATAATTCCACTGCGAAAAGGTGGATTGACATGAAGCTTTCATGGTTGTCATCAGACGGCCTTGGAAATTTCTCAGGTTTTACCGGCAAACCATATCCACCGTATCTTATCAAGTCAAACGGAACATTTCTGGACAGAGTACACGATTTCAACGTTGCTATAACACGGTTGAAAGACGAAATCGAGGAACATCGAGGATACCGGGAGTGGGAGGACGTGAAACAACCGAACGAACTTCAGGTCGTCTGGGGCAGCGTCGACGACTTCCTTCAGCAATTGTCCGATCGCAAAGAGGTCATGACCCTGGTTTTACCATGGGTCGCATCTTCCGAGTCGTGGTCGCAGTGGGATTCAACCCGCGACTCTTCAAACGTCCTCGTCAGGGAGTACTTCACGTGGTCGGCTTCCGAGCCACTCTGCGAATGGATCGAAACACCCGGCTTCACGAAAGCCCACTGGGATGCGGTGTATAATCGGTCATGCAACACCGATGTGCGCTTGACCGTAAAGCCGCGCTCGCTCGAGTGGCTCTACTTTCATGGGAAGCCGATCAACGCGGAACACTACTGGCCAAACGACGGACTTTCTTATCCTTCGCACTTCTACACTTCCCCTCCGCTCGAAATCCTTTACGTGAACATCCTGGAGGACGCGGTCATCAATCTCTCCGGCGACGTCATAAGCGGAGCCGTCAAGGTCGTTCCGTACACGTGCAGCCACGACCGCATTCCGACGATCCCGATCGAGTACCTCGAACGTCCGATCTACCGCGACGTCTTCGTCATAACGCAGTTCTGGGGCACGACCTACTTTCACAAGATGCTCGAGGTGATGCCCCGTGTGGCGCCGTTCGTCGAATTCCTCCGCACGAACCCCAACGTCCACATTCACGCTCCGGAGGACCACAGCCAGGTCTCCGAGTTCCTTCGGGTCCTCGGTCTCAACCCGGAGCGTATCGTGACGGGGATCACCCGAGCGAAGGTTGTTTACCTTCCGCAGGGAACGCCGTGCGGCTTTCCGAACGTTCACGGACTCCAGATACTGTCGCAGCACTACCGGAACTACATACGCGAGAAGCTGCCCGCTGATCCTCACAACCGGTTGGTCCTCATAAAGCGTTCCGGTCTAAGACGGTTCCTGCAGCAGGAGCCGATCGAGGAGGTCCTACGAGCGATCGCGAACGAATACAATCTCAATTTCACTATCTTCGCGGACAATCCGACGCCTTCACTCCATGAGACAATGTCCATCTTCAACTCTGCCCAACTGATCGTTGGGCCACACGGTGCGGGCCTTGCCAACATGATCTTCTCCGAACCAGGGACCTTGGTCGTCGAGGGCGTCTGCAATCCTCCTCACGTCAACATGTGCTTCCAGTTTACCGCCCACGACCTGGGACACCGTTACCATGGTATTCCGTCGGACCATGGGTGTGAGAGTGTGGTGTCCGTTGCGCCGGAAACCATCGACTCCGTCGTTCGAGAACTTTTGAAAGTTGGCAGCTCAGATACGTTGAACTGATTATTATGCATCAAAATGAACCGTTATGACTGGTGGTGGTGGACACTTGTGTGGCTAGAAACCTCACATATGTCTGGCGATGATTTGAAATTACTGTGGTCTACTCACTAGACATGCCGATTTTGTTTATAACTGAAGTTGAATATGAGATGTAGCTGATGTACTCATTAGAGCAGGTTCCGATTCATTCTAGTCCTTAAGATTACATTTGAGAGAGGCGTCAGTATGAACAGTATGAGAGTAGAGAAGATTTGGAAAGAGAAGATGCTAACGACATACATACAGGACAGGATGGAAGATGACATTTGTTTCGTCTATCATTTTTCATTAACTATTACTAACGAATTCTTTTATTGTGTTCAGTGAACTATTGGATGAGCATATACTCTTTACAAACATGAGAAAATTTCTCTTTATTCGAAAAAGTTAGGCTGAGAATGTCTCTGAGGTATGCTTTGGAGGATGCAATATACATTGTTATGTGATGAGTGATGTGAAAGAATAAATGAATTGTGCTGTTGTAGAAACGGATTCAAATTAATACGCAAAACAGTTTTTTAATGAATTTTTTTGAAAGAAAAAACCATGAAAAATATCTTAACCATGAGTATGAAAAATATAATTATCCACTTCGTTTTTTTATCTCTCTCTAGCGGTCTAGCCACAGCGTACAGTCATTTGTTAGTTGACTAGGGCAATAGTGGACATTTCAGAGCATCTTTCGCCCCTGGCAGGATCTGAAACCCCAACATTGATTTTTCCGTGTTCAAACCACTAGAATATCATGCACCAGAACGGTGGGTAACTGGGGCCCAACCGAGTTTGAAGAGGGCCAAAAAAGCAAAAGTCACTTGGATTGACCAGAAACCCATTCCTCCCGACAACAGAGACGTGTCTAGCGTTGGGCCGGGCGCCCCAAATGCAGTTGAAGCCCTCCCCCCCAACCCCCAAATATGCTTATGCCCCTCAGCCCCGCTATTTAATCATGCTCCTGCTACAGCACTCGCAATTCCCAAATGAAAGTTCTAGTTAGGCCATGCATACATACACACACACATACATACATACATACATACACACATACATACATACATACATACATACATACATACATACATACATACACACATACATCTCTGGCTCAGCCCAATAAAAATTCCGACCAAAGTGTTTCCATTATTCGTAGTAAGAGGACGAGTACGAAGAAGATGGTGTAAACGAAGGCCTACTGCTGCTGCTGCGGTTGTGGGTGCTTGACCTTCAGGTAGTCCTTGACCTTTGGCAGGAGGAGACTGTCAATCATATCCTGCCGAACGCGACGTAGCGCCGCCCACTTGGACGGGTGCTCGACCAGATCGAAGCAGCCTGTCATCGAGAGGGGGTAGAGGAGTTGTACGGGGGCCGGTGGGAGACCGGGGCCCCGCGACCGAAGGTAGAAGGCGTTCTGGCCGGTCCTGCAGGCGGCCATTGTGTCGTCGATGAACTTTTGAATGGTAGATGCACCACGTGACTTTGTCTTCGAGTAGAACCGGAAGAGACCTGCGCATGCGCGAAGAAAAAAGGATCTTTGTATTTGTCTTAAACGAGTTAATTGAACAGTTGAATGATCTGCAGGTTAGTTACATGTATTTACTATATTGACTGATTAATCTTTACGCCATTTGTTCGGTCGTTAATTCAAGGCGACAATTGCAAAGGGTGGGGTTGAGGTGGTTCAATTCCTAGTCTTTCTTAGGACCCCATAGTAAGAATGAATGAATGAATGAATGAATGAATGAACACAGAGTACACAGTAGTTGTAGTCGCGTGCCTTTCGAGTACTCGATCCTCGTGTGGTGAGTCGATCCAAGCGACCGGAAGCTGAGGCTGACGACATACTTGGCATCTGAGCTGTCTCTCACGAGGAATGTTCCGTCGACATGGTCGGCCAGAAGAGCCTCCGCTTCCTCAAGATCCAGACAACCCCAGTACCAGTCACACTAAACAAACCAGTACCAGTCACACTAAGCAAACCAGTACCAGCATGGGCGCCCGCACATAGGGGCAGAGGGGGGGCAATTGCCCCCCCCCTGGAAAATTGAAACCTATTTTTCTCGCTACTACTTTTGGAGCTTATAACAAATTTCTTCGCAGTAGAGAATTAAAAAGCCTACTTTTAACTAATACTTTTCGATTTTTTAAACAAATTTTCTTGCAAAAAGAAGCAATTCATATTTTAAAAAATTTTTAAGTGAAACTGAGACATTTGTATCAAGAAACCTCCATGAAAAATATCCATGCATGTTCTTAACTCCCCGCTTGGCAACTTTTGACCTCCTGCTAAAAAATTTTTTACGTTGACCATTGTGTTTTGCCCCCTCCTGCAAAAATTTCTGCGGGCGCCCATGAGTACCAGTCACACTAAACAAACCAGTACCAGTCACACTAAACAAACCAGTGCCAGTCACACTAAACAAACCAGTACCAGTCACACTAAACAAAACGGACAAACATCAAAACAGGAGACTATAGGGCCTAGTCATTGTTTGTTTGTTTGTTTGTATGTATGTGCACTTGTTATAGCGCCCCTTAAAGCTCTATCTACTCAGAGGCGCTCCCGAATGCAGAGCGGACACTGCATCGGAGTTTCACGCCGAAGCGCTGAGCAATTGTGAGTGAAGGACTTGCCCAAGGTCCTTACGCGGCGTGGTGGATTCGAACCTCGAACCTTCCGGCTCCAAGGCAACGACGCCACCACTACACCACCGCGCCCTACATTGTCTACTACCCTTTTATTCACTCATTCATTCCGAGAATTTATATAGCGCCTCTTCAAGAAACCCCTACTTAGAGTTCGTAGGCCCAGTTGTCTGGAATGGGTCCCACAGGAGTTACGTCTACTTTCTGGGATAGTTACCGAAACCTTTTTTTATATTAAACTCAAAACTGTCCTTTTTGCCGTGCTGGAGTCGGGAGCGCTTCTGAGTAGTCCCACTTGAAGAAGTGCTATATAAATTCTTGAATGAATGAATGAATGTTACACATTCATTCGGTTACAACCTACTTTAGTCCGTATAGTTTCCTGGCCTTCCTCCCTATCCAGGCCATGCACGCCGTCTCGTTGGGGCCATCCTACGCGTCCCCGACGTCGTGCTTCAGCAGGAAACAATAATAGCCGGCTATGATAAATTCAGCCGCTAGAGGCCGCCATCTTCAATGCCCGGATGTTGACGTCATTAGTCTTCATCGTGAGCCTCGGCTGCCAAGTCCACTCGTGAATAATTCACCCAGTTAACTTTTCGAATAGAGAGTTAGGGGGTTAAAGAGGGTAGGCGGTTAGGGGGTTAAGGGGAAGGGTTGCGATGCCCGGCCTCGTGGATGTCACTCACGACGTCCTGAAATATTCATAAAACTCTCAGTTTGTGGCCATTTCCAGCAGAATGTGTAGCACTGTAGCCTATGCGGACGCTGATTTCAATGCATACGGTGTGGTGTGCCTGTGCTATTGTTTGTCTGTCTGTCTGTCTGTCTGTCTGTCTGTCTGTCCGTCTGTCCGTCTGTCTGTATGTATGTCTTTCTGTCTGTCTTGTCTTCTGTAGGCCTATGTCTGTCTGTGTGTGTGTGTCACTATAATTATGTCAACCCGACTTTGTCACAATCGTCCTCTTCTTGTTCCCCTTCCACACCTATCATCCTCTTATAGATCTTATACAGTATACTACTATAGTCTATACTCTATACTCTATACATGTAGGCCTATCCCTTCTTTTCTTTCCTCCGTTTTAGACAATTCTTCCTACTATACTACGCCCCCATCTTCTTTTATTTCCCCACTTACTCTACTTCTGCCTCTTCCTTCGTCTATTGTTCCGCTTCCTATTGTTCGTCCGTCCGTTTGCATGTCTCGTCCTAATGTGACCGCAGAGACGCGAGACAAATGACTTATGCTCCTGCCTCTCTCTTCCTCCTCCTCCTTCTTCTCCTACACCTCCTAGTCCTCCTTCTTTTCTCCTCCTCCTCCTCTTCCTCTTTTCCCTCTTCCCGCTCCTCCTCCTTCTCCATCTCCTCCTCCTTCTTCTACACCACCTGCTTCTCCTCCTATACTCCCATTCCTACTCCTTCTTCTTCTCTCATCCTCCACCTCTTCCTCTTTCCCCTTTTCCCTCTTCCCACTCCTCCTCCTTCTCCTTTTTCCTCCTCTTCCTACGCCTCCTACACACCCTCCTGCTCTTCCTCCCCCTCCTCTTCCTCCACCATTCGTGCTGATTCTCTTCCATTGACTGTTGAGTCTGACATCTAGACTATTGTATTTACGGGATGAAGACGACATACGCATGTACATGTACATGCAGATGACCACTGGTCAGTCGTGATGGTCAGCCTCACTGTTCCAACATCTTTGCCAGACTCAAAGCCAAGGTCACGCGATCTTGAGCACGCAACAATGCTCATGTAACCTAGTCATGTAACCTATGTCATGTAACCCAGGTCATGTAACCCAGGTCATGTAACCTATGTCATGTAACCCAGGTCATGTAACCCAGGTCATGTAACCCAGGTCATGTAACCCAGGTCATGTAACCCAGGTCATGTAACCTAGGTCATGTAACCTAGGTCATGTAACCTAGGTCATCTAACCTAGGTCATGTAACCTAGGTAATCTAACCTAGGTCATGTAACCTAGGTAATCTAACCAATGTTATAGATGGGGTCCATCACCATGAAATACCCGCATCTCACTTTCTCGTCCTCAGTACGAAACTTGAATTCATGAGTGTACCCTAGACCAGAGGACATGAGATTACTTTTGTCCAGCATAATTATAAACCATCGATCTCATCAATTTCAATAATATTCATTACTATCAGTGTGAGAATTGTGCAAAAATAACTGAAGGGCTGGACAGTGACTACAATCCACTTGGAATTTGGGTAGGAAAACAGACTCTGTTATGGGGCTATATAAGAAAGACTGTGGTTGAACCCCCATACCCATTCCCCCTCCGCAGATCTCGCCCTGACATTACCACGCCGTCGCACATTGAATGCCTCGATACGCTTGAACTCCTGCTGTAGCCTGCGGACAAACTCCGACGATTGCATCATAATTCAAGATGTTATGAAGAAAGGGAGCTTATCTTTCTCATTACCCGCATATGCTCAACGCCTCCATTTTCCCGCTCTCTATAACCACCGTCTTGATTCGGGTCCTGTCATAAACTATCGATGCCAAGACGTTTAAAAAAACTGCTTCTCGTTTTCTATCTCCTGCTGAGGTGACACCCCAATCACCCTCCCGACTCCCGACACCCTCCATCCGCAGACGCCCAATGTCACGAACTTCAATCTGTTCTGGCCGGAAAAAATAGATAGGCCTAAGCGCATTCTTCTGAAATCAAAGAAAGTTGCCCATCGATTGCAGGGCCGTAGTCAGGATTTGGGGGTGGAGGAGGGTGTGGGGAAGGATGATTAATCGACCGAGAGCAAGCCCACAAGCAACCGATTCAACTATAACTAAAGGGTTTGGGGGAAGCGATCGTTAGCTCTCTATAGCCAGTTCTGGACGGCCAATACATTACACAGTAGTTCTTTGCATCATCTGTAGTATCCTAACATGCATTCTTTCATTTTCAGGCTTTTCACCGGTCGTTAACCTGCCAGTGCCACAATCCTGCCGGTAGGTCTAGGTCTATACCTTTGTTTCTTTGCTCTGACGAGAATTTAGCTGCACGGCATAAATCCCCTTCGCTGATAATTACTTGCATGACTGACCCGGCTCGTAACATAAACTTTAACTGTTTGCGTCGTCTTTGCTAAGAGTGGCCTAAGATGTTTAAGGGTGAGTGGGACCTTTGACCCCGGGCAGAAGAAGAGGTCATGTGTGTACATTGTACACGGTCGCTGAATCAACAGACGGCGATTGTGAGGACTGGATTAGTTCTAGGAAAAGTTTATTCTTCTTCCGTTTTAAAATAATATTATAATTTATTATCGCCATCTACATATATTATAGGCTACATATCATAAATCAGATTCAGATTATATTATAACGGGACTTGAATGTGTGTGTGGTTACCATGGTTACCATGGGAATCGAACATAAAAACTCATACAACGTGATCATCGTGAGCAGCGTTTGTCATCGGCTTTCATTCGGCCGTATAAATACAAATAAATATAAATATAAATTATATAGATATATATATATATAGGCTATACAGTATACATATATATATTGATATATATATAAAAATTATATATAGATAAATATATACAGGGTGGCCCAAAATAAGTGGGACCCCCTACGCGGTTTTGCTAATATTTCGGCCACAAATAAGATTTTTTAATACAATTTTACTGACTTAAAGTCAATTTATATCTACGTATAACTGCCACATTTCATAAAGATATGTCCAACAGAACAAAAGTTATACCACTTTTAGTGAGACCACCCATCGTTATTTGATGATTCAAAAACACGTTATGAAAAAATGAGCAAAAAGCGAGTTTCTTAAGTCAAGTTTCAAATAATTTTTTGTCGAAAGTAACATGATAACTTGTGTTCAAAATGTCCACCCACCCCTACCCAAACATGTTCTGAACCTATTTGTAAAGTTTCCGATGGTCTTGTTGATAGGTTTCAGAGGGAAGTCTTCCCATATCAACTCACAATCAGCCTTAAATTTTCCTATCGTTTTTGGACCCAACAAATCGCTGGGTATACTCACTAAAAGTGATATAACTTTTGTTCCATTTAAACGTTTTGTGTGAAATTTGGCAATTACGCGTAGGTATGAATGCCCTTGAAGCCTGTAAAATTTCATATAAGAATTCCTATTTTTGGCCGATATTTGTTACCTTTTTGCGTAACGTGTTTTCGAATCATCAAAAAACCATGGGTGGTCTCACTAAAAGTGGTATAACTTTTGTTCTGTTGGACATATCTTTATGAAATTAGGCTATTATACGTAGATATGAATTGGCTTTAAGTGAGTAAAATTTGATTAAAAACAATCTAATTTTTTGCAGAAATATTAGCAAAACCGCGTAGGGGTCTCACTTTTTATGGGCCACCCTGTAGATATAGGACAGTCGAAGCCATTATGAGGCCATTTCAGCCCCACTCACGACATAGAGGAGGCCATCATCGTCGTCATCATCGTGTGCAGGCCATTTTGCCGAACAGCATCGGCATGCAGTCTGTATGAAGCCATGACATTCCACCGTATAATACCGAAGGAGTAGACCCCACGAGGTACCGACGACAGTCTAATGAATTGACGGTCCATATAAATGACGAATGAAACGCATTGGTCAATGGTCAATGGTCAATGGTCAATGGTCAATGGTCAATGGTCAATGGTCAACGCAATGGTCAATGGTCAGCGGAATCGTCATCGCGTATTATAATAGTCGTGAACGTTCTCGAATACAGGTCGACAGAACATGCGCTGACCTGTGAACAGCGGATGAGGAAAATGAGAGACGTCGTGGGGGTGGGGGGAGGAGTGGAGTGGGGGGGGGGTGACCCGGGTGAGGCGATGAGGAAAGAGGAAAGGCGGTCAACAACTTAACAAGGCAGAAACGCTTGCGCATGTTTATAAGGAGTGAGAGAAGACAGAACGAGTAAGATTAAGAAAGCTATTTACCATGCAGTACAATGAGTACATGAATGGAAACAGACAGACAGACAGACAGACAGACAGACAGAAAGACAGACAGACAGACAGACAGACAGACAGACAGACAGACAGACAGACAGACAGACAGACAGACAGACAGACAGACAGACAGACAGACAGACAGACAGACAGACAGACAAAGATAACTGGATGAAATAGACGGATGGATGATGGATGGATGGGTGGATGGATGGAAGGAAGGATGGATGGATGGATAAATAGATATATAGATGGATGGATGGATGGACAGACAGACAGAAATGGATGAAATAAGTGGATGGATAGATGTAGGGATGGATGGACGGACGTAGGGAGGTATGGATGGATAGATGGATGGACAGATAGATAGATAGAGATTGAATTAATTTAATACATCAAATCAAATCCAATAAACCCAACATAATCGAGCGCTGCTACAGTCCAATTGAATCAATCTCTTCTCATCTTATTAAACGTAATACAATGAACACCAACGTCATGCTGCTAAAGTTCAATCAGTCTAAGCCGAAGAAGACGCGTCTAAAGCACCGGGTGACAATTGCCATTGTTCAATCTAAAATCGATGACTATACTTACAGTTCAGATTTATTAATTAGCTTTACACATAGAACGCAGAGCAGTTATCTATATAAGACTCAGGGCTTTTCTAAAGAAAATTTTCGAACTGCACAACCATCAATAACATTCGAATCTATAGGCCTATAGTGTGGCTTTGTTGACGAAAAATTCTCACAAGTCACGACCTTTTTTTACTCGTTTGTGAGAAATGTTTTCACAAAAATATCGCAAGTAGGTCTAGCGGGTGATAAAATGTGAATTAGTTTTTTTAGTTATAATATAGCAGGGTTTACGGTAGTTCAGAAGACACGTGATCTGTGTGAGAACCACCACTTATACATTGTTTCAAAATCCCATCTGCCCTGACTTCTCCTTGAATTTTATTAGTATATCCACCGACACTGCCTCTTCACTCAGCTCGTTCCAGGCCTTCACTGTTTATATATATCCACTTGAAATTTCCTGTTTATTTTCCACTGCACAAGCCCCTCGTTGCGCTTCTTTCTTCCATGGTGAACCGGTTGCAGTTAGGCCTACCTTTTTCTAATGATTTTTTGCCGGATTGCCCCCCCCCCCGCGTGGATCCGCCCCTGGTTATCATTGTACACGATTGCTTTCACAACTGCACAAATTCGTTTTCAACTCCACATTTTGTGTATAGGGCTGCACGTTAAAAAAGCCCTGTTAAGACTCAATGCTGACAGAAGCAGACGAATGCCATCATTCTGAAGATACGATTCTGTCAGCTTCAGAATTCTGTCACCGCAGATTGCTCAAATAGACCGTCTGCCATGGGATCAATTCGCACTATAGCATATTATGAAGCTCCGAGTCGGTGTCTCTTCTCAGATGTTGTCTTGACCCTCCCCACCCCACAGTTGAAGACCACGCCACCGGTCCATAGTGTGTGCTAACAGTTTCAACTGTAGTATGCAGACGAAGAGAAGACGATGGGAAGTGCGCGAATAAGAAGAACAAAGAGCAGGAAGGAGGAAGAGAAGGAGACGGAGCAAGGAGAGTATATTATACGTGTTGACTATAGAACCGAAGCACGAAAAGAACAGAAATGAACAGAAAAGACGAGGGGAAGACGAGGAGAAGACGAGGAGAAGAAGAACAAAGAGCAAGAAAGAGGGAGAGGAGGAGAAGAGCAAGGAGAGAAAAAGAGAAGAAAGATGAGAAGGTCTCTGATGAGAAATAAGAATAGAAGAAAAAATCCTCAAAGCGTCTTCTGAGAGGCAGGCAGGCGATGATTGCAAGAAAGGCAGCATATGCTACATCAGTGGTTCCCAACCTTTTTGTATCTTAGGGCCACCTTTTCTAAGTTGGAGGACAAGCGGGCCACTTTTTCATAGTTAAAGGACATTAGGGGGCCACAATGCTAAAATTTACTTAACTAAAAGCTTATAAAATTGTTATAATTGATTCACAATAGAAAGTTTGATGTTATTTATAGACTTCAAAATAAAATAATTTGTAATAGAAAATAATTATGTGTTCTATCCTGTCAAAATTGTCAATTTTTCATACATTTTTGTCTATTCTTCGAGAGATGAGGGCCATTTTTGAGGACTGGCGGGCCATTTCTTGAGGCCTGGCGGGCCACTTTTGGCCCGCGGGCCACGGGTTGGGAACCACTGTGCTACATGTATGTTGCTATGGATGGGAATGAACTGTGTGTAGCCTACACTGTCTTCGTTCGCATGGCCTCGGCATATACATGTAGGTGTCGGTTAAAGGCAGATTTCTTTCTGTCTGTCTGTCTCTGTCTCTGTCTCTGTCTGTCTCTGTGTCTGTCTGTCTGTCTGTCTCTGTCTCTGTCTATGTCTCGCTATCGCTCTCTCTGTGTCTCTATCTTCCTTCTTTCTTCCTCTCTGTCCGTCTCTTTCTGTCTCTGTTTCTCCCTCTGTTTCTGTCTATGTTTCAATCTCTGTCTGTTTGTATGTCTATGTCTCTGTCTTTCTGTCTGTCTGACTATCTGTCTGTCTGTCTGTCTCTGTCTCTCTATCTCTCTGTCTCTCTGTCTCTCTGTCTCTCTCTGTCTCTCTCTGTCTCTCTCTGTCTCTCTCTGTCTCTCTCTCTGTCTGTCTGTCTGTCAGACAGACTGTCTGTCTGTCTGTCTCTCTCTCTCTCTCTCTCACAGCTGCATGTGTAATTGTGTATGCATAAAATACAAGTCCATGAAGCCTACAAGCATCTGCATACATGTCAGTGTCTTGGTCCACATCAGTTACAATTTCCATCCATAAATGAAGTCTCGATCGTCTTTAAAATGTTGAATCTTTTTTGTTCAGATATAATTTTATTGACCTGCAAAAGTTTAAAGTATGCAGTTTCTAACACCCCTCAAATATTCTGTCTCCATTTCAATCTCTTCTGTGCACAATATCAAGTCTCTTTCCCAATACATATATAGGCTATAAACTCACACAGCTCGTTATCTACTTTGCTTCAATTTGCACAACTCTCCAATTAGCAGCGTTCAAATTATTTTAAACCCCTTTCCGTCACATTCTTGTGCCGGTGGATGCCTGATGCCTGCTGGCTCAACGATAACGACTTACATGTATATTTAAGAGGCCTTTATCTTGAACTTTAGCACGGTCCCTATCTATAGGTCTACACTAGGACCTGGAATGGCACACCACCAACTCCAGCGCGTTATCAATATATATATATATTTATATATATGTAAATATACACCGTGATTCAAAAAAGTATACGCCAAATTATTTTTCATATATCTCTAATGCAATTTCGGCATATGAAGTTTAAAGATTCATATCTTTTTACCCGTTCAACTTTATCTCATGAAATTTTGGAATCATATTCCTGGTCCAATTCTCTAAATATTTGGAAAATTTTAGCGTTATATGTTATCAGGCATTATAGAGATATATGAAAAACAATTTGGCTTACTTTTTTGAATCACGGTGTATATATATAGTCAAGGATCTCATTCATTGTAAAACTATAGCAACGTTGCCAACGTTGAGGCCATAATTACACGGTATATCACGAGAAACGTGTGCAACACATGCATTACACATTTTACCCGACACGCCGACGTCGTGTATTATATACCTAAAAAGTGAGGGCAATAAAAATGCGGAACCGTGCCCCGGAAGCCAGATGCATTATGGGTGATATACGTGCTCCAATCCCATGATCCCCTGCAAGACCCTAATAAATAATAGCCATCAAATCAGTTAAGACTCATTTCCCATCCAAACTTCCATGGGATGAGTGCCGGAAAATTGAAGAATGTTATTTATATATTCCGCGGTCCATGTATAGGTATATATATATATATATTTGGTCGGTTATATATATATAGGCTGTTGCACAAGGTGATTGAAAAATAGGCCTATAACAGCATAGGCCTATATGCAGATATATTTAGACTATAATTACATTGCATACACGAAAATGCTATTTTTATTATTTATTATACAAGGTGAGAAAACATATATGATCACACAACTGCATGTGAGATAATGATCAAACAACTGACTATCAAAATACGTCTCACATAGGCCTATAAATAGGATGCACTATATAGGCCCTATATAAAAATAAATATGGATGTAGGCCTACATGTATGTCTGTGTGCGTGCGTGCGCGTGCGTGCATTTATATATATATATATATATATATATATATAATAGACATAAAATTATATATTATATATATAATAGACATAAAATTTTATATATATATATATATATATATATATGCAACATACAACATAAATATCAGTCCATGGCATATGTGGCTTTATATTTCGTGTAATTAAGATGGATATGAAGTATGATCAAACGTGACATGAACACGAGATGGCACTAGCATCAAGTTGTAATTGACATGCCCTCTTGTGTTCAGATCACGCATAGATCATCTTTATGTTCTAATAGCCCCACATAAATGAAGTTGTATACAAGCTGACGTTGAGGCATCGAACGAGGGCGCTATATAAATGACGTGGGTAATAAGTTTCTGTTAACGAATCATGCATGGCTTGTTGTGGTTTAACGACACTGCCATGATTTCAAAGATGATCAGTGTCGCCTCCTCCTTTGCAAAGGCTTGGGACTGGCACCGGCAGCGAATCACACGTTAGTCTCTAGTTTATTTAAAGCATATCTAGCCTATTATAATTATAATATTAGGCCTATATTATCCAATCTACTCTGCAAGCGTCTATTATAGCAGCGCTGTTACGGTGTTACCTCGTAGCGACGTGATCGAGAGGCATTTTCAATTTAGCCAAATGTTGTTCAATACACGCAAGTCCAATATTTAATTAAACGCGTGTTGATAGAACATCAACGCTTTCAATTTTCCTTTATTGGACATCAGAGCTGATGATAAAATGCGCTGCATAATTACTCTGTTGGAGCCGTAGCTGACAATCGACTTTTCATCATGCACATCTCATCACATTAAATGCGTGCACTCAACATCATCCAAGTTTCTGCTTCATCAAAATGTCCTCGTATCCTCTGTGTTGTTTCATGGATAGAAGAAGGACGGATGGACAGAAAAACGCAGGACAAATTAAAGGAGAGAAGGACAGAAAAACGCAGGACAAATTAAGGGAGAGAAAGACAGAAAACGCAGGACAAATAAAGAGAGAAGGACAGAAAAACGCAGGACAAATTAAGGGAGAGAAGGACAGAAAAACACAGGACAAATTAAGGGAGAGAAGGACAGCGGAACAGAAACATAAAGGAGCATAGGAGGAGAAGAAAGACAGAGGAATAAGGGATAGGGAGACAGAGGACGAGATAGACAGATGACCAGAGGGACAGAGAATCAGAGGGACCGTGAAACAGAAGGACAGAGAAACAGAAGAACAGAGGAATATAGAGACAGAGAAACAAAGGTATACAGTGGCACATACATGTGGCTAAAGATGGACGGGCAGATCTACAGATCCTATCGTGAAGCAGCGCAATATAAATTGATGAGTACAGTTGCATTTACATAGAGACAGACACAGATAGACAGAAGCAAAGAGAAATAGAGACAAGGAAACAAAGAGACATGAATAACATGTGCGGAGAGGGAGGATAGAAGAACAGGACCAGAGAACAAAAGCTACAATATGCATATACATGTAGCAAATATTATGGAGGTGGAACACATTGTCTTACGTTTTGAAGTTGACCGGCGATCCTTTTTGAGAATTCAGTTCTCAGCCACCTGTTACCGTTGTCATGACGACTGCGACCCTTCCAGCGACGAACCAGCGCCATCTTGTCTAAACGTAACCGTAACAAAGAATATAATTAAGTAATGTCATCACGGTATGTATGTACGTGTGCATGTGTGCATGTGTGCATGTATGCATGTATGATTGTATGTATGTATGTATGTATGTATGTATGTATGTATGTATGTATGTATGTATGTATGTATGTATGTATGTATGTATGTATGTATGTATGTGTCACAAGTCTTTTCCCTCTTCTTCTCTACGTGTGACCTTCAGTCTCTTCGGAAGCTTCTTCGTATAAGTTCGTGGTAGCATAGGCCTATCCCTAGATAACTGTTTCATTAGCTAAATGGCTAGGTAAAGAATCTACAGACTTTCACTGTTTTGTAACCAACAACGACGACGTGTTTAAGTCTTCTTATTATACTCCAAAATCCGATGTAAAGTAAAACGATCAGCAACAACACAACAATGACTACACTTGCGTTATCATAACAACTACACGACTACTATCTTCATCAGTCTACTCTATCGCAACTCAACAACAACTCTTACAGCCTATCTCAACGGCTCTCAACACGCAACTCTCCTTCTTCACTTCCACTCCCTTCTTGTACAATTAACGTACGCTCGTCTAGACGTCACGTGCTGTCCAGACAATCACCTGTGCAGACGCCGCGCGGCAATTTGCACCTGGCCTACTTACGTCGCTGTACGACAATCGGCGTGCACTGATTAAATTAGCTGACATTACCTCCTTCCTTTCTTTTGAAGAGAGCTAATTAATCTTAAAAATTAGCGAACGTATAATGCTTAAACTAAATACAAACAATTCTTATACTAAATGCAATCACAAAATACCTTATACTACAATCTCGATAAGCAGTCTGCTACTACATTCAACTTTCCTTTCTTATAGTTCAACAGAATGTCAAAATTTTGCAATGATAAAGACCATCTGACTAACTTAGCAGACTTCGACATTGACTCAGTCAAATAAACTAAAGGATTATGATCAGTGAACACATTAATCTTGGAACCAATAATGATTTCTTTCAATTTGTTTAAAGCCCATATGATTGCATAGGCTTCCTTCTCAATCGTCGCCCATCTCCTCTGGGTATCTGTCAGCTTCTGGCTGATAAATGAAACGGGACGTTCTATCCCCTCATCGTCCACTTGTGACAGCACAGCCCCCACAGCAAAATCACTGCTATCACAGTACAAATTAAATGGTTTGCCAACCTCGAACATGTACAGAATAACATTCGATAAAACAATTTCTTTAAGAGAATCAAAAGATTTCTGGTGGTCCTGAGTCCAAATAATGTTCTCAGGTGTCTGCTTGCTAGTTAAATCTGTCAATGGTTTAGCAATCTCAGCAAAATTACAAATAAATTGTCTGTAGAAACCAAAGAATCCTAACATTTGCTTCACTTGCTTCTTCGTTTCAGGGTTTTTTAAATTAATCAAACTGTCAATCCTATCTGGATTCATCATCTTCTTCCCTGAACCAATGAGGTGACCGATGAATTTCACCTCACTCTTACCAAACACACATTTCTTCAAGTTCAAAGTTACATTATGCAGTCTTATTTGTTTCAAAAACAATTCTAAATGTTTCAAATGAATGTTCCAATCATCAGAATGGACTGCAATGTCATCAACATAGGGTTCAGTAAATGCATCAATCGGTTGCAAAATCATGTTTATGGCTTTTACAAAAGTCCGTCCAGAGTTAATCATTCCAAAAGGGACACGTGTAAATTCGTACAGTCCATTATGGGTAACGAATGCGGTTTTCCATTGGTCGGATTTCTTCACCGGACAAGTCCAGTAAGCACTGCAACAGTCCAAGACGGAAATAAACTTGGATTTCCCGACTTTGCTCAGCACATCGTTGACGATCGGCATGGGGTATCGACAATTTTCAGTATATGAATTCACGTACCTGTAGTCGCACGCGAGTCTCAAGGATCCGTCCTTCTTCTTGACGATGACCAGCGGACTTGCCATTCTGCTCGACGACGGCTGAATGATGTTTGCTTTCAGCATCTCTTGTATTTGTTTGTCCACTTCTGCGCGGTATATCAACGGTATTCGATAAGCCGTGAACTCCTTCTCTCGAAAGTCTGGTCTCAGCACCACTTCGTGTTCTACCAATGTACATAATCCAGGTTTGTCCGAAAATCTGTCTGCATATCGGTTCAGTACATCCAGTAGCTGTTTCTGTTGCTCGCTCGTAAGATGTCCGATCTGTTCATAGTCCAATTGCAGCGATTTCTGTGACTCGTCATTTCTCTGCTGCTCCTCGAATTTCTTCGCATCTTCCAGCTGTCTTTCATCGTTCGAATTCTCTGTGAACAAGTCCCTCATACTTGTCTCCAGTTCAGCGTCGCTTCCGGAATCTTCACTATCATTTCGTTCACATGCAGCCATCTCTTCTTCAGTTTCATTGTTCTCAGATGTTGTTCTTTCGTCATCTTGGATGCTGAGTTCATCTTCGCTTTCCGTGTCATCTTCTTGCGAACTTTCGTTTATCGTTTCATCTTCTCCGTCTTCGACTTCTGCTCTCCGACTTTGTGCTCTTGTAGTCACATTCGCTTGTAGCTCTCCTTGCAATATACTGATTGGTGGAACCTCTTTCAGTTCTGCAATTATCTCTGGATGTAGCAGGAACTTTTCTGGATTTTCTTTACACAGTTCTGCTGAAATGCTGGCACACACTAAAGTTAAATATGGCGCGATATTTATTGTCCTGTCCTCTGTAGCTGCTCCTTCGTTACGACCGCTCATCCGCACTTCGATTTTCACCAACTTAGCTGGAATCGGCTCTCCAGCTACACATTGCAAATGAACTCTGCCGATTTCTTCTACTGTCGTTCCTTTCAGTAGTTCCTCGTTGATTACTGGTATCTCGGTCCCCGAGTCAATCAACGCCTCGACTTGCACAGGCTGCCAATCAGTCCCACGTATCTCCACATTTACATGCTGCAACGATATCTTCTTTATGCGTTGACACTCCTCTTTACTTTTTGTTTCTCGACAACTTTCTGCAATGGAAGTAGTCTTTATCGCTTCTTTCAGTATGGTGAACTGCGGCGTACACTTCATCACTGACTTTACTTCTGTTTCTTGGTTGCATTGTTCTTCCCAACCAGGAGGTGCATTTATCACTTGTATCTGGTTTACTCGAAGATTTTCTGCACTTCTGCTAAAGTTCTTCCTCAGATTTGCCGCTCCTGGTGCTTGGCAATGTTTTATTAGGTGTTTATCAGAATTGCAATTGTGGCAACGCTTCTTGATAAAACTTCTTTGCTCCTTGTTCTCCCACTTGTAGTACGGCGTGTAAGATGCATTACTTTCTGTTGGGCGTCCCAGCGGCGGAGTTCGATTGTAGGCTTGTCTGTCCCACGTTGACTGTTGTTTATCTTGCGACCACTGCTTTCCAGAATAATCATCTTTCTTTGCATCATTACTCTTGGCTTGGCTTCCGGTGTCTTTGCTATCCTTGTTCCACTTGGGTTGCTTTGGACTATTGTCCCATGCTTCAAATTTCGGTTTGTCTTGGAACATCACACCAATCCGATTGTTTACATGTATATCTGCGAGATCTGCAACATTACTAGCTTCCAAGCATTCTGTGCCCTCTTTTGCTAAGACAAACTGCAGTGGACCTGGTGGTAAACATTCTTTCAGCTTATCCGCCACTAACAAATCAAACAGCTTCTCGTAGTCTTTGTCCACTCGTCTACTTCGGACATAATAATTCAACAGGTTCTTCAGCCTAGCCGTGAACATCGTATACGTTTCTTCGGCTGTCTTCTTGGCATCTGCAAACCTGGACCTGTACTCACGAGCTGTTAACTTGAATTCCTTCAACAAGTGCTCTTTCACTGCATCGTATTTATCTAAATTCTCAAATGATAATCGATTCAATACCGTTCGCGCTCTCGGGGTCATCAATGGCAACAACAATTTCACCCAATATTGCTTTTCCACAGCGAAGCTATTGAATGCATTTTCAACTGTTTCAAAATATAATGGCACTTCCATCATATCATACGGCATCTTCGGTAACACATGCTTCATTGCGTCACCTATCTTCTTAATCTTGGACACCATTGTCTCACTTTCTTTGAGTCTAATCTGTTCTGACACTTCTCGGCTCTTACGATCATCTTCGTCTCTCTTCTTCAGTCGATCTTGATCTTCGATTCTCCGCAGTTCTTCTTGTTCAATCTTCTGTTGTAATAGTTCTAACTGCTTTCTGCGTTCTTCTTTTTCAATGGCCATTTCTTTAAGTTGAGCCTCCTTGATAGCAAGTTTCTTTTGTTCTAACTGCATCTGCTCTTCTCTTTCTCTTTCTGCTTTTTCCAAATTGTCTTTTCCGGCTTGAAATTCTTCCTGACGAATTTCTTCTGCTCTCTCCAGTTCTTGTAAACGCATCTTTTCTTTTTCTGCCTCGCGAGTCTTTTTGTCCTCAATCTGCTGCTTTCGTATTTCTTCATCGCTTTTTCTTGCTTTTTCGTACTCTATCATTAACTCCGTCCGTCTCCGTTCTGATTCATCACGATCGAGTCTCATTTGTTCTAGTTGTATCTGGAACTGCTGCCTCTGCATGTCTATCTCTTGTTGTCGCAATTCTTTCTCTTCTTGCTTACGTTCTTTCTCCTCTTGTCTGCGCTGCTCTTCTTTCTCTTTTTCTTCTTGTTTACGCTCTTTCTACTCTTGTCTGCGCTGCTCTTCTTTCTCTTTTTCTTCTTGTTTACGCTCTTTCTCCTCTTGTTTACGCTGCTCCTCTTTCATTATCATGAATTGCAGCAACGCCTCCATAGACATCGGTGCCTCAGGCTTCTCCACTGGCTTCTCCGCAGCGCCTCCGACAGCACCTTCTTCTTCTTCTTCTTCTTTCTTAGCCCAAACCTCGGCTAAATTTCTCATCAATTCTTCCCTCGACATCTGTTCAACTTCTTCTGCGTCTACGCCTGCTTCAATTAATAATTTTATTAGTCTCTCCGAAGACATCTTCTTAATAGCCGCTTGCTTTTGCTCCGTAAGTTTCTCCATCTTACTTCTTTACTTTACAGAATGCTCGATAAAATAGTAGGCTAATCTTCAAATGTTTGCAATTGACTGACTTCAATTCTTTAAGCAAACTTCAATAGACAAGCAAGTTTTTCTACCTTGTAGTCGTTGTGTTGTCGTTTCTCACTGACGTACGGATGCTCGATGTATCGTTGCTTCTCCCGTGTGCTCGGCTCCTCGATAAATTCACAGCGTCCGTTCCTAGACGTTGATTGAATAGAATCCCTCCGTTCGTAACTACGATCGTTCTCCTGCAACTTGGATCGTTATCCTGCAACTTGGATCGTTATCCTGCAACTTGGATCGTTATCCCACCGCTGCCACCAAATGTCACAAGTCTTTTCCCTCTTCTTCTCTACGTGTGACCTTCAGTCTCTTCGGAAGCTTCTTCGTATAAGTTCGTGGTAGCATAGGCCTATCCCTAGATAACTGTTTCATTAGCTAAATGGCTAGGTAAAGAATCTACAGACTTTCACTGTTTTGTAACCAACAACGACGACGTGTTTAAGTCTTCTTATTATACTCCAAAATCCGATGTAAAGTAAAACGATCAGCAACAACACAACAATGACTACACTTGCGTTATCATAACAACTACACGACTACTATCTTCATCAGTCTACTCTATCGCAACTCAACAACAACTCTTACAGCCTATCTCAACGGCTCTCAACACGCAACTCTCCTTCTTCACTTCCACTCCCTTCTTGTACAATTAACGTACGCTCGTCTAGACGTCACGTGCTGTCCAGACAATCACCTGTGCAGACGCCGCGCGGCAATTTGCACCTGGCCTACTTACGTCGCTGTACGACAATCGGCGTGCACTGATTAAATTAGCTGACAGTATGTATGTATGTATGTATGTATGTATGTATGTATGTATGTATGTATGTATGTATGTTTGTATGTATGTACGTACGTACGTACGTATGTACCTACGTATTTACGTACGTATGTATATATGTACGTACGTACGTATGTATGTATGTATGTATGTATGTATGTATAAACTGTGCATGCATACATCTATGTATCTGAGCATCCGTGATTGTATGTTTCTACATAAACCAGATTCAGAGCTTTGGTATGGGTGATTGGGAAGCATGTCGTTGCTGTGTCCAATGTGCATTTGATCTAAGACGCAAAAACAGTTCCTCTTCGATTATTAAGCCGACGCAAATATGTTGCAAGGCCACCAAGCGACCGGGAAGGAAAACAGAACAAACGACATGCGGTCGGCCAGACCATAAAAAGTAGAATCACTATATTCACCGTCGAGACTCGAGAGAAAGCCATTTGTAAAAAAAGCCATGGACGGAGAAAAAAGCAAATACCACAGAAGATATATGCGGTCTGCGATTCCATAGGATTCACGATTCAATTGCAAGGCATTTCGGTTTGAACTAAAGCAGTGCTCAGTGATTTGTAAATCATTCATACGCCAGTGAGTGATTGGTTAAAGCGCTATACAAAGACACACGACGGCTTAGCACGCAAATAAAAATAAACCCACAGGCTTATCAGTGTAAATGAATTCAATTTAATTTAATTAATACTGTAGCGATCCATTTAAATAATTATACGTTTACACTGTTTCATTAATTTCGAAA
>OX243819.1:17840228-17922728 GCA_945859605.1 Lumbricus rubellus | reverse complement strand
CTTCTTGGAATTTAATATCTTTAAAGGAATAACTGTATATGACATTTTGTATGTATGTATTGTATGTATAATGTATGCATGTATGCAGGGGTTATTCTAAGAACTTTGTAGAACTGCACAAAACGACCTTTTTATGTATGTATGTATGTATGTATGTATGTATGTATGTATGTATTGTATGTATGTATGTGTGTGTATGTATGTATGTATGTATGTATGTATGTATGTATGTATGTATGATGTATGTATGTATGTATGTATGTATGTATGTATGTATGTATGTATGTATGTATGTATGTATGTATGCATGCATGTATGTATGTATGTAGGCTATGTATGTATGTATGTATGTATGTATGTATGTATGTATGTATGTATGTATGTATGTATGTATGTATGTATGTATGTATGTATGTATGTATGTATGTATGTATGTAGGCTATGTATGTATGTATGTATGTATGTATGTATGTATGTATGTATGTAGGCTATGTATGTATGTATGTATGTATGTATGTATGTATGTATGTATGTATGTATGTATGTATGTATGTATGTATGTATGTATGTATGTATGTATGCATGTATGTATGTATGATGTATGTATGTATGTATGTATGTATGTATGTATGTATGTATGTATGTATGTATGTATGTATGTATGTATGTATGTATGTATGTATGTATGTATGTATGTATGTATGTATGTATGTATGTATGTATGTATGTATGTATGTATGTATGTATGTATGTATGCATGTATGTATGTTTGTATGTATGTTGTAAGTATGTAATATATGTTTGTAAATAATATATATGAATATATGTATGCACTATGCATGCATGCATGTAAATTGTACATGTAAGTATATAGTACGTCTAAATTTCAACTAGAATAGATTAGATCAGAATATATTAGATTAGATAGATTAGATTAAACACTGATACAAGAATACATTTTACACCGCCTAGTAAGATATTCAAAGTATAATAATTATTATTAAGATAAAACTAATTCTTTAATTCCTTAATGTTCTCAATTAGTGAACAAAAACTCAGATATGAACTCACCTCCGTTTGACGGAAGCGCATCAAAGCAAACGGACGCCAGTGAGTTTCCATGGCAACCGTAGTCGCCCCTGGCAACCTGACCGTTCGTGTACGCATTCATTGCGGTTGAATTACAACGCACATCGACGTCACGGCTGACCGGGTAATCGAACGAAATCGCTGAACCGTTGCTAGGGTCTTGGCAATGTGCTCGACAGAGCGTGACGGGTTTGGGAGTGGAGGAGGCACGGCTGGTGCGACTTGCCATGCTGCCAGATAGATACCTCTGACCAAAGACTTTCTCGGCAAGTCGTTTCCGTAGCGGAATCGTGTTCGTCCATGTGGAATTAGACACAGCCCTCCCAACGGAACACCGATGGGTGGTTTCATGAGTCGACGGGTAAGCGCTTTGCAAAGCTCGGGTATTCAATTCCGGTGCTCCATATGATCCAGGTGTGCAGCAGTGTTGGTTGATGTCATCGTTGAAGGTCCTCCTCAGGGACCTCCTCTGACTGGACGACGATCTTTCGCCGAAATCAGACATCGTCATCCCTGAGGTGAGGTCGTCTGTGAAGGATGTCGTACAGTTCCTGGTGTACGGTAACGAAGATGGAACGGAGGAACGGTGAGACCAGCTGTTCCGGTGGTCGCCGTCTGCTTCTGGAATCTTCCTCTTCGTTGTCTCTGAATCAACGGAACACAGCTGGAGCGATCTTCGTTCACCAGATGCCACTTCCGCTTCCGGTTCGTTGTCCGTCATCTCTCGATGTCGACAGTCGTCGCAAACCGTCCAGATTATCCCATCGTCTGCGGTTGAACTGTCGGCGCAGTTCAAGGACCTTGGATCTAATTCGCGAAGACCTCGAAGCATCTTGTCACACTGTTGATCATGTTGGGATTGGTCCTGCAGACCTGAGCCTTGACCTTGACGCCATTGATGATTCGTCGTTGGATCAGTATGACCACAATGACACTGTGCAGTTGTTTGCGGTGCGTGGTAAGGAGTGCTTGCCTTGAGCTCGTGATTAAGGTTATTGTCTGTTCGCATTGCGAGTTCGCTGTGAGATGGGAGACCTGTGCGTGTGTCATCATAGCACTGGCATCGCATTCCTGACTGGAAGTCTTGATAACAATGACAGTGATTGTCTTCGTTCAGGTGGAAGTCAGCTCCTGTTTTCTGGTTGCATTGAGATTGGATTCCTCCTCCTTCTCCTCCTCTTCTGCCAGGTTCGTCTTTGCAATTGAACTGCACTCTTGACCGATGCTGTTTCCCACAACAACACTGCGCATCTTTTCTGAATTCCCGATTATTATCGGAACGGCGATGACTACCACTTTGGAAGTTCTTCACAACTGGTCGCTGCTGCGAGTCACATTTCTGGTCGCTGCATTGCCGAACTAGAGGCAATTTCTGAGCAGTGTTACGCTCTCCTAAACCACAGACTTTTCCACTTCTCGTTTCCAGCGATTGGCATTCACTTTTCCAGCGTCTTTTGAGGAGCGGCATCGCCATCGCCTCCAGCTCAACTAACGAGAGTCTCTCATGAAATGATTTCTCGCTTCCAAAAGAAGCAGCTAACTCCCCTGCAGGCATGGGTTCTATTGTTATGTCACATCTCCTCCGGATTGTATCGAGCGTCGCATCCAGTTGTTTGTCTAGGATCTGGATGGAGAGAGTGCCGTGAAGCGAGGTGGAGATTCGAGTCCTTTCCGGGACTGAAGAACTGCGACGTTTCCTCTCTCCGATATCCGGCATTGGGCGCAGAATCTTATCGAGGGAGATCTCGGACTTGGGATTAAAGCGCCGTCGCGGTCTGCAATCGGCTCCCAGCTCGGAAATCGTGACGTTTAGTCTTCTAGCAGAAGACAGAGGAGACGTTAGACTGGTATGTTTCTGGAAGACTGAGGCAGTTTGATTTTTTGGAATGCAGTCAAGGTCAATCTGTCCCGATGGGAGTGGCTTCGGATTTTTCCGTCGCCTCATTCCGTTGTCGAGCATCAGAGACAGAGTGACTCGAACGAGAGTGGAATCGTCTAAGATGGAGAGATTGGAAGAAGCGGGACTAATACTTGCTTCGCTGCTCTTCTCTGATCGACTCAAATCGCTGTCGTGGACCTCCTCCGGCTTTCTGTGTGACGCCGCCTGGCTGGCCATCTTTGCCTTGCGGGGTTCTTCGATGGGGGCGACTCCGACCGAAACCTCAGTTACAGTCATCTTTGTCTTGTGGGGGTCTTCTACTGCCACCGAGGCCTCGTGAGCAACCACATCGGATGCCAGCTGCGTCTCGAGGTCTTTCAAGGTCACGTAGCCACGCTCAATGACCGCTGGACATCCTCGACGGCAGGTCACATCACGTGTCTTCTCTTTCCCACGGCAGATCGAAGAAGACCTCTCGACATCCACCGCAGTCCTTCGTGATCCTCCTCTCGGTTGGTCAAACGATGAGTGGTAGAAACGGTTCACTCCATGTCCACCGCCTTCTGACTCTGGTCGATATATGGTTGGGTCTTCACCTCTCCAGTTTTCAATGTCACTCGTCCACGAGTCCGTGCCACCAAGGTCGGAATCATCCGTCCCCCCAAGATGCGGTCTGAATTTCAAGTTTCGACAGTTTTCAGGTTTCGAGCAGTTCCGCTTGCGAGTCGAGTCGAAACCGAGTCGAAACGAGTTCTTCTTCTGTCTGCGTCTCATCAGAGGAGGATAGGAAGCCAGTTCATCGTCCTCCGACTCCGTCCGACTCGTCTTCCGAGCGGTCGTGTCAACGTCCGATTGTTCCTGGGGAGGAGCATGGACCCACACCTCACCGGAAGTCAGCAGTGATCGCCTCCGACTTTGGTCACAGTCTTTCCTTGCGCTGCCCACGACGTCCGGGCGCTCCTCTTCCAGCTGCGACCTTGAGACCTTGACCTCTGGGAAGAACTGGATGCTCTGCACGGAACCCTCTTCGCAGCTGGACACCTTCTGTCGCCGCGAGATGGTGCCACCAGTTCTGACGGCGGTTCTCAGTCCACCGCTGCTGCCACCGCCGAACCGGAAGAACCCGTTCTTGGTCTTGTTCTTGCGGCGGCAACTGTCGTCTTGTTTCGCTTCTTTCCATCCAACCAGTTCTCCATGTCGTTTCCGCTGTGTGACGTCACCACCACCGTCCACAATCTCCGACGGGTGTCGCCTGTGAAGCCAATGCTTGAAGCGGTTCCACATTTCCGTGAATATTATTTCACAAGGCTTTTTGATTGTGACCTGCAGCTAACAACGGTGACGCTGTACATGTATACCATGGATAACGGTAGGTCATTTCATCCGCCTTTTTAACTCTGGACCTGTCTTATGATGACATGCCAAAAAAATTTGAAATATTGAATATTTCTTTGCATTTTACAGCCTCGACCTGCTGAATAGCCTAATAATTTTTATTCCTATGACCCTTAGGCTGGAGGCGACCTGCTGAAATTGTAGGCCTATAATATACATGTAGCTGGCGTCGCCACCCCTGCTATAGATAGTTCTTCTGCAATCCAATTACTGTGTGTTCCAACTTCATGGTGAACTTTGTTCAACGAATATCCAAACAAGTGTTTGGTGATAACGTGTCTCTGTAAAAATTGAACTTGTGGAGCAATTATAACGGAGTATTCTAATAGGCCTAAGTAATCTTAAACGGCAGATTCTAGCAATTCACTGGTCCTCTGTCCATATATTGAACCGTTGGAATCATTTGCTTCCGATTCACGCACTGAATCAAGTGCAATGAACGGTCTTCCTAAACCTCCACTTTGGAGAATGTGATCTGTTAAAGTTTATTTATGTGGTGGGGATGCATAGGAAAGCGCAATAATGGCTTCGAACCAGCTGAATTTGAGAATCGGTATATATGTGAGAAATGAGAATCACATTCTTGCAGGAAGGAAATCTGAATTAGATTACATGTATGAGTTCTTTATTTTTGGTGTCCGAATATTTATTACACGTATACACACTATAAGGTTGCGTGGTGAATTTCGTAAGTTAACAGTTTTGGCTCCATGTTCACCAGATCTCATGATGACATTTGACCTCCCTACTGACGTCATGCTCCTGCCACACGATAACCTAGATTCTAGGCACTAGGGCCTACTGACGTCATAGTTCTTCCAACACACACACACATGCGCACACACACGCAATCGAAGTGGCTGTATACTGTTATCATGTAATCCTGCCAGCACAGACGCCTTTCGAGGTTGCTATTGACGTCACAATCTCGACACAAAATTCATCATTCATTCTATAGTTGCAAGTTGCTTTTTTGTTGTTGCTCCGAATAGAAAGTCAGCCAGGAAGTTTGCACTTCTTTACAAAAATTTCCTATAGGGTCTACTTCCAACTCTGAAAATAGTTCCTCGTCGAGCTTTCGCGGCTCCAGTGGATTCAGATGGCCTGCAGATATTTAAAAAACTCATTCATTAGCAAAGCACTTAATAACTTTCGTGAGTATATAAGATAACATTAAAAAACAAGGCAAAAATTCAGTAGCGACGCTAGGGGGGCTAGGGCGGGCCTCCAAAAGGTTGTCCGTTTTTCCCCATGTAAAAATCAAATATTTCCATGCTTCCCCCCACAAATGAGCCAAATGACTAAAAAAAGGCCATAAGAAAAAAAAATCGATGAAAATGGAACATTTTTTACGAGATTTCGCGAGTTCAGCCCCCCCCCCCCCCCAAAACTGAAAATCTGAGCGCCGCCATTGCAAAATTGTTTTTCTGGACCTCAGTCTAGGAGAGAGTAGGCTAAGGTACATGCAAGGCTATATGTGAGATTAGGTAAAGTGAGGCGATATAAAGTATAAGCTGCTACCGGTACGCTAGTAAAAT
This sequence comes from Lumbricus rubellus, assembly GCA_945859605.1. NCBI lineage: Eukaryota > Metazoa > Annelida > Clitellata > Crassiclitellata > Lumbricidae > Lumbricus > Lumbricus rubellus. Next base: position 17,916,827 of record OX243819.1, on the reverse strand, counting down.
AAATAAAAACTTGAAAATTTTCACAGCTGTTCATTACCGCACATATCCATAAATTGTGACTTATAAAGCAATTAAATAGTCCTATTGAAAGTAAAACAATCATGGCAAATTATTGTCATGCAAAATTAAACAACAGCTGCAACATTTAAATAACATTATTAACATTTCGCAGTGGTTTTTAAATTATTCAATTAAAAATCTGTGTTTTAGCCAATTTGACAGCAATGCAATTGAAACAACCGACAGAAATTTATCCGGAAAACCCAGATTAATTATCTGTTGTAGAGAATCGATCATCATTGCAGCTTGTGATCTTGAACAAGAACACATCAATCAAACAAGCACACAGATAACATTTAAATGTCTGCTTAATAAACTAAATTTAACGAATAAGGCAAATCAATGAACTCACCTGGTCAACTAGCAGTATAAATAAATAAATAAATAAATAAATAAATAAATATAAGACAAATTGCTAACAATAGCTACACGCAGAATAACAGTCAAAAATCGACTAAAAATCTCGTAATCGTAATCTCAAAATTTCTAAAGAGCTACTCGAAAGCCAAGCGCGGGGCACCAGTTTATTCACGAGCGCTGCAAAAACCTGCATGTTCTTTAACCACAGCAGTTTACAACAACGTCTTTGCTCCTATCGTTCCTACTTCGCGGCGTTCATGATTCATGATATTCATATAGCGCACGATAGTCCTTAATACAAGCGAGGCGGTCGGCGGCTGGCGGGCACATGCCAGTCGTGGCGCCAATCTGTCGCAAGTGCAAGCACGACACTGAACAGCGCGATGCTCAAGTGACGTGCATCCCAACAGCATCATCCGCAGCAGCTGCATGCGACGGAGGATGCGGCACCACCTTCCTCCTCATCCGTGGTTGCAGCAGCAGCAGCAGCCTTTGTCTAGGCAGCCATCTTCAGACGATGCTCAGAGTATCATGGACAGTGTGCGTGGGACTATTGTTCGGGTCATCTATACATCGACGAAACATGCATGCGACGGTGAAATAGCGCTAAAAAACTATCAGATTAAATCGGTCTGATGTTGTATAATAATTAGGCCTATTTATAAACGATCCTTGATAATATAGAATACGGTTAGTTAAGTTAAGGATCGTTCATTAAGGACAGAGTAAACTCAGTCAAGTTCAGATTAAAAAATGACATAATATGAAGGCGCTATAAAAAATATTCAGATTATATTAGGCCTTGTTAATTGTTCATTCAGCAGCCAGTCGATCGGTCGGTCGGTCGGTGAGTGAGTGAGTGAGTGAGTCGGTCGGTCGGTGGGTCAGTCAGGCTGAGTCAGACAGTCAGTCAGTCAGGCTGAGTAAGCCAGTCATTTAATCATTCATTCATTCAGTCGGTCGGTCAGTCGGTTAACTCGTTAGTCTAATTTCTATTTTCTATAGCGTCTTTCAGGTTCTACGCAGAAACATTCCTATAATCTGGCTTCGGCGAATGATAGCATGCATTTGCTATTACATGTATAGTCACATTGCAAGACAACAATAGGCGACAAAAGTGCAATTGCTCTTTTGCAACGTTGCTTTTCAAATGTGTCAGTCAGGAGCGCCTCTGAGTAGCGAGAGCTTGAAGGGGCGCTATAACAAGTGCACATACAAACAACGCAGGCTCCGTCTTCAATATCCGTGACTATATGTATATCGCACATGCAGACGACTTCCAGAGATATAGATAAATCCAATTGTATTTGTAGGAAATATAAATCATGACAGGACTTTTATCCGGAGGTGTGCTGTGTAGCTGGATGAATTTTCTCAATCTGCAGTTAGTTGTCTTATCATCTGTATTGAAAGGCTCTAAGTAAACAACCAAAGATTAACATGCCGACACACACACACGCACGCACGCACGCACGCGAACGCACTCGCGCGCGCGCGCACACACACACAATAATAAGACGATTATTTTATATAGCACCGCAGCTTAACATTGTCATACATGCAGGTCCTATGCATGCATACGCCAGCATGCATACGTAAGCTCACACATTGCATACATATAACTTAATACATGCATACATACACGTACCGTAGCTATCATGTTTACTTAGTCTTATATAATTATACACATTATACAGAATATAGGTTTTAAGTATACAGTCATGCATATAGAATCAAAGGTGAAAAAAGTAGAAATTATTCAGGAAGAAAACATCGGTCTTCTGCGAGTTATCCGTTGCAGAATCTCCCGAGGCTAAACTAACCCCTACCCACCCCCAACCCACCCCAACCCACCCCAACCCAACCCCGTTTTTCGTTCGTAAGATTACGCTAACCATGGCATATCTTTGTTATAGTTGTCAGACGTGTATTAGCGCCTTGGGCGAAGGCTAAGCATAAAGGTCCGTATTATAGACGTAAACTTGACGCACATGTATATTATTATTCGTGTCTGTGCTTTGTACTGTTATAGTGTGTCTGATGGCAAGCCACATTACCGTGATGAGTGGGGCGACCTTTGATGGCCACACTTGCCAAGAGATATTGGTCACAATGCGAAGATAAAGACGCGTTGCAGAGCCGTGGGGTGGGGGGTGAGTTGGGGTGGGAGGGTAATACAGGGTATGGCACGCGTATTATCCGATGCCGCGGTCTGTGGCCGGACCTTTGCTCCCACTTTGTATACGTTTGTCTGTCTGTATCTGTCTGTTATTTTGAATACGTCTGCATGGCATTTTGTCCTCATTCATAAGCCCTCTCTGTCTGTCCATTTGATTGTCAGTCTGTAGCTATCTGCTATATGTCTGCCTGCCTGTCTGTCTGTATATCTGTTTGTCTGTATGTATGTCTGTCTGCGTCCTTCTATGTTTTAAAACACGGATTTCTTTGCCTATGTAGCTCCATAACTCGCTCTCCAGCTAAAGCTTAGGATATACATGTACATGCATGATGTGTATCATATATTTACTGTATAGTGTATGTATGTATGTATGTATGTATGTATGTATGTATGTATGTATGTATGTATGTATGTATGTATGTATGTATGTATGTATGTATGTATGTATGTATGTATGTATGTATGTATGTATGTATGTATGTATGTATGTATGTATGTATGTATGTATGTATGTATGTATGTATGTATGTATGTATGTATGTATGTATGTATGTATGTATGTATGTATGTATGTATGTATGTATGTATGTATGTATGTATGTATGTATGTATGTATGTATGTATGTATGTATGTATGTATGTATGTATGTATGTATGTATGTATGTATGTATGTATGTATGTATGTATGTATGTATGTATGTATGTATGTATGTATGTATGTATGTATGTATGTATGTATGTATGTATGTATGTATGTATGTATGTATGTATGTATGTATGTATGTATGTATGTATGTATGTATGTATGTATGTATGTATGTATGTATGTATGTATGTATGTATGTATGTATGTATGTATGTTTGTATTATGTTCATATGTTGTATGTATGCGAGCATGTATGTATATATAATTATACATATACATATAACACGTTGCGTTATCTGTCCCTCCACTATATCTGTAACTGGGTCCATCTCCTTCTCTAGTCTGCTCAGCAGCTCATGTCTTTGTCTCTATCCGTTTGTCTGTCTCTCTGTCTTCCTGTCCGTTGTTAATTCCGCCAAACAGATTGCTCTCCTTCCGTCCGTTCGTCTTTTCGTTCATCCGTTCGTCCGTCCGTCCGTCCGTCCGTTCGTCCGTCCGTCCGTCCGTCCGTCCGTCCGTCCGTCCGTCCTTTTATCCGTCTCTGTCCTCTCGTGCTTGTGATTCGTTGAATATATTAGTCATGCGTCCGGACTCCAAGCGCCGCTTGATGCTGTTGCTGCTGTTCAAGAACCTTGGCTGCTGTTGCTGTATCCGCAGCATTCCCCAGCGGCCTAATTAAATGCAGCCACGGCCACGGCATGCATGGCGGTGGCAGAGGGCGGGGGCCGCCGCGGAGGACGAGGGTCGGACGAGCCCCCTCTCCCCCATTTGCAGCAGACACATCGTCGTTCTTCAGGCATCTATCTATTCACCCACTGTATGTATCCTCCCTAACCTTCATTCCCGTCGGATGAATACACCATTTATAATGCGGTGGTGGTGGTGGAGGTATACGCCTATACCGGAGAGGTGGCTTGCAACATTGTATTATTTTTGTAAACTATGTATATATATAATAATTATATATATATATATATATATATGTATATGACAGAATTTATGCGTGACCTGTATATATTATATATTTTGTTTTAGATGGTAAATTATATACGTATAAATACACATGCATTGAATCAATGCGCTATATAATGTTTATTATGTATGATAATAATAGTGACAATTTATAATGGCTCGCGCGCAACATGGCCATGCCGTTGCAAAGGCGCCTTTAAAAATGTATACATGAAAGCACGTAGTTGGCGATGAGTTGGTTTGTCGGTCAATTTATGGCATTCCTCAACCGAGAGAGAGAAAGAGAGAGAGAGAGACAGACAGACAGACAGACAGACAGACAGACAGACAGACAGGCAGACAGACAGACAGACACAGACCATGGGAAAGCAACACGTTTCTTTGTTTCAATGAGGACTTCTCTGCTGATGGGTGAGCGTGCTGAACTGGCAACCGTGGTTTTCGATGGAGGAGGGTTTGGGGGTTGGGACAAAGACATGTCTCATATACTTTATGTTCCAAAACAAGAAACACTGTTATAAACGTGCGTGTTCTTCTACTATATATACATGTACAACGACTACACATGTAGTCGGTGGAAAGCTGTGAGCCTGTGACTACCGAGGTCAAGAAAATTGAGTCGTTTTAACTTCATGCCAACGGCAACCTGCACTTCGCTAGCAAAAGGAATTGAATTCTCTCTGCGACTGTTCACTGCAACTTGTGCATAATAATATGTCACGTGTGTATATACGCCGAACCAGGGAATGCAGTCAGAGTTGGTCCTACTATAGAATCCCGTAATCTAATTGTTTACTCAAATACTGGTTGACACTATATATATACATATTTATATAATATATATATTATATATATATATATATATATATATAGTCAATAAATACCCAAGAATTTCAGTCGACGCGCCAGGATTGCAGTTCCGACTGCAGTGGAGAATGGTAGAAATGTCATGGTATATTATAGCACGAGCAAGGAGGCGTATAGGCTTAGTTGGGAAAGGACATTCCATACATGCATGCCTCATTTGTCATTGCATGTATATAGACATTCGGAATATTTAATCTTTTATATAGCGCCATCTATATTAAGTTCAATCGTCATCGCGAATCTTATATAGCGCCTCTTCAATCATGAGAAGCTCACTATACAGAGTCACTTGAGTCTGAAAAAACACAAATTGTTCACTGATAGGCCTAAGGCTATAATTATGTTATGTGACACATTCCAGCCGGATGCATGTTGAAAGCAGGGTGAGAATTGCCGGGGGGTTGGGGGTTCAACCCCCCAGTCTTTCTTAGAGCTCCATGTTAAAGTATGTTTTTCATACCCCAATTTCAAGTTTATCATAGGCCAACCCTCCCCCCCCCAGTTATTTTTCCACAATTCTCATACTGGTTGAAAGCGACTGCAGGTCTGATGATGAGATTCCCATAATAATATTATGTCGTTACATTAAAGAAGTCTTCGGACCTTCTCAAAAGGGTGTACAAAACGATTGGACAACTTTCTGAAAATCTAGACGGATGTATAGTGGCTTCTGTTGAACAATACATGTATAAGCAAAAGTAGATACACCTGCATGAGGTCGCTTCAACTTAATTATATCGCATACTAAATAAATGCATATTATGATAGATGAAGAAATCAGAAATGCAGCCCCTTGAGCTATATATAGCCTTGAGTATGATGAAGTTTTAACGACATTCATTTTCTTAACCTCTGCATATGAGGACGCGTAGGCTACCAGTGTTAAAAGTGTAAACAATAAGTGCCTGGAGTCCCTGGACGCCCTTTAACTTTCTAAACGAAGTGCCAGGACGACCCTTACATTTTCAGGTGTGCTGGCCAAATAAGTGGCAGGACGGCATAGAGATTTGAAAATGAGTGCCAGGACGCCGTCCATGACCATCCTGCCACACTTTAAGCCCTGCACGGTGTAGCCAATCCTCTCCCTTACCGTCTCATCTTCCCATCGACAGTGTACGGTCGGTGCACTCATTTTAGCTGAATTGGCTAGGTGGCACACACACACACACACACACACACACGTGGAGCAGAAATCTCGACACAAATCTCTGCCCTGGCCTGGATTTGAACCCGGACATCTAGCCTAATTAACCTAAGCTAACCTGAGTGAGGGCAATCTTTTCACCTCGATTTGCCCTTTCGGCCCCCCCCCCCCCCCCCCCAACCACCCGCCCACTCCACGTTCGTCGACATCTGGACGCTCCTCCACTCCATGAAGTGACGAGTGAGAAACGACGATGCCACAAGGCGGCGGTGATGGCCGCGTTGAAAAGCTGCTGCAGAAGAGTTCTTATGAGCCGAGATAAAACAGCTCTCGTCGTCGAAATTGTCACTGGTCGCCAGTTGAAGATGCCAGGTCTCTTTGGTCTGCGACCGACAAAGCCGACGGCGGCGCCTCTGATGTCTGGCGACGTCGGTGGTGCCTTTGATGTAGTGACCGAGCCGCGGGATGCTATAGCGACCGCCGGAGATAGGAACCGAATTAACGGCGTTTCAGGCGATCTATCAGGAGAGTAATCCTAATCCCGGCTTAACCGTCAATTTTATAAATAGTTCATCTTGATTATACCTGGAAAGCAGACGACGCTTTGGGCGGTCCCATGTATACGTCACTCGAATATATATTATATATATATATATATGTTTATATATATGTATATACACGTGTGTGTGTGTGTGTGTGTGTGTGGTTTGTAATGTAATAAACGAACGTATGCAATTATGTGGTGCTCTTTGAAGAAAACGCCTAACTGGCACCCTCTATTAACAGAAAGTCAAACTGCGAGCTCAGGCCTCATGGGCGCCCGCACACAGGGGCAAGAGAGGGGCACTTTCCCACCCATGGAAAATTGAAACCTATTTTTCTCACTACTACTTTTTGGGGTTTATATCAAATTTCTTCGCATTAGAGAATTTAAAAACCTACTTTTAACTAATACCTTTCGATTAAAAAATTTCTTTGCGCTCCTTCTTCTTCTTCGCGTATGCTACTGCTCCAGGTCTTGTCGGAGCGTGGACCGGGATTCGGATGAATTCGGTCAGCTGGTGGCATCCTTAGTTTCCCCGAAGGTACTCACAGGGAGGGCGCGCCCGGATTGACCAGGCTTCGTGAACGCGGATGCCATCCTCCCCTTTGCGCTAAAGATATTAGAAATCTAAAAAAGTGACAACTGAGAAATTTACATCAAGAAACCTTTATGAAAAATATCCGTGCGCATGTTCTTAAATTCCTGCTTTGCATTTTTTACCTCTTGCATGCTACAATTTTTTAACCTTGGCCATCGTGTTTTGCCCCATCCAGCAAAAATTTATGCGGGCGTACATGAACCTATACTAGTAAGCTTACTGCATAGTCTTTCGTCCTTTACTCTACATTACATTGAAAATTGTGAGATTGGAAATGTGCTCAGTAAAAGTAGCCTATAAGTGAGAGCTATCCTGTACAACACCCAGATGGCCAGATCCCGCACACTCGACGATAAGCATATGTATACATTGTATATATCTCTGCACACAGACTAAACATAGTGTGCGTATTAGGCCTACGCATTTATAAATAAATAAATAATTTATAATGAAGATTTATGTGAGAAGCATGCATATTGCATAGGTCCTATGCATACCAGCACATATATTTTAGATACTAATGCACAAATATAGGCTACATGTAAATATATATTCAAATAGATAAATGTCGACATACACATATGTCTGTATATTTCCATGCATATATGTATACGCCCTATAATATATACATGTACAAGTGTGCATATAGACATGTGTGCACATTAGTGCCGCCGAGTTAACACCGGGCGACCTAAATAACTATGAGAGATCCGACCGCCGACAACATGTATTATATATGTATATATATAATATATGTTTATATAATATATGTATACAATGTACTATACATGTATATATATAATTTATGTATACATGCAGTGTTGGCCGATGCATTGCATTCGTCAGCCTATCAAGAAAGACGAAGGAGGAAGCCCTGCAGCAACCTCAGCCATGGCTACACTGCTGCTGCCACCTGTGGACTAAGGGGCTCCTCCATCGCTTGCGATATCCATCCCGGAAGCCAATGCATCACCACCAGCATCAGCAGCATCAGCAGCAGCAGCAGCAGCAGCATGGCCACCATCTCGGTTGTCATGGCAACCGAGTCGCTCTGCCCGGCGAGAGAAGGAGGAGGAAGATTAAAAATAAAACGCTGCGATGGATGAGGACCCGGTTCCCGCGAGGGAGGGAGAGGGAGAGGTGAGGGTGGGAGACAGAGGAAGTTGGAGCATACGGCTGCAGGGAGGAAGGACGGAAGGAAGGAAGGACGGACGGAGGGCGTCGTAAGATCATGGTAAGACCGCTTTGCACTAATCCATGGCTGCACCCATGGCCTGCACCTGCCGCTGCGATTCCTGGTAGCGCCTGGCCACGACCACCAGCCCACCGGCGGCTGCATGGACTACCGGCTGCATCATGGCCCAAGTGGTTTCATCTTTCCGCCGAGTTAGAAGGAACTTTCTGGAAGGTCTGTGGTTGGCTAAGGCGAAGGTTTCCGTGTGACAGGATAGCAGCGGCTGCGGTGGACGGTTCTGGAGTTCGAGGCGTCGTTTGCAACAACATCATCATCTCGACTGTAAGGTGCGATCCGACTGTGTTGTGTACTGTACGTGTACTGCTGCTGCGGGAAGGAAGGCTTTCTATCGGCCGACGACGACAGCGGAGTTGTTTCTCGATCGTCGTTCTCTCTCCGAGAAATTATTATTTCTCTGACGACTTCTTCTTCTTCTTCTTCGTAAACTTCGAGGAAACGAAAAACGGGAGAGGATGTCTGGCAGGGCCGAAGCCGCCGGTGACATGGTCATCATTCGAGGCAAGGTCAGTGGAATCTGGAAAGGGTATACGTGGAGAAAGAGAGAGAGAGGAGGTGGAAGGGAGGGAGGGATGGAAGGAGGGAGGGACGAAGAGAGGGAGGGACGGAACGGATGGAGAGCTATTCTTAACACGCTCTGGTATACACTTAACCACAAGCCGGTATACCTCATCAGACTCTTCTGTAAATATAGGACCCATAAAGACAGAGGCAGACAGACAGACAGACGCAGACTGACACTTTTGCATAAGAATATAGAGACAAACATAGATGGGAAAGAACTTCGGATGCATAGATCAAGAAGCGAAATGGAGACAGATACGCAAAGGGATAGACAAGGACACAAGGATACATACTTGCATTCCTGTTTCACTCGATATCTATGAAGCGTCAACCCTCCCTTCCTCTCTTTCTCCCGCCCTCCTCCCTTACTCCCTCTCCCTTATGCCTAAATTATGGTATGCTATATTAGCATGTCAACTTATCAGTATTAGGCTACATAAGTTACATTGCATGGCAAAAACATAAAATTCCAACTCTTAAACAATTTACAGGACAATACGACATTAAGTAATCTCATAATAAACTATATGTAGATTAAAAACTTGTTAGCATGTTTGAGCCAAGGTGAGGGTGTGGATGAATTGTTGAGGGGCACAACAAAGAGACACTTCTTGAATGGAAGTAGGGTAATGGAGCTAATAAGACCGAACCGAAACCTGTAGCCAATCCTACCGACAAACGTATACACTAAAGGTGTCGTTGACAGAGTTTAAGTTGTATTAGAGTTCCAAAAGCTCCGTTCGTCTTCAGCTGCCAGTGTCTTTCCCAGATGCTTTTCCCGATTTGTCGATATACAATTCCATATAATCATGCCCTCTATCTCTTTTCCTTCTATTCTATTTATTGTAGGTTGTTCCGTCGTATATCCTACTTTCTTCGTCTATTTTTTTCTATACCAAGTCCTGATCTTCTCTAGTTTATTTTTCTAAGCTCAATAATTTCTTTAATATTACTCTACTACAGAAGTTGCTCGAAGAGTTTAGGACTAGGGGTTCTCTCTCTGAGGCACTGCTCTGATGAGTAGGTTCTTTAGAGGTTAAATGTTAACTGTAGCATTCACCTTTTTGCACAAAGCCAAGTGATAGCTCACGTTCGTGCGACCACGCAGATAAAGATAATTATTTATTGTTTGGACTAGAAAGTCAAGGCATAAAGGTAGGTAGGTAGGTAGGTCAAGGTAACACTAGGTAGGTCAAGGTAACACAAGACAGTCAAGTTAAAGCCAGGTAAAAAGGTCTCATTGATTAGTCTCAAATACAACAAGAAGACAATAGCATTGTTGTAGTTGATGACGACGACGAAAAGGAAGAAGAGGAGAGCTAGAATATTTAAACTGGGGAAAGCAGTTGATTACACGCAATCAATATTATTATATTGCATTGCCTCACCTTCTTTTACCTTGGATTACCTTGCCCTATACCTTGTCTTACCTTACAGTATATTTTGCTCTACTTTGTTCTACCTAGTATTACTTGCTCTACCTATACCTGCCATTACCTTGCTCTATACTTTGTACTTCACCGTACCGCACACAATACCATCCCACTATGTCGTGAAGCAACTTTTACCTATATCTATACCCTATAGGCATATAGGCCTATGTAGGTAAGTGTTTTGAGCAGATTGCATTGAAAGGCAATTCAGAAGAGATGGTTTGCTGCTGGCTACAGGTCGAGAGAATCCAATTCCCTCACCGTTTGCATGTATACTCTGCAGCCTTTAAACATCCGCTCAGGTTTCCTTGGATTCTTGCATTGCTAATGCTCCGGCGGCTATCACTGCCACAGTTCCGATATCGGTTATTTACATAATACTGCCCCGCAAGCTGGCCTGTCCGTTGTGTATACTCACATGAAGGCCGGTCTGAAGCGGCCTCGGTGTTACAGTAGAGGATCTGGTGCGGACTTCGGACTGATTGAGATGTACGGAGGGGTAGACGAAGGAGATACAAAGAGTGAGATAATGACCCATGAGTTGGTCGGTTATATACTTTTGTCGGGCGCAGAGTTTCTCTGACGTCTGCAGTGTACAAACTACGCCGAGCGGCCGAGCACTTGGGAACACGGTTAATACGTGTCTGTCTCGGGTGTATACGGTCGGCTCGAATATCGCCCCCGGAACCGTTTCTTCGTCTTCTTCCTGGTGTACTCTGCTTCCTATCGTCTGCTTCTGCGATGCCACTTGAACTGCACCCAGTGTTGTTACAGCTGCTGCTGCTGCTGCTGCTGCTGCTGCTGCTGATGCTGATGATGCTACTGCCGCCAGTGTTAATACAATTGCCTCCAGCTACGTCTCTTTACCAGACCGTCCAGACGCACTCCTCTACCAATACAAGTTCTCATACAGCTGCTCATTTGCCTTCTCTTATACAAATGCCTTCTCATACATGCAACTATCATCATCTGCAACTGCCTTCTCATACAACTGCCCATCGGCCTACTCATATAGCTGCCTACACCTATATACAACTGCCTTCTCATACAGCTGCCCACCGGCCTTCTCATAATTATAGCTGCCTACACCTACAACTGCCTTCTCATGGAACTGCCTTCAGACTTTGTAGTGCTTACAAATATAGTTTTCCACATCATTTTCATTGGAAAGGTCAACTTGACCTGACTTTCATAAACGGAGGAAGACGCATTGTCTTCCACCGTTGTATTCTGATAAATAAGAAACCCTTTAGGTTACACAATATTTACATTACAGTAAACAGTTTACATTACAGTAAACAATGAAGTTATTATTCTGAGTGCGTTTCAGCCGTAAGTAAGATCATCAACGCCATGGCAGGAAGTCACCTCTTAATTAAAATGACTTTTTTTAGCGGGAAGTTGAACTAACTGTTGAGGGCAAACATAATAATTCTAACCGATTTCTAGATTTCTGTTTTGGCTGTATGCCTATCTCAAAGTATTCAGTTATTAATACTGATTAGCTGGTTTACTGGTTTACTGGTCAGTGCTTTAACTGCATGTTTTGAAGGCCGCAGCAACAGCCTGCCTCAACTATCTATCTACATGTATCACGGCATGGCCATCTGTTTTGCCAAGATCACTTCTACCTCGGTTATTCCGTGTACCATCTTCTTTATTTATCTTATCAACTGCCATACGTTCTACATCGGACACACCATACTGAGCTCTCATACTACTGCTCATCTGCCTTCTCATACAACTGCCTTCTCATAAAAATGGTCATCTACTTTCTCAAACAACTGCCTTCTCAAACAACTGCCTTCTCAAACAACTGCCTTCTCAAACAACTGCCTTCTCATACAGCTGGCTTTCTGGCACAGCTGTTTTCCCGCCTTTTCAACCGCTACAAACTCTGCTGCCTACCGTCCATGGCAGTGCGAGAATTGTAAACAAATAACGGGAGGGGTCAGATTCTGATCCCTGTGGATTTATGGTGCGCAATGAAGCCTTAATTGCGAGTCCTAAGAAAGACAATAGAGGGTTAAACCTATTTAACCCGGACGATTCTCACCTCTGTATCATACCACAAACGTCAGTTTCCCGTCTGCCATAGGCTATACCAACGAGTTTGTGACGTTGGCCAAGTGAACTTGCAACTGTAACTGTTAGGCTACTTAATTTGTAACTTCTACCAGTTGCTTAAGACCTATCTTTTTAGCCGTGGATGGGCTGGGAGCGCCTCTGAGTAGGCTTCTTGAAGGGGCGCTATATAAGTTTTCGGAATGAATGAACTATAACTTGAAACTTGCAACTAAAACTTGTAACTTGTTACTGTTACTTGTAACTGCAGTAACTTGAAACTTGTAGCTGTTACTTGCAACCGTAACTTGTAACTTGAAACTTGCAACTGCAACTTGTAACTGTAACTTGAAACTTGAAACTTGCAACTGCAACTTGTAACTGTAGCGTGAAACTTGCAACTGCTTGTAACTTGTTACTGTTACTTGTAACTGCAGTAACTTGAAACTTGTAGCTGTTACTTGCAACCGTAACTTGTAACTTGAAACTTGCAACTGCAACTTGCAACTGTAACTTGACACTTGAAACTTGCAACTGCAACTTGTAACTGTAACGTGAAACTTGCAACTGCTTGTAACTTGCAACCGTAACTTGCAACTTTTAACTTGCAACTGGTTGCGTTGTTTCAGATTGCCGCCCGCTACGATGCAGACGTTGAGGCCGAGATCCTGGGATGGCTGCGACTAATCTTGCAAGTAGATATCCAGCCAGGAATGAAGAGCGTTGAGAAGGCTTTGAAGAGCGGCCGACTGCTGGTGAGGTATAGTATAAGCAGCTCAATCACAAAAATAAAGTACCGTCGAAGTAGCCTAACATTTTGTTTGAGCCAATTGGTACCTGCTGCCAGTGTGAGAATTGTGAAAAAATAACTTGGGGAAGTTGGACCATTATCCAATTGGAATCGGGGTCTAAAAAACAGACTTTACTATGGGGCACTAAAAGACTGGGGGGGGGGTTGAAACCCCACCACCCAGGCAATTCTCACCTTGCCTGCTGCGCGCTTAATCTTCCCGGCAAAGGAACACAGTTCTCCCAACACGATACTATATCCATAGGGTGAGAATTGTGAGACCCGCAACATAAAAATTATAACTTACCGGTGAGCAATAGCAATAGGCCTATTGCGAAAAAGATAAGCTAACCCTGCTTCCAGTTAACGTGGCAATATTATGACGAGATCTGTATGAAGATGTCCTGGTTAGCAAAACCTTCTGGGATATAACAGACTTACTTGGCTTAATTGTAAGTAAACTGGAGTAATGCACCAGATAAAATTATACTAGTTAAGTCTTAATGTTGCCATTTCAGCACGAACTATTTGAGTGAAGCCAGCCTTTTATTTTCAGGTTAGCAAAGTTGATTCAGAAAGGAACTCCAAACTGTCCGCCAGCGGCTGCAAGAATGGGGTTACGAGAGAACCCAGGAAACAATGTGCCATTCAAAGAGGTAGGGACTAAAGACTAAAGACTAATTAAATAGAGTCAATTAAACCGATGTTAACCTTTTAAACTAAACTAATTATTTAAAGCATGCACTCGATCCCATGTTCTTAACATTTGGCCAGATAAACTCAAATCTTTTGTCCTGCAAATAAGTTATACAATCCCAAGTAGGCTAATAATTATATGTCTTTGGTATAAAGTATCTATGCAGGATGTTCTCTTGATTCCTGCCAATTGTTGATCATTTATTTATTTATATTATTTATTTATATTTCTCCATTTTATAGCGTCCCTTCAAGCTGTCTGCTCCCAACTATAGGGCGCTCTCGTCTACAGGGCGGACACTTTGTCAGAGTTTCACGCCAAAGCACCCGATCAATTGCGAGTGAAGAACTTGTTCAAGGTCCATACACGGCGGCTTGAGGAGGATTCGAACCTGCAACCCTTCGGCTGCAAGGCAACGAACACATTCACTACCTCACTGCACCCAACGCGGTGATATAGCATTATTATAGCCTAGCTGTTAAATCTTTAGTTATTCACAGCTAATAATAAGTGTTTTGTTTCTGCGATGTACAGATGGAGAACATTGAAGTGTTTCTATTGTTACAGATGGAGAACATTGAAGTGTTTCTATTGTTACAGATGGAGAACATTGAAGTGTTTCTATTGTTACAGATGGAGAACATTGAAGTGTTTCTATTGTTACAGATGGAGAACATTGAAGTGTTTCTATTGTTCTGCGAGAACTACGGCGTTCAGCGGACGAGTCTCTTCCAAACGGTCGACCTTTACGAAGGCAGAAACATGGCCCAAGTACTGTCCTGCATCCAAGTCCTCGGCAGCGAGGTGAGAAGCCATTTTAAACAACTATATTTACAAATTACTACACAACATATTATGTCGGATGGACAATCGTAATTGTAATCGTAATCTCCAAATTTCTAGAGCGCAAGAAAGTAGTCATCAAGTCCAAATCTCACGAAAACCACCATAACATTTTATGCGCCTAAAAAGTTGGCCTTTTTTAGTCGCTCGATTGAAATTTTCGTAAGTTTCGTTCGTTCCCGAATATATTTTCGAGTCTGGGCCTTCTTGGGGGGAAGGGGGGGACACCTGGGGAAAAAATACCATTTTCATGGTGAAAAAGATGAATATGGGCCTTCTTGGGGGGGGGGGGCTTAGCCCCCCTGACCCTGATAAACTCCGTCCATGAATGTATTCAACCGCAAACAGTGCCATACTTATGTGCGCCACCTTTAGGCGTAGGCCGATACTTGTCTTACATATTATACGCCCATGGCAATTATTGCCGTGGCAAACATGTAGGCTATATTATCACGGCTGAGTGTATGGATATTAGCATACGAGTAAAAATAACAACATTGGCCCCAATCTGAAACCACCGACGGCTGCAAGAGGCTCTTGATAAAGATCCACGAGTAGTCTGGAGTAGATCGGAGCCAGTGCACGTGACGTTGTGACGTAGGTTTAAACAATAATTTTTGGTAACTTTGCTTTCGCCGTTGTTCCTGCATCTGAACAATCGAACATTTCTAAACAATGAAAGAAACAAATTTCATCATCTTCTTCTTCTTCTTCTTCTTCTTCTTCTTCTTCTTCTTCTTCTTCTTCTTCTTCTTCTTCTTCTTCTTCTTCTTCTTCTTCTTCTTCCTCCTCCTCCTCCTCCTCCTCCTCCTCCTCCTCCTCCTCCTACTTTTATATACTCCTGCTTCCTACTATTACTATCACAATTACAATTATTAGAATTATTATCATTACTATTATTATTATTCTATTATTAACATTGTTCGTAGTATTAAAATTAATATATTTTAAATATTTTGCCCCGAGGTATTTAGGATCCATCAGAGACTTCATTTCTACTTACTGCTTAAAAACTAGTCCAGAATGACTCGTCATCGTCTTGCATGGTTAGCGACATGCAGTGCCTCGGAACGCGATCGCGTTAAAACGTTGTATCGTTAAGGAGATACGTTAATTGATATAGGCCTAGAAAGGATCATTGTAGCTAATTATTTCAAAATGACGCGACAACTGCCCTAGTTCTATGGTGAGGAATGAAAAATGGTCTTCTTGGGTTGGAACAGAGTCTACCCATCCGAGAAACCCAGTCCAAAATAAAAGCTGATTGAGCGATCAAAACGAATACCTTAAATTCAAATTGCGCCAACGCTAACATATCGAATTTTAGACGTACCCCACTTTTGGTACCAATTTCACTGAGATACTGTAGCAGACGCAAAGCAACAATCTTTGTTTCTCGTGGGTCCTTCTGTCTTAGTAGGCCTATTAGTATTTCTATAGACTGAGCTAGAGAATGGATTGTTTGGCCAATATAAGACAACTCGTAGCCTATGGGTGACATGGTAGTGATACGATTTTGGCAGATATTGGTATGATGCACTTCTAGCTGTCTTTCCAGAGGGAACCTGGCGGATCGGGTGGACCAGGTGTACCAGGAATTCCGGGTTTTCCAGTCACACCAGACAACCCAGATAGCCTACTCCGGGCATTCTAAGCATTCCAGGCTTCCAGCAGGGTGCATCAAAGTCCGGAAGCGCAGCATACCAAACCCTTCATGTTTGGTATGCTGACATAAACTCCTGTTTGTGGTTGCCCAGGTTTAGCGGGATCACTCCCTTTCTGGGCTACCCTTTCTTAGGGATCTTTTACCTGCTAATAAATTCCGCTGCTCAGGCAACTGCAGTAGGCCAAGGCTAATCATTTCCGATGTGTGTTTTCTGTGAATAGTGTCAACGCTGGGGTTTCAACGGGCCGACGATTGGTCCCAGACCGACGGAGAAGAACAAGCGTCAGTTTTCGGTCGATCAGCTCCGCCAGGGACACACAATCATCGGCCTTCAGGCAGGGTCGAACAAATTCGCCTCCCAGTCGGGCATGTCGATCGGCGGCGTTCGGCACGTGTCCGACATTCGGGCCGACGACATGGTAAAAGAAGGTCAGGGTGTGATCGGTCTCCAGGCTGGAACCAACAAGTTTGCCTCGCAGGCTGGAATGGTGATGGGAGGAGTACGGCACGTGGGCGACATTCACTCCGACGATATGTCGAAGGAGGGCCAGGGAATCATTGGTCTCCAGGCGGGAACCAACAAGTTTGCCTCTCAGGCTGGAATGGTGATGGGAGGGGTACGGCACGGGAGCGACATTCACTCCGACGATATGTCGAAGGAGGGCCAGGGCATCATCGGACTGCAGGCGGGAACCAACCGGCTGGCCTCTCAGGCTGGCATGGTCATGGGAGGAGTACGGCACGTGGCGGACATCCGAGCGGATGACTGCTCCAAGGAGGGTTCATCGGTGATCGGGCTCCAGATGGGAACGAATCGTCTCGCGTCACAGTCGGGAATGGTGATGGGCGGTGTGCGGCACGTCGCCGACATCCGATCCGACGATTGCTCGAAAGAGGGTTCCTCCGTGATCGGTCTGCAGATGGGAACGAATCGCTACGCATCGCAGACGGGAATGAGCTTCGGCGGTGTACGGCACGTGTCCGACATCCGCGCCGACGACATGTCGAAGGAGGGATCGTCGGTGATCGGTCTTCAGATGGGAACGAACCGCTTCGCCTCTCAGTCGGGGATGACTTTCGGAGGAGTCCGCCACGTGTCAGACATCCGTGTCGATGATCTCACCAAGGAGGGGGCTTCGGTGATCGGTCTCCAGATGGGCACCAACAGGGGAGCCAGCCAGGCAGGCATGACCTTCGGAGGGGTACGTCACGTATCCGATCTGAAGGTCGATAATTACGACCCCCGCTACGGTGCCCAGTACGGCACACAATACTCACCGTACGACGCCAACGAGAGCGACATAGGCGGCCGCAGAGATATCCGCGGCTACGATGCGTACTAAAGATCAACATCATCATCGACACAATCTTCATCGCAGTGACCACACACACACATCCCTCAGAGAATCTAATTTTCAACCGGTTGCTATACGACACTAAACCACATCATAATAATAATACTGTAAATTGTTTTCGTCTGAAAGGTTTTAATAAAACGAGACTTGTAAACATGCATATCGTCGAAGAAGGCCGATTGCTTAAAAGGTACCGGTAGATAATTATTTCATATGCTTAGGCTCGAACGTAGGCCCACATGTAGACCGACTACCCAGTATGGAGTTCGTTTGCGCAATAATTCAAAACTGGGTTTACATAAAGGGACAGCCAAATGAGACCAATATTGCGACTTCGCTTTTTCGTGTGAAACAGTTTGCTGTTTTGGCATTTTGCAATTACACACACCTACAATATTGTAGCTAATTATTTCAAAATGACGAGACAACTGCCCTAGTTCCATGATGAGAATTGAAAAATGGTTTTCTTGGGTTGGAACATAGTCTACCCATCCAAGAAACCCAGTCCAAAATGGAAGCTGATCGAGCGATCAAAACGAATACCTTAAATTCATTGCGGCATTGCTAACACACCGAATTTAAGATGTACCTCACTTTTGGTACCAATTTCACTGAGACACTGTAGCAAGCGCAAAGCAACATTCTTTCTCTTTTGTAGCGGTAGGCTATCTACACTCCATCGATAACTAGGTGTCTGACTCTTAACCAGGGCTTATGTTAGCATGCAGTTGTACACAATGTGCGCAGTTCTAAACGAACTTGTGCAGTTATAAAAGCACCGATCGATGTGCAGTGAAAACTATTCTAAAAGGGTCATTATAACCTTCGATTGGTAATAATTTAATCTACCATGGAGAATGGGAAGAGGTAGAAAGAAGACATTATTTAAATAAGTCAGTTATGAACTCGGCATCTAGGCTCATTGCTCGTCTCCCTCACTACTCCCACATTTCTACCCACATGATTGATGTTCTACACTGACTTCCTGTTTCCTCTCGTATCCAATTCAAAGTACTGCATATCAAGAACTTAAAAGGGACAAGCTCCACAAACCAATCTCCGCCGAAACTTCCCGTCCTCTCCGGTCTGCAGATCGACTTGATGTTCTGGTTTTCCTGGAAAAGACTACGGCCACGGCCCAACACCGCACCTTTGCCATTGTGGGTCCTTCTACGTGGAATGGCCTCCCTCCCTCGATCCGTAGTAAGATCTTATTGGGGTTACATCTTCAGCCCTTCGCTGTTCAAAGTCTTATTGCCACAGGGCTGTCACGCTGAGAATGCCTCTGAATAGCTAGTACTGATTAAAAGGTGCTTTATAAATTCTTAAAAATTATACGATACGACAGTGCATGGGTCCCATGTGTGGTCGCACAGGCAGCAGCATCGAGTTCAAGTCTCGATTCTGAGTGACATCATTCCATTAAAGTTGAGAAAGTCAGCACTCTGCAGTAGTAGGGTAGTAAGTTCTGGCATACAATAAATAATGTTGCCCTGGCTTAGAATCAAGAACAGTCGATTATAATTTATATAGCACTGGCATAGTTTCTTCGTCTCGATTGGACCTTCTACCGGGGTTTGCAGTCGTGTTCGAAGTCATGACCACAACCTGCGGCATTGTAGAACAAACCACTTTGATACTTCTCTCCACAAAATTCGACATGGGGTCAATTGTGGCAAGTAAAGAGAAGCGACTCAATTCGACATGAGCTGGCCAAGTCAACAACTCGGGGGTCGACTCCCACGTCTAATCTGAATCCTTCACATCTCATTTACAGACGTAGAGCCATGGGCGGAAACCTGGGCGGAGACTTGGGGGGACGAACGAGTGGCCGAAGGAAAGACGCGAGATTTTTGATGGACCAATGGCTGAGTGTAGCAAAAAAAGTTTCCATTTTTTGCCGGACAAAATTTCTGACGACCTTTTTTTAGTCATCTGGCCGAAAAGTTAAGAAAATTTTCTACTTTTTTTTTGTCCTGACGCTCAACGATTGGGAGGGGGGACAAATGCATGGGCCGTCCCCCCAACACCTCCATAGGGGGGGGGACCGTCCCCCCTTGTGTCTCCGCCCATGCGTAGAGAAATCTTGAAGGAACTCGAGAGAGTCTCTCGAGTCTCGACCATCGGAGATAACAATGAGTTCGGTGAATAAATCAAAATCGTAGAGACGGAAAGAATAAAGATTTATTTTTTTCATATATCATCGGCTGAAAACCCTAAAGCACAGTAAGCAGAATATGAACGAGAATAATATCCATCAACAAGATTTACAATATATTATTATGCATCGTCGTCGTTTTACACATACGAGAAACCGAGAGCAGAATGCAGGCGAAGAAGAACAGAGCAAGGGTTTCATGTCCAAAGCACATTCAAGCATTTACATATTACTCGACAGATAATAATGCTGCATAAACGGCAATGCCGGAAGAATAGTCGTCAGGTAACAAACTACAGCAGCTATAAATTAACAACCAGATAGCTAGTGTGTACAAAGCAACAGGCCACACTATGCAGGTGTGTCTGGCTGCACTGCACAACTAGTGCTCCAATGCCGTGACTCTAAGAATTAAGGCTCTGTGACATCAAAAGAAATTATAATTTACCCGTGTCCAATCATTTGCATAATTAGATCCAGTGGCAACGATAGAAACGTTTTCTAAGAAGTCTTGCTTTGTTGAATTAGGTTGGTTTTTTATATCTCACAAGTTAAACAAAATCGTAGTGGAATTGTGAAGTAATTTCAAATCAAAGGGTAAACAGTTATAACACCTATACACAATGCCTTTTCATTTCTTTACACGTTTTGCAGTAAACCCCCAAAAGAATTCAGCATCAATACAACCAGCCTCAGCTCCAATAGCATTAAATTTTTTACAGGTAAAGTAAAGTCAATACAAACAAGATTTTGCAAAAGAATTACTGTTTTAAAATATCTTTGCTTCAACTAAAGCCTACTACAAGTTTTGTAGGAAACCTTCAGAAGCCTACAATGATTCCACAATCACCCTTACTAGAACACATTTATCAAAGTGCCTCAGGTCAAAGACATGCAGCACAAAATAAAGAATAATCATAGATGTAAACAGAATTTCAGATCGGCATATCCAAAATGCAATTAAAATCTAACACACATTATCTATATAGAAAATTTATAAACGCTCGCATATCCGAATTTCAATCCATGCATTATAATAATGTTCGGTAATACAGTGACTGTCATGTTATAAAATAAATCCATTGCAATGTCGGCTTGCACTGGAAAGCCGGCTAGAAAAAAACAATATTGCACATTCGGCGACTAGAGTTACATCGAAAACACGCACCTTGCCAAGCAGTCGACAACATTCAATATAATAGTGCCAATACCAAGCAGGCAGATCAACTGTTTAAATATTTTGCAAAACCTGGAATTGCTCTAAAAACCGGTTTCAAAATTAACAAAGCGGCGTACACAACAGAAAGTCGTAAAAACAGATTTCACTACGGAAGATCACCAGCTATAGCACCAATGAGAAAGGTGAGTGCAGGCGAAAGGAAGAACAAAGAGCCGTCAACCAACAAACACTAAAAGTAATGTGGCCAGAACACCCACGCACAATGTATGCACCCATGAATGAAGAAAACTGCTAGAGTTTAGACTACTTGTCAACATCTCTATCTAGAACCAATTGTCCACAATCAACACTCGTGTGGATGTTTTAGCACCAAAATGATGTAGCACAATATCGTCGGCTATCGATAAAAACAGTTGCAGAGAAATCTACACGCTGCTCGGATGAGCTTTCAAACAGATTATCCGCAATATAATCTTAGAGAGTATGCGCATATGCTATGTGCACTGACGTATGAACTGTTGCTAATTTCATCCTTATCTTGCTCAGTTATGATTTCAATGTTTGCTAACGAAGAAAAGGGAAAGAGATCGGCCTAAAACTGCTGATGACGGCGAAGAGCAGTTTGAGACGAAGAATCCAGGCCGTTCTTTTAGCAGGATGCAACAAAAAATTGACGAGAGCACAGGAATCTCGTTTGTGTGGATGGCTAAATTAGCTTTACAGGAAGGGAAGTCAATTAAGCAAATGTCAGCCAGGCAGCTCAATGTTAGACCATGGAGCACCTTTTTACAGACGGTTAGCCATGAATCAATGCATGCACAATACAAGCAAGTACATGCATGTAACTGGAGTTTTTATGACATTTCTATAGCGCTTCTCTTACCTCTCATCTACGTATGTTTAGGCCATGGTTATCTGACATATCTTGCAAGTTATGCCCAAACTTGGACAGCGGCAAAATATAAACGACTGGACAACCTTCCATTAAAACTCAAATGGTCCAACTAACAACAGCACCGAGATTCGAACTCTTAGCAGAAAAGTAGAAAACCAGTAACCATTGATCAACTCACATTTAGTATAATATACAATTACATTTCAAAGCATAATTTTGACTGTTCTGATTACTTTAGATTGTCGTTCGCGCATTACGTTTAGAGGGTGGCCTCCGATCAGCAGCAGTAAGTGTCATACAATTGGCTGCAGCCCATAGTCGTGTCTTAAAGAATAATAAAGATGGATAAAATGCATCTCCATCAGTTCTAAAAACTCCGATATCTCCTACAGGCAACATAAAAGTGAATGGTATCATACAAGCACCCAGAGCGGCCAAGAAAAAAAATAGCTACCACAATATATAAGGAAATACAAACAGCCAACAAAACCTTTGACAGCAAGTACTAACAGAGGCAGACGTGTAAAAAAAACAATAAAAATCTAACCACTTTAAAATAACAAAACAACAAATTTCGGAAAGCAAACCAAAATATGGTTCAGCTTATTTACAACAAGCAAGATTTTGGTAATTTCTCATTCTGCATAACATCAGAAAGTTTGTATTGACATGAAAAGGAACAATAACACCGACCAGCAACAAAAACAAAAGTGCCATGGAGGTAAAAATCTGCATAAAACACGAGCCATATATATATATATATATAACTACCATAGCAGAAAGACAAAACAGAAACATTTTACATTGTAGAATTAGGGCAAAGATATTAGAGTCGTAGACTAAGATGTGACACCTCCTATCTCCGCTGTATATTTGGTCTGGGTGGTGGTCAAAGCACACAAACCGTGGCGCCACGTTGTGACGGGGTTGATGGCTCCTAGCAACCGCCCTAGTAACCATAGACGCCATGGGCAAAATGGATAAATATATACGCCAACGATTGGACAATTGCAGCCTCCGTAAACTAACATAACTATTTAAACTGCACATTAAATATGATAAGTAATAATAACTGTTATATACTAATGTATTTTATTAGAAGGTTTATGTTTAAAACGAGCGACTCTTACAGGCATATTATGGACAATGCTATTTCGTTCTATTTATAGCGCTAGAAACCCATCACAAGGTAGGTGAGGCGACCATTAAGGTACATTATGATACATTATGTGGCGCATCTTAGTCTACGACTCTAATATCTTTGATTAGGGTGCTTGTCTTGCATTATTAACCCTTTGAACTCGGAGCTCCCGTAGTAACTCTATGGATAACAGGCTGGAAAACCGGCCCGTCAGGTTCAAAGGGTTAAAAGGTTACTTACTTGCTATACAACAGATCTAAAAAAGTGTAACTCAGAGCCACGACAACAATGTTTTTCACAAGCCAGTTGATGCCTGCAAGCAGTCACCACTGTTCTGTCTGTCCAGACACTTCGGTATTTTTCAATGGTGTGTTTATAATAAAAATCATAGAATCAATGACAAGACAAACAACAGAATCTCAATCTGAGAAACTAATTGAGAAACACCAAACACCAGGCAAAATTAAAATGCAACACGCCATGATCTCATATAGCACAACAATCCATCATAATCTTACTAATATCCGCAACAACATATTCTATCAATTAAAACTTAACGCTGAAAGCAACTGATAAAAATATTAATAAATAGTTAGCCATTAATTTGGTATCTAAATATTTAACAGCAACAATAATAATTTAAATAATAATAATAATAACAATTGCCAAATGATAAATAATAATAACAATAATAACAATTGCCAAAAAAAAAATAATAATAATAGAACAGCAACAAAATAAATCAAAATATAAAATACTATTCATTAATGCTCGAGATTATTCACATTACCTACAACTCCAGATAGTGTGAAAACAAATAGTAATTGTAATAATAATTAATAAAAGTTAGATTCATTACACGTGTGCCTTAATGCCATAACATGGATGGAGAATGATGAGTTGGCAAGATTCGCAGCCAATCACATGAAGAAAACGACTAAGCACGATTATTTAACGAACAAAGTGGTGCAACGACATCGCCGGCAAATTCCGCCAACTCGTTATAACGACGGAAAAACAGTCAGAAAATGAACTGCAAGGGACAGAAGGCTACATTTGAAAACGTGGACAACGTGCACATACGTTTATAGGGTCATCTTCTAGGTTAGAACGGTCTTACGATCAGTGATTCTTGGTCTGTTGGGTCACGTCGGGCAGTGAGTAAGTCAAGACAATCATTATTATCATCATAAACCATGGCTTTAGGTCCATAGGTGTTCAATGCCAATTTCAACACGTTTCTCCACCACTGTCTCTCTCTCCGTAGCTGTGTGTGTGTGTCAGTTCTTGCAGCGATGTTGCACACCATTCAGCTAGTGAGTAAGTCAGTTATCCTGACGAATATCCATCCAGTAACAGTGTATTCAAAAACAACTGGGCATACAATCACATCAGGACCACAGTTAACCTGCAAAGTTTAGAGAAATCCAAACATGAACAATATTTTGTTTTGTCAAGTACCTCCAAGTAGCGCTTTCAAAATGGCAGTCTGCATAAACAATTGCATGAATACGACTACACAAAAGCGCTAGGTCAAGAACCTGTGCAGCCAACTGCAAGATGACCAGCCGAGAGAGAAGCCAGACCATTCACGAAACTCTCCAAACAATTTCTCTTTCGACGAAGGCATACGTACCTACTGGCAAGATATATATGAATCTGAACTTGCTGCATAATTCATTTTAAACAGATTTTCCATGATTCTGTACCATCTCAAAAGTTTCCCATCAACGCTCAGCGGCCAAAAACCGTCTGGCATCCATCTACTCATTGACAAAGTCAAGTGTACCACCATTCAGCTCTCAATTGTCTAAAGTTAACCCTTTAATGCCGAGATGGTAGGAAATGGTATGGAAAATCCTATACCCTCCGGCATTAAAGGGTTAAACCAAGGTCGCCACCAACTAACTGGTCCAGAGTCCACACTAGATAATGGCTTCTTCACCTTCGTCACCAGACCAAAAAAGACACAACACAGAAATGACATTTTACACAAGCAGTCACCTTGCTCAATGCATAAATCCTTTTCAAAACAGCGCACGCATTTCCAGGCACAAGCGCAAGTGAATGCACACATCCGTAACACTCCACCCAACACTTCAGCCCAGCAAAACACGTAAAAATTCAAAGCACGCCAGTCGTGCTCGCACAAACGCGTAAAATTTGCACCGCGGCAGACATCCACACACACACACACACCCATTGACAAACGGCAAGAAATTCAGAGTTTGCTTAAGCAGACTTGTTTACAAGAGATTGAACCGATACAGTGGATCAGCGTCTCTTCTTTCACGTCTGCAAGCAGAAAGTGTCGACACGACACCACAATTTACCCATCGAAACAACGGCAATCTTCAGACAGATGGCGCCACCCTACGAAGACGCGCAGGGGAGGGTGGGGCAACATCAGTTTTCGTCGCCTTCGCCGTCTGATGTCGAATCACGGTCGGAAGAATAGTTGGGACCCATATACGAGTCACAGTCCAAGTTAGCGACCGATCGCAGGCTGTCTGGACACGCCGTGCTACGTGCTTCCGGAAGGAAATGCGGGTCGTTCTGCGACACGGAGGGGAAGTACGATCCACTGGAGTAGCCGAAGAAACCGGCAGACGACTTTAAATGGCCTGAAACGATTACAACAGAACAGCGCATGTCAAGTACAATGCTATACCTGAATAATTTGATTGTACTGCGATTCTAAGGCTCTCATAAGGCGCTGTAGAAATGTACAGAAACAGTCATTGCAAACACACTTCAAAGCACCACTTCAAATAAAATTTATCCTCTACTAGATAGATAACTCAGAACATGATAATTTGAATAGTTTTTAGTACGATGCTAGTTTGTGTAGGATATCATAAACATGATCGAACGAATAATGACAATAACAGTCGAGTTATAATGTTAAAATAATGAGCGCACTTCATAAGCACTACAGCAGAAGACTTTCCCAAGATTAGCACTCGCAAAAAATTGACACTAACAAATTGGAATAGCAACATTAGGAAAGGTAAATAAAAATGACTAAATATTACCAAAAACTGACAACAAGAAACTGCTACCGTGCTGGAACAAAACATTACCATACTTTAACACGTTGACCACCTACTACGAGTTAATTCGTAGTACAGCCAGTCATTTAACATGGAGTGTAGGCAGTCAATGTGTTAATAAGTAAGGAGGTGTTAACTAACTCACAGGAATGATTAAAAAACCTTTAGAAAACAGTACCATAGAAACCTTTGTTACTCACAACAAAGAGTCTATTCTTTCTCTTCGAAAAAGCTTACCGGTACTCATTTTGCATGATAGAAGGTGATTCAAATGTATGCGACTTAGCTGGCGATGCTGAGAAGTGCAAAATAATCTTATATTCACCTGGAACGCTGGGTTCCTCCGACTCGTCATGGCTGATATCCTTCTGTGGTCGCGACTGATATTCACTCAGCGAGTTCTGGTCATACTCAAATGTCTGAAAACAAATATGAATTATGATTATAACAGACTTACTGTTCTAAAAGTTACGCAATTATCCAAAATACCAGACAAAGCATGTACGCCTTACGAGTTTCTAGAAATAATACCTTTGGTAGGTGTGTCAAAGGTGCTAAACTAATGTTTAAAGACAAGCATATGTACATGCCATAACAGGTGTTTTGCTGTTGCAGTAGCTTTCAAATTATTGGCATTATTACTCATGCAGTCTAGTAGTCAGCGAGTGATACAACCCCAGTGGCCGGACGTAAATTGCGACTTGTAAGGGGCGACTTCCAGAAAAATCAAAACAGAGTAGTAGTAGTTGCAGTTTAACGTCACTCAAAGACCATTAACAACGCCCTCCTCCTTTATCCAGGCTTGGGACTGGCACTGGCAGAGTGCAACCAGTGGTGGAGTTTAAATCAAAGAGACTAATACTCTAAACTAAACCAATTGAGGTTAGACAAACAGTACATCTCAAGTCATTGCAAGCAAGTAAGATAAGTTTTATTTCTAAAACTTGATGACAATGACGAATGGAAAGACAGAAGTGGGGGGAGACAGAAGTGGGGGGGCAGAAGTGGGCTGTGATGCCAGATGCTTACGGTGGAAGTCGGAGTCGACGACTCGGATCTGGACTCGCTACAGCTGGGCAGGCGCTGTCCTGGCAGAGATCCCGCTCCAAGAGATATGTCCGGTGATAGCTGTGACTGACCAGAGCGACCTTTGGCCTTCTTCACCTTTGACCCTCCCTCCTGGTTGCCAGCGTCCACGATTGGCTGCAGGATTCGACGTCGTGCGTTGATGAACCTAAACAATAGACATGCAAAAAAATAACAATTGCATTTAAGACAATACATTAATTAATTACCACAGAATCAATTGACTGATGCTTATAAAACAATCACGTGCTCATTAAATGATCATCATACTAATCATCATCATTTTTTATATGTGTGGTGAAAGCCTATAAGTGGCAACAAAGGATTTCAATTGTTTCCTTCCACATTATCTCTGTCATGTGATGCCATTGTTTAGTTTAACACCAATCTTCCAACTGAAACTATAATCTAATCAACCATAAGAGTAACAAAGTTCTAAATTATCTGACCTTATACAATGACCACAGGACAGCCTAGAGAATAGCCAGATGATGAAGATGCCTTAGCCTTACAGCTGTTTGCAGGTTACCAAAATGTTCCATTGTAAGCATTCAGATGCGTACATGCAGACGGGTGTACATACCAGTTGTTGACTTGTAGTATGCTAAGGTTCGTCTGTTCTGCCAGCAGCCGTTTCTCATCTTCTGTCGGATATGGATGCTAAATGAACAATACGAGACAATACAATACAAGACAATGTGAGCACAATTCTCTCAAAGCAAAAGAACATTTAGTGCCAAACATCATGTACGGTGTTGTACACCCACAGCTTTTGCTGTTCCAGCATATATCTTCTGAAACTTGCTTACTCACTGTCGTCCGATTTCTTTTTTCTCAGACATATCATACGTTGATTCGTGGCTCCTAAAATGATTAAGAAATAGTCTACAGCATCAAAACAAGTGGCCATCATATGAAGACTTGTGCATGACAGTAGCACAATTACACAAGATTCAATAAGTTGAAATAGTGCCTCAAAAATTAAATACAATGATAAGCTTTCCCCATTACTCTGACACAAAAAAAGACAACAAAGTGTAATTTACTGAGTGCGCAGTGCTAGAGAGAAAGGAGGACAATGTACACTCATACAGCCAGGGCTTGATACACACTGTTCTTTGCAGCAAGTGGGAAAGAGCAAGAGGAAAGAAAATCTAGAGGAGTTTAGACAAGATGCAATGGAGCTCACCACTAAATGTTGAAACAGCCATGTCTTCATGACATGTGTTGCCTGCTTCGGAAGAATGCCCTTCTTCATCCGTGCCCTGGGATCATCATCACCATCATCAAAGCTGGCAAATGATGCCAGTAGAGTCGGACTGACTACAGGAAACAACACAACAAATACTTAGTCTCATTGTAATTTGTAATTGAACAGCTAAACAGTACTGCACAATACGAGCTCACTAACTGACACAACACACACAGCATTTGGTAATGCTGACTAGAAGAAAACTTCACATGTAGCATTTTAAAGAACTGTCTCAGAATATTTCCTGAGCATCTCTGTAATGTACATATGTAATTCTCAGATAGCACTACACATTTACAATAGATGCAGGAAAAATATTTCCATTGCATCTAAAAACAATGACCCAAAAAGGAAAATTTTACGCAGCATTTCATATTAAAACACAGTCAGCCTACTTGAGATGCACATAGAGTTTGACTGATTGATTGATTAACTACATGTATGCAGAAAATTGCTGATTCTGGCAGGAGAGAGAGTGAGAGAAAAGACAGCACACTTAACTGAGGAATTGCAATGAAATTAATTTGGCCCAATCACACATCTGGAATATCTTGATACTGAAAAATCTAGTCTCTCTTCCTCATTGGCAGCACCTTTGCCAATTGGGGGGCATGCCTTGGAGCCAGAGGGTTTCAGTTACTTATCCACCTCAAGCCGCTATGTAAGGACCTCGAGCAAGTTCTTCACTCACAATTGCTCATGCGCTTCGGCGTGAAACTCCGATGCAGCGTCCGCAGTGTAGTCGGGAGCACCTCTGAGTAGAGATCTTGAAGGGCTAAATAAATAAAGTAATCCACATGAAATTCCCATTCTACTTACCTGACCGAGGCTGTGCAGACGCCATGGAACCGGAATGCTGCGGTATGAGGATGGAAGCATCACGAGCGCCAACCGACGGCCGACCGAGCGTCTCCATTTGCATTGTCTACATAGAAGACAAAAGACTCAAGGTAATTGCAGACAAAGAAAGATGAGGCAATTGCAGACAATGACTAAAGAGACAAAGGTTGCTAGTACACACTAATCTAAAAGTTTAATTAAATGTACAACAGCATAATCAACGCACACATCAATCAACAACTCATTCGATGGATCCCGGACAATACAGAGACAAACAATTCGGAGACAAACAATTTGGAAATGGACAATTCGGAGCCAGACAATTCGGAGCGGACAAGAATTACTCTCGTCAATCCAACTTCTATTGAGGGAAGAATTTTTTTCATCGATCCAACTCCTGTTTGAGCAACAATTGCTTCCATAAATCCAGTTTCCGTTTAGCCAACATCAGTTCTGTCAAATTTTTAAAAATCAATCCACAGTTCCACATCGAATTGTCTGCTCCGAACTGTCTAGACGCCGAACTCAACACAGCAATCAACGAACAGACCCCGGGTGGCTGATCAGTAAGTGAGTCAGAGCCAATGATTTATCACAGGACGCAGGAGAAAGATACATCCCTCAAAGAGACAGATGACAAAGCACCAACCTGCATCCGCTGTTGCTCCATCATCTGCTGGTCATCCACCTTGTCATCCATCCTATACATCGAATTGTCTGGGATGTGGTTGCCATGACCTGATCCGCTTCCTCCTCCTCCTCCTCTCTGGTCAAGGTCTCGTGGACCAAGGCTTGGCCGGTCCTCGTAGCTCAGGCTACGGTACATGGAAGACTCGGATGACTGGCTCATGCGCGACGGAAGGTCCACCATCAGTGAACCGGAACAGTCCGACTCGAATGCGTCGACGTGCAGCAGCTGTTCGTTCTGCAGCTTGGTACGGAGGCAGGAGATGTAGCGCGTGCAGAAGTCCTTGCACAGGTCGTTCACCTTCTCCAGCTCCAAGAGATGGATCCATAGAATCTGTATGGCTTTTATCATCTTCAAGAAATCACAATGCAATACCATACTTAAGGCCTGCTGTCCGTATTCTGCTGTCTGTGTTATCTGTGTGTGTGTGTGTGCGTGCGTGTGTGTTTCTCAACAGGTAACCATCAATTCAGCATGCTGAGAAGCTGCCCTAAAAACCAATTACCTGATTGCCAACTCAACACGCCCCAAAATCGAGGCTATGCCTAGGCCAATGATAAGTGGTAACACTGGGTCAAAACATGACTGTACCAGATGTACCTGGATGCGTAACCCTTTGCTCTGCAGCACAAAGTGACCTCATAGCCTCACAATACCAAACAACCAAAGTCTAGCATAGAAGCTATGCTGTGGTTCGTCTACATTCTGGAATAGGTTGCCTGTGGTTATATGCATACAGTGGTGTGCGCATATTAGAATAATCGCAGTACTTAGCTGATACCTCAACACAGAAAATATTAGCAATCTTTGAGTTATTGTAATAAAGATGACGCCTTTACAATTTCTTAAACTTGTATGTACACCAAACTGCCGTTAGTAGTCGGTCAAATTATTTATTTATTTAGCGTTTGCAGTTCGCGCTAAGCCAGCGCACAGCAGACAGTCCAGCAGGAAAACCAGTTATTCTGCAGTCATTAACGATGTGAGACATGGATATACTTACTTACTTACTAACTATAAACTGGAAATATTATCTGCTTACACTTTCCTTACATTTATTCTGCAACCATTAGAAAACCAGTCTGTTTTAACGTGGTTTTGCATCGCCATATCAGATGTGAAGAGGAGGAATATATATATATATATATATATATATATATATATATATATATATATATATATATATATATATATATGAATATCTGATAACAAGGGTTAGGTCCAGCTTACCAGGCTGTCCACTTCTGGCTGCTTTCCGATGCAGGACTCAAGATCAGCGAGATGCTGCTGATGGTGCTGGACAAAGGCCTGTATGTCTGACTTGAGATTTGCCACAAGAGGGCAGTCAGGAGACTGTGTCACCTGCTCACACCTCTCAAACAACAGTGCCATCAGCGGAAACAGCGGATGCCTAAAAAACAAAGAGAAATTTCAGTTGCTCTACAGTCAGGGAGCTAATCATCTAATCTTTCAATGTCCTTCCAGTCATCTTACTTCCCCATCATCTGTTCAATCATCTATAGACGTATGCATCTTTGTAAGGTGCATTTTAGGAAGATGCTATTACGCACTTCATATCAGCATTTGCAATAAATTTAACATCAACATAACAATCATCTCAGCAGCCCTATAATCCCCAATTTCCTGCAGCCCAGTAATCTTACTCTCCAAATCCTTATCAGTTTACTCTTCAATGTTCCTATTAAGTTAAACTCAAACATACCTGAAATGTTGATCTGAAACCAAAAATGTAAACTTAAAATAAGATGTCAATCATCTATCATCTGAATCTCTAATCTATTTTTATGACACGGGAACATTCTAACAGCCCCCCCCCCACAAGAGCAAGATTAGGCATCCTACTTGTAAATGGCCCGTTTGTCCGTCTCGGATGGTTCCATTAGCCCCGAAATTTTCGTGTGGATGGAAGCAGGCGATGAACCGGAAGCACTCAGGTGGTGATTTGCCGAACTATTAAAAGACACATGCATGGCCTGTTTAAATCTTTGACATATATATTTCAAGCAAAATAAATTGTATCATGCATAGTTACACAAGTGCAAAATAATGTGTGTAAAAGGATGTTTGTAAGGAACTTATTTTATTTCTTGAAGGCAATTCTTGTGAGCCTTAATGTCGGAGTTTGTGAAGAATTGTAAATGTGCAAGCAAATCACATTCGAATAACAATAAGTTTCAAAACAATAAAAGTGCAACTACTATTACTAATATTAAGAATAATAACAATGAGCTCTTTCAGTGCATAATAATAATAGCACCTGTCTGTCAACAATCTGCGTTATAACGTGGTTGCCACTTAAAGGGAATTTGTCTTTAACCATGAGAACGGGGCCTTACAGTTCCGAACTAGATTTTAAACTTATAAGTTTTCAGTATTTACATTTGACCAATCTTGAGAGAGCTGAACATTCTTACATAGTCAAATTGAAAACGTCTAGTATGTATTAGCAACATCTCAGAATTTTGTCATCCAATGCATACACATAATCATAGATCAATTCAGTATAGTTAACAGGTGCTTTTCCAGGCACATTCAAAGAGTCCATATAAAAACAACACACAATATCATCCGTCTAAACCCTAAAGTTACTTCTTTCCACCACAAGTGTAAAAAATAATAACAAAGTATAATGATACTAGCAGTAAAAGTAATAATATGAATATGTAAAATATGTGTGTTACGCGTGATTGTCGTGCAGATGATCTTTTAAGTTGTCTTCGAGCACCGCTGCGTCCCTGCTCAGCGAACGCAGACCGGTCGCAGATGGAAAATAGGCAGACGAATGTCCTTGTGCTGCGGACAGGACGGCACCAAGAGCGTCCTGCATGCTAGGCCAGGGCCAGCGCTAATCCTTGGTCTAAAAATCATCCAAAGAATGTCAGCCTCATCTGAAGTAATTGACAGGTCCCGTAAGTAGAAGCAAATTCGCCACACATCACCTCTTTTCTTAACTTTTCTATAAGAACTACTTAATAAATGCTAAAATCGCTATTATAGTAGCCATATTTTTCTTTAATCTTTTGGTGCATTCAAAATAAAATATCCAGAAACAAAGAAATAAAAACTCTCAAAGGTGCATTCTATTCAACATCAATCTTGCGTTTCAACTGATTATTTTATCCTGTTAATTCTGTTATAATTGTTGTCGTTTTAGCGTCAGCTCACTACGTACGTGAGTAGATTGCCCACGGAAACTGCATTATTATTATGCTAACACACCCTTCTATGTAAATATTTAATGGCACCATCTCTCATGTTTGAGCTCGGTATTAATTTGTTTAGTCTAATTATAATCAATCAAAATGCTTCACTTAATTCTATAACGATTAAATATTAACCAGAAACTAACACATACTTAGCATAGGTACATTTAGAAAATTTCTCGGCTGAATGCTACAGAAATTTAAAGGTCGCGTTCCGAGCAACGCGAACACCATCACACGAAAGAACCTGTAATTTGACGAAAAATCAGCGAATTACGTTTTTCCGAACAACAGGAGATTTACCAGTCGTATAAATGATTGCAGCGCGGCTGATTTTCATCGGCTACGATCCTGCGCTTTTAGAAACGAAGAAGTACGTCCGTAAAACATTCAAGCCTCATCAAAAGCAAACATTTTGACATTAAGTCAAGATGGCGGATGCCCAGCTGCTTTATGAAGAGGAACAGCCACCCGTGGTAGAGTAAGAATTTGCCGAATATAATACAGAATAATGTAGTTGAACTATATTAAATATAGATTAAAACGAAACGCCAGCTTCAAAATCATCCAATAAACAACGACATTCTAAGTTATTCTATTTATGAGTCGCTACTCCATTCGTAGATGCAATCCATATTGCATGCCGTGCGATTGTCAGTTACGCGCTAGTTTAGCCTCCCTCTGATCGCGGCGCTGACCTGCCATCGTCCCTCTGCTGATCGTTTGATTGGTTGATTGATTGTTTGGTTGACTGATTCACTTGATTGATCTGCCGGTGCCTGGTTGAGCTGCTCCACTAATTACGGCCCTGTTTGTTGACAGAGTAATTACGCTATGTCAATAATAATTCTAGCAATAGGCCTAAGTCTAAAACGTATCTATGCGGTAGCAAACGCTCAACTCAACTCACTTCAGCCATGACCATCAACGTAGGTTGGTGAAAAAGTTTTATTAACCCTGCGGCTGAATTCATTAATGGAACAGCTTCACTGTAGACCCTAGCCGCCCTACTACACATAGGCCTAAGTGAGAACCCTCAAGGCACACGGAAACCCATCCATGAAGGGCCTCTAGACAATCGTCGGCATACAATACAATACAAGCTGGTTCCCGTGACTTCGCTTTTGTGGGCGCTGTAGAAATCTCGAGATTACGATTACGATTACGATCACTAGAACTATCTCGTGCGAGTTATGTCACGGCCTAGCTCTCTGGATTGTTGGGGGAACGCCACGTCTCAATTATGATCGAGAACGTAGGCCTATAGGCCTATAGGCCATAGTCTAGGCCTATACGTTCTTCGGGTGCCCCACATTGAAGCCTCTGTTGTGAAATTCCTTGCGATATGTGCTAATGTAGCGGCTACATTGTAGTCCTATCGGAAAGTAAGAGGGTGCAAATTATTGCGCCTCCCTCGACTCCAAATATACTCAAACTTCATTCGAAAGATGGCGACAAGAATTTCTGATTTTCTACCAATAATATTATGAGCCAATAGTGCAATTATACGTAGGCTACGAATTCACATAGACCTAATGTAGTCTATATCTGCCTCTTTAGAAGAGGTTATCAATCAAATAAAGCTTTGGTTGACTCTAGGTTATAGTTATATGAGTCAGGTTAGCTACGCTTGCGGCACTTGGCCATCTGGCGAAAGACGAACGCGCTCCTAAAAATATTATTGCAATTTCAGAACATCGTACACGTTAAGTGCAGTGATGCCACAGCTGTGTTTTGCCACATAGATCTATGTTTTTTTTGCTTTCGTCTGTGTTTCTGGGGTTTTTTGGGGAAAATCTGTGTTTTTTTCCGTTTTCGTCTGGATTTCTGTGTTTTTTGGGGAAAATCTGTGTTTTTTTCCGTTTTCGTCTGGGTTTCTGTTTTTTTTTTGACTTTTCGGACCGAACGACTAAAAAAAAAAAAAAAAAAAAAGGTCATCAACTTTTTGTCGGCGAAAAAGAATTTTTTTGACTTTTCGGACCGGATGACTAAAAAAAAAAAGGTCATCAACTTTTTTGCCGGCGAAAATATAAAATTTTCTTTACTTTTCGGCCGGGCGACGTCTGTGTTTTTCTGTGTTTTTTTAATAGGAAATCTATGTTTTTTTCTGAAACCTCAGTGGCAACACTGGTTAAGTGAGCTTCACAGTACTGTTAGGTTTAAAGTTTGTCTGACTAGACAGTAGGCCTAGACACGGTCTCTGTGTTGGCAAGCGAGAAATCCATTTTAATTCAGGCTTACTATAAGCTTTATGAAGTAGAATACAATCGCCATGGATACCGCTCGGGTCGCCTCTTCTTTCGAATCGGGTGGTTGCTCCACGATAATTATATCCTAGACCAGGGGTTCTCAAACTTTATTTTTATTGTACCCCCAAGTAAAAAATCGAATGGTGGCGTACCCCCAGCAAAGTCAGATCAGAAACAAAATGCCATTGCTTAGTCTCCATTGCAGTGACAACTAAAAAGTCCTTTTAATCATTGTATGGTGTGGCCCATAATTAATTAGAGTCGTATAGCCCACAGAGAGCAAAATTGAAAATATGCAAAGTTTTTATCATGCAATCATATCAACAAAAAGGGGAAATTGGTCTATAATCTCTGTAAGAAACAGCCCAGCTATAGCGTTATAGGCCTATTGCTGTAGGCCTACGGTATGCTTGTTTTGACTAGCACATATTTAAAATAATAAATTATCTGGTTTAGGCTAATATTTGTTAATTTAAAACTCAAATTTATCCCATAGTTATTATTTATAGCAAAAATATACAGTTTAAAAACTAGTTTCAAACAGATATATAATTAGGCTATATGACGTGCTGAAAGGAATCACAAATTTTAAAGCTCGACCAGAAATTAATCATTGGAACATTCAACAATTCAGCTATCCTTTTTGGGCTCTACATAATATTATAATAGCCTATAGTATACGCTGAGAATTTCTGGCTTTGGTTCTTTCAACCATTTATAGCCTACATTATTTTGTTTCAAATTTATAGTGACAGGTCTAAATAAACATAGGCATGCTGCATGCACTATAATTATAATAAGCTTAGTGTGTAAGTCTAATCACATGTGAAAGAAAGAAATGACGATGCTGTTACATGAAGCAACGTTAGAAATCATTGCTAATCAAGAAAAAATGGACACAAAGTCCATAAACTGACATAATTTTTGTTATTTCTGTAAATTCTCGCGTACCCCTTACCGGTGCCTGGCGTACCCCTAGGGGTACGCGTACCACAGTTTGAGAACCCCTGTCCTAGACCTAGGCCTACATCTCAAGCTTCTGGGCCTACAGATCTTTCGAAAACACCTCTCACTTTTATTATCACACCTTCCATGATAGCTCAAGAATTGTGGAAATCATCAGACTTGAGCTTAGTTCGAACTCCGCCACTGTTCAATCAATCAGAATTTATTTAGCGCCTCTTAAAAGTATCTACTCAGAGGCGCTCCCGGTCGAGATCAAGCGAGAAAACCAAGTCTTCAACAGTTTGTGAAATTGAGAACAGTTTGGGAGGTGTCGCATAGTTAAGGGAAGTCCATTCCAGGTTGTTGGACTAACCACAGAGAACGAACGGCTCTGCATTGTCTCATTCGTATACATATAGGCCTAGGCCTGCTCGGAGTGCCGGTCCCAAGCCTGGGTAAAGGAGGAGGGCAACGCTAATGATCTTTCTCATCACACAGTGTCGCTAAACAGAAACTATTATATGCCTAGGCCTATACTGACTTTACTGCACTTATTTCTGCAAAGAATTTTCACCGAAAAGACTTAGTGTAGGCTACCTTATTTTCCAAAATCATTTTGGCTATATAAGCCTACCGATTCTTCCGCTTCTAGTTTTTTTGGCGCTCTACATCCCAACACCATTCACCAGTCGATCTTTTGACTATGAATAATTATGGAACTGGTGATCATTCATTCGGAGTCAATGACCTTTTAATTAGACTGAGTCGCGTGCTCAACAGTCTTTGCTCTGAGTTTTTAAAGCCTACTTTTGAAGCGCTGCTATATTGATGAGCTCCATGCAACTGCGCTCCAAAAAGAAAGCAAATATTCAGGTCAATGCCAAGCCCAAGATCCGATCAAGCTTTGCGAGTTCCTAACTGATCCTTGATTCCTGGGTCCATACATGTACGTTGTCCGTATTCCACATCAATGTCTGCAATTCCATATCTGGTCTACGATCTATAGGATTCTATCCAATAAAAATATTCCGCATAAGCGCACGTTCATAGTAGGCCCAATAGATCCGCGTAGGCTAGGCCTATATACATGTATGCATATAGCGCGTAGGCCTACGCCAGCTCTCTTGTCTCGTAACCGTCTTTTATGCCCGATCATCGACCCATCCCTTCCTCCTTCCCTGATGCCCGCTTCCCTCGGCCCCGGCGCCAGCCAGCCACGTAGAAGGAAGCATCGGTCGCAGGGCTTCGACGCCGCCGACGCTTGCGGATTAAAGCGTCCATCAATGCGAGTCTTCAACAAGATCGGACACGCCGGGTTTTAGTCGGTGGACCGTTCAACGATCGAACGCTGCACTGCAAGCGTCTGTCCGCGGAACGGAACAGCAGACACGCTGTTCGTTGATCTGTTTACAATATTATTCAGACACTTCTTCGTAAAACATTCGATTATTATAATTTAAACTAAATTCAAAGCGTTATTTTGGGCGCTTTTATTCAGATCGTCTGCAGCTTTTTGGTCATAATATTATTATTTGCAGCCAAGTTTTTACAGAGTCGGCCATTTTTATACGGACGCACTAGGCTACTGTTCCTTGTTCTTTTCGATTTTCCGACGACTTATTCCAAGCAAGATGGTCACATCCGATTGCTGTTATAATAGACGCGGTTTCAACCAGTGAGGATTCAACTTTTTCCAGTTTTATTCGTCTTCTGAGAAAATGGAAACTTCCAGACTGCTCTTAGTTTTCGTGGCCGCTTTGACAATTGCCGACTGCTCTCCGTTAATAAGTGGTAAGACAGGTTTGTTGTTGTTGCTGTCGTCATAATCGCCATCATCATCGTCGTCGTCGGCATCCTCATCATCGCCTATCGTAGGCTAATCGTAATAGCTCGACAATTTATAAAACCATTCCTAATTGCTGAGCACATGGCTACTGGAGTTTAACCAAGAGCGCTGCATCAAGTCAGAGGTGTTGGTTGTACATCCATAGGCCTACTTTAATTTCACAGAGAATAAATTCAATAAACCCTTAGAGAGACTGAGCTACATGTAGCCTAAGTGAATTGGAAGCTGAGATATTAAAAATCCCTATTTTGGTCGGCCATTTTGGAAAATGGCTGCCATTGACACCATGGGAACTTTGTGATTGGCAATATTGGAATTCTTACCCTTAAACGTGTACGTTTTGACACCACGATGACGACTCTAAGTGAATTTGCAGCTGAGATAATGAGTAAATCTGACATGTAAATCGGTCGGCCATGCATTTTAAAAAATGGCTGCCGTTGTGGCCAGAGGGCAAATCTGCGATGGCCCTACAACAAAATCTCTCCCTTGGGACATGTTCGCGGTATATGTAGCCTAAGAAATTTCATTCTTGTATTACAAAGTGAACAATGCGTCCATATTTTTGTACCACTCATATGCTTGGCGGATTGCGCTTTACCGAGAAAACTGGGATCTTGGCAGTCGTCGGGTAACTCGTATGGAACGAGGTAATTAGACTTCGAGAAACCATGCATGTGACTGGCTTGGAATGGAAAACCTGAGACAGCGTGGCTTAAAAACGACAGATATTTCAATAGTCCATGATAGGTCTATCATGGCCTTAAACCTAAAGGAATGCATTGGACACCATTATTTAATATTACATTACAATAAGCATACTTGTATGTTATGTTTTCGCGATTGTTTGCTATGGGCTAGGTCTATCAATGCCATAAACTACGATGCCTAAGCAGGCAAAGACTCTGCAAATGCGTGTAAGCATAACTATTCATAAATTAAGCTTATATACATGGATCTATAGGCTCTATATAAAACCATACATTTAAATATTGATGTACACGTATAAATATGCATGTGCCTTTGAATAGGAAAACTAAGCTTATTTAGGTAGATTTAAATATATGGCGGAACTATTCTCCACGATGCAGCTGCATGTCTTCATCTTCTTCATGTTCTTTGCTCGTGTTTCCGGTTGGTCATTTCTTATGTGGTTGGTCGACTGGCACCCGTCCCCATAGACCGAGTCTCCAGTGTCCACGGCTACATACATCAATTCCAACGCATCTTCTCTCCTCCTCACACTCCTACTCCTTCTCCTCTTCTTCCTCCTCCTCCTCTTCCTCCTCCTCCTCGTCCTTCTCCTCCACCACCACCTCCTCTTCCACCTCCTCCGTCTCCTCTTTCTCCTCTTCCTTCTTCCCCTCCTCCTCCTCCTCCTCCTCCTCCTTCTCCTCCTCCTCCTCTTCCTCCTCCTGCTCCTCTTTCTCCTGCTCCTTCTTCTCCTCGTCCTCGTCGTCGTCGTCGTCCTCCTCCTCCTCCTCATCATCGTCGTCGTCGTCATCATCAGTTCGTCGCCCATTCTCTTGCACATGTATCTTTCTGCCGCCCACGTCGACTGCTACGTACTAGTACGTAGGATATATATATATATTTCACTGCACTATATATATATATATATATATATATATATTAAGCTGCCTTATTTTGTCTTGCTGTCAGTCAGTGCTTGTGTCTGTCTTCGTGTCTGTCTCAGTCTGCCTGTCGTCGTCACGAAGGCACTCATAAGTCTAATCGGGAAGAGGGATCATGTGGCACGTTTTCTGAGTGCTTCTTAAAAGGAGCCATATTATTGGCGAAATGAACCATGTAAACGTACCCAGGTACCACCACCACCGCCGCCGCCACCGCCACCACCACCACCACCACCACCACCACCATGGCACCACCACCACAACAACACTACCATTGTCACTGCAATTACACCACCAAATTAACCAATGACTTCACCAGCACTACATACTCATAACCATTGCCAACACCAACATCTCGAAAAAGATAAAGGGCTCTAGTTATTGACGTGCATGTACAATTGTACATGCAATATGTATACATCCTTCCGTCTTACTTCCATCCTCTCCTTTAGAACACATCCCACGCACATATAGATATATATACCCACGCACATACATCCATACATAGGCTACATATAGCCTTTACGTAGCCTTATACGTACGAACGAACGTACGTGCATATACGTACACGTGTACCAACTGTATACGCTTACATACGTACATACGTACAGAGTACATACGTAGTACACAGGACGACACTTACCAGGATTTGTGTTCTGTATGCACTCAGCCAAATGTGCAAAGTCCACCAACCATGCATATATGTCTAGAGCGTAGAGAGTAAATTTATATAGCGCCTCTCGAGCACTGGCACGGGAAGCTGCAATGATGAGATTTGCTGCCACACACATCAGGCAGCTCAGCAGATATCCAATAAGGCTTCCACTTTAAGCCATTCCATGCCGACATCAGACACATATGTGTGTGCGTCGCTTACATTATTGTCTGCTTTTAACAACAGTTACTGTTGACCCAGACACTGCAAGAGTCATTCGTGTAACTGAACGGCTCTTTGTGGGTTCAAAGTCAAACCATTTGCTTCAATAATTGAAATAGAAAATAATGTTAATTTGGTCCAAGTATCACGAAACATTGTCAAGTTACTGCTCATCAATATTTTATAAAGGAGAATGTAAGTACTAAGTACGGCGGCGAGAAACTGAAATTTCCCGGTAAACACCGATTATGGTCACAGTTTTGCCTCTGTTGACTTCAAACCTTTCAACTAGACAGAGGGACACACCAGTCCTCACCGGCCGCTGATCATGGGGGGCGGGTGTCGCGTGACAGTCTTCCCCCTAAAAGTCTCCCACGGAGACTTTATTTCGAAACAGATCCTCCCCCGGAGGTTCTGTTCCATAATAAATTCGCCCCCGGAGAGTATATTCTTAAATAAAGTCTCCGTGGAGGAGATAATGTTTCCGCCGTCCACGAAATAAAGTCTCCCCCGTTCAGCATGAAATAGGCTACAGTTGCATCAAATTTAGAGATGAGGACGCTAAACGGTTAGTTAACGTTGCCAGATTATATAACAAGAAAAATATATACTTTTACTTCAGAAAATGTCTTCCAATGCAAAGTTTCAGACTTTCAGCCAGGGGAGACTCTGTTTCGAGGGGAGACTTTGTATCGGGAAGACTTTATTTTGTGACACCGGCGCGTGAGGGCGAAAACCAAAAATTTCCGGAGCTATACGCGGGATAATACGCCTCCATGGTACACCTCCTCCCATAACTTGAGAAACATTGAATAAAACGAAAAAGCAATTCAGCGTCAACTATTGCTTTCTCCAAAGTTGCTCTATTCTATTTTAATCTGCGACTGCAACTATAAAATTTCGAAAGTTAATTAGCCTAAAACAAACGCAAAATGAAAAAGTCTTCAAGGAACCACGAAAATGAAAATGAAAAGCTTTAAATAGATTGAATTGTGATAATATCCGCCCAGAATGCTTTAATCCTAATTTAAAATTCAGTTGTTGTTTTTCTAATTAAATTCCGGATCGTGATGAAGTATTAACTTGCGCAATTCAAACCGTGTGCCGTAGGCCTATATAGCCTAGGCCCTAATGCATACCGGTATTGGACTTTTAAAGGAAGTATTCCCATCGCAATTGAAGAAAGTAAAGAGGAAAGTAAATCGTGATCGTAATCTCTAAATTTCTATAGCGCCATTTGGAAGCCAAGCGCAGGGCACCAGCTTATTC
Source organism: Lumbricus rubellus (assembly GCA_945859605.1). NCBI lineage: Eukaryota > Metazoa > Annelida > Clitellata > Crassiclitellata > Lumbricidae > Lumbricus > Lumbricus rubellus. The sequence goes on along the minus strand of OX243819.1, from coordinate 17,874,455 downwards.
ATGAGCGCTGATAACAACATTAAGACGCTATTAAAAAATTTAGCGCGGAAGCTTCAGCCAAGGCGTTCAAACAGTTTAGTTTCGAAAAATGTATCTTTAGCCGTGCCGTAAAACGGGGTTGCTTTGGCCCAAATTTTCGGGAAAACTTCTGTCCACTCCCCCACAACAGAGCAATGAGCTTGAGCAAAGTGTTAAAGGAAGACATGGGGTTGATAGAATAGAACATGTGCTTATTTCTTACATATGTGGAACATAAATTTAATTTTTAATTTTTTTGTGTGTGGACAAAGTCACCCCGTGGGTCGGGGTGACTTTGGCACGCAGTGGTTTTGTCGTTATTAGACAAAGTAAACCTATTGCTGGGGTGGCTTTGGCCCAAGGAATGTGTTTTAAAAGATATATAAACTTATAATAACACAAAAATGACACTGGTACTGGTACTGGTACTTGTAAAAGACTTGAAAAGGACTACTGCGAAGTCATAATTATGACAATTGAAATGTTCGTGAACTCCATCTGCTTTTCAATATCAATTAATCACTTTGAACAATGTCTACACTGAAAACTAATACAAAATGACTGTGGAGCTGTATTGGTACTTATAAAAGACTTAGACTTGTAAAAAGATTGGTGAGATTTCGACTGACTAATGAAACGGCCACGAATTCCATTTACTTTCCAATGTAGGGACTTGGTGCAATTCTCGTGCAAATGTTTTCTTTGATGGAGGAATTTTTAAAATAGCTGCTGTATGGTAATATCTGATCCACATTTGAAGGCCAGTTCCAGTTCATATCACTTCTATCTAAACAGCTGACTTGAGGTCCTCGCTTTTTTTGCTTTGACCATGCCATGAAATTGTTCACATTCGTACATGTGACTATAACAGTCACTTTTCAAGAAAGTGGTACCGTATGCTCAACCAAAAACCAGTCAAAATATCTTAGAAAGTGAAGTTTAAGCAAATACATTTATTAATTTTGACAAAAACATAATATATACATCGTCAGCAGTAACTTATAATATGGTCCAAAGTCACCCCAAATTCCGGCCAAAAGTCCCCCCCCAAAATGTTCTTGCATTTTTAACTTACTTACTAGCAACATCGCGGAACAAACGGTGCGCCATACACATGCCATTATAATGTATATTGACAAGTGTAATTGTCACCTACGGTATTATTGACGGTAGTTCTCACAGAAAAATAATTTTGCACATCTTAAAATTTTCCATTTTTTGAGGTGTGCAAACAAATGTGAAAAATTTCAACAAACATTACAATGAAATCAATCAAATTACTTTTAAATATTCGTTATATAATGACATATCATCAGCTATAAAGCATTTCAAAACCACGTGATAACTACGGAAGCTGGGAGGTGTGCAAACTAATTTTTCAATTTGGGCCAAAGTCACCCAGCAGGGCAAAGCAACCCCGTTTTACGGGTGGTTTGAATCTCCTCAGACTCAGAGATACTGTATTTTTCACATGTGCCTGGGAAGAGTGTTGCACGCAGTGGGTAAAACGACCAAAGAAGGAAGTTCAAGGAACCATTAGCCAAACGTCGCAGAAGACCGTATAGTTGTTGTTTTTGATATGGTTGTTTCTGTTTTTGCTGCTTTTGTTGTTGTTTTGTTGTTGTTGTTTTTGCTGTTGTCATTTTTTTGTTCTTATTTTTGTGGCTGCTGTCTTTGCAGTTGTTGATTTTTGTTGTTGTTGTCTTTGTTGTTATTTTTGCTGTTTTTGTTTTAGTTGTTGTTGTTGTTGTTGTTGTTATCTTTGCTGTTGTTGTTTTAGTTGCTGTTGTTTCGGTCAGAGTTGTTTATATGTAGGCTTTACATAACGGACCTCGGATTCGAACACATGTGTGAACGGCCAGCTTGCCACCTTCTCCACAAATCCTTCATTATGGCTAACGAAGACAATAATTATACATGAGTAGATCTATTATACGCCATTTGCACTGGCCACATTATTTTCCTGCGATAAAAAAATGTCTAAGCGAATTGCTGCTCGAGCATTGACATTGATTTAAAGCCGTAGTCATGGCAACCGCATTCGCGACTGATCTACGTGTATGCGTCTATCTGTCTCAGTGTGTGTGTGTATGCGTCTATCTGTCTGTCTGTCTCAGTGTGTGTGTGTGTGTGTGTGTGCGTCTATCTGTCTGTCTCAGTGTGTCTGTGTGTGTGTGTGCATCTATCTGCCTGTCTCAGTGTGTGTGTGTGTGTATGCGTCTATCTGTCTGTCTCAGTGTGTGTGTATGTATGTATGCGTCTATCTGTCTGTCTCAGTGTGTGTGTGTATGTATGCGTCTATCTGTCTGTCTCAGTGTGTGTGTGCCTGCGTCTATATTTCTCAGTGTGTGTGTGTATGCGTCTATCTGTCTGTCTCAGTCTGTGTGTATGCGTCTATCTGTCTGCATGTCTCAGTGTCTGTGTGTGTGTGTGTGTGTGTCGTTGTCCTGCTCTGTACTATAGGTGCATGTATGTCACTGTCGTCGGCTCCTCGTAATATTACGCCGCTCGTCTCTATACATGTATTGTACATGTATGTATGGAACGTGACGTGTGAATACATCACATGGCCGTGCACCCCTGTGTAATACGTTGTACGTTCGCCATTCAATATAGTTCCGCCCCTCTTCCGTTCGTTCCATATGCAATACGTCTTCTGTGCTCGCACCGCCGTACGAACACACAGATGTTCATTAATATCATAATGCAATTTGGTTATATTATATTACATTATATTATATTATATTACATTATATTATATTATATTATATTATATTATATTATATTATATTATATTATATTATATTATATTATATTATATTAAATTATATTATATTATATTATATTATATTATATTATATTAAATTATATTATATTATATTATATTATATTATATTATATTATATTATACACTATACAGGCATATACGAACGTGTATAACTGTATACGTTTGCACACATTTTATTGTACACACTTTATTGTAGGCCTACTTGTATAATTAATAACAACAACAGCAGCAGCAATAATAATAATAATAATAATTTTTATTATTGTTATAGCAACAACAAAAGCGCAATGACAGCAACAACAATCCTAATAGTAGTACATGTAGTAGTGGTAGTAGTAGTGCTAGTGCTAGTGGTGGTGGTGGTGGTGGTAGTGGTAGTGGTAGTAGTAGTAGTAGTAGTAGTAGTTGTAGTAGCAGCAGCAGCAGTAGTAGTGGTAGTAATGGTAATGGTGATAGTAATAGTAATAATGATAATAGCAATGGTAATGATGATGATGCCGTTGCTGCTGTTGATGACGATGATAACGATGATGACGACAGCGACGACAATGACGAAGGCGAGGATGATGATGATAGATGATGACAGTAAAGATTGATGATGATGATGATGATGATGATGATGATGATGATGACGACGACGACGGTGATGACGACGACGATGATGATGGCGATGATGATGGATGAGGTGACATGGTGATGACGATAACGATAATAACTATTTCCAGTAGCTTCATAATATAATTATTGATGATGAAGGTGATAACTGTGATTAATGATTATGGTCTCGTAATGCTGTATATAGGCTACCGTATAATGCTGTGAATTCCAGCATTTCATAAATCATTTTGCAGATAGGGAATTAAGACAAAAAAATAAACAAACTGTCGAATTTACTGTCGGCAGTCGAGTGAAAAACTGATCACCACGTGATCAGTGATGGACGCATTAGTCACACAATGCAATTATGTTATATAGCTCATTTTTATTCTGTGTTGATACATGACGCATAATGTGTTGCAGCAAAGTGCCAACGCGCCACAACTGCTGCGACTCTTGCTCTTTGATATCTAAATAAACCATTTGCGATGATTCATTGGAGTGCTGTAGCAAGGCCACAGTTCTCTGTCTGTCTGTCTGCCTGTCTGTTTGTCTGTCTGTCTATCTGTCTATCTGTCTGTCTCTCTCCGATCACCGTTCTTCCATCCGTTTAATTCGCTAATTTGTTCAATCGGGTCAAAACCCTCCTTCCTTCTGTCGATCCCATCTGTTCATGTCTGTCCTTCCGTCCGTCCGTCTGTCTGTCTGCCTCTGTCTGTCTGTGTGCCTCTGTCTCTGCCTCTGCCTGTCTGACTCTCTGTCTTTGTCTCTGTCTATCTGACTCTTCTGACTCTCTGTCTCTGTCTCTGTCTATCTGACTCTTTATGCGTGTGTGCGAGTGCGTGCGTGTGTGTGTGATATTAATACGGGTACAGTTATCTAAGACTGCGTGTATACGTACAGTGCCAGTCAATTTGTCATTGTCTTATTTCCTACCTGTCTGTTTGTTCTCTCTTCCTATCGGTCCTACCTGTCCATATTCCTGTCGGCTGTCCCTTTCTTTGTCTCTCTCTCTCCCTACGTCCTCCTCACTATCCGTCTGTCCAACAGTGTCCATCATCTGCTTGTCCGTCCGTCTGTCCGTACATGTTTATTTATATATCCGTCCCGTCTGTTTGTCCGTCCGTCCGCCAGGATTTCCGTCTGCCTGTCAGTCTGCCCGCCCACCCTCATGTCCCTTTCAATGGAAGAAGGGGCAACGGTGCTTGTCAGTGCAAACGCCACTTGTTCATGTAGGTCATCGTCGTAGTCGTCGTCGTCGTCATTGTCAGTTCTTCCTGCTTCCGTCGCCGGAAGTCTGAGCCTATGACTCATCAATGCACGTGCCTCCCCCTCCCTCCGTCCGCTGCCCCTGGCAACGCATTCCCCTCCCTCCCTCCCTGCCTTCCCTCGCCCACCTACGACGGGCCATATGTCCAGAGCTGCATGCTGCAATTGCTGCATGGCAAATTAATGAAAATGTCTCGCCTTTCACGTGGGGCGCCAGTAGACGCACGCTCTGACCTAAAGGGATAATCACATAATTGTAGAAAAGAACGTATATACATAGGTGCACTATAGGAATAGCACTTGTATACTGCTATCAACAACGACGCTGTTATTAGCATTAGCACTGCATAGCATCACTAACACTAATAGTAGAAATAGCGCCAAGATAATAACACGAACAGAAATATACCAACCTTAGCATTAGCAGTAGCACTCATTTACACAAGCGTCGACACTGTATAATAAAGAAAAACATGGATTCTGGGCGGAGCTCTCACGACGTGTAAACATGGACTTGTCTGTTGCGGCATAAAACAGTCGTGTTGGTGGAGATAAGCAAAGGAGTGCAAACTATAATCGTGAAACACATTGGAGGAAAAGAAATGAAGAATTGTGCAACCTATAAGGAGAATAATCACGACAAAATTAGCCTAGGCCTATATTATGTCAAAAGAATCTTGAAAGAAGAATAGCGCTAGGAGAGAGGCATTCTTAACAAATGATAGAACTACCGAGAGGAAATCTATCTAAAGAAAACAGTGATATGGAGTGTGGTGTTGTATACAGGGCTTAAAGTGTGCCAGGACGGTCATGGACGGCGTCCAGGCACTTATTTTCGAGGCTGGACGCCGTCCTGCCACTTATTTGGCCAGCACTGCCTGGACGGTCGTCCATGACTGCATGGACGGCGTCCATGCAGTTACGGAAGACCGGCCATGACTGCCTAAAAATGGCTCCATTTGAGTTCGACACAGCCAAAAATGCGCTGGTCGCTGGGGCTCCGCCCCAGACCCCACTGCGGAAGCTTACGGTCAAGACAAAAACCTTTATCTTTTGCAATAACATTTTGATTTTTATTGTTATCCTGGTAGCTTGCGACACTGAAAAAAAACACTTTTTTTGAAGATTTAGCCACTTTATCGTTCACAAATAGCTGACGAAAAAGAGCCTTAAAATGGCTCCATTTGAGGTCGACACAGCCAAAAATGCGTTGGTCGCTGGGGCTCCGCCCCAGACCTCCCTGCGGGAGCTCACGGTCAAGACAAAACCATTCTCTTTTACAATGTACAAAAATATTTTTATTTTTTTTGTTATCATAATATCCTGGTAGCTTGCGACACTAAAATATCACTTATTTTTGAAGTTTTCGCGACTTTATCGTTCACAAATAGCTGGCAAAAAAGAGCCTAAAATGGCTCCATTTGAGGTCGAGAAAGCCAAAAATGCGCTGGTCGCTGGGGCTCCGCCCCAGACCCCACTGCGGAAGCTTACGGTCAAGACAAAAACCTTTATCTTTTGCAATAACATTTTGATTTTTATTGTTATCCTGGTAGCTTGCGACACTGAAAAATACTTATTTTTGAAGTTTTCGCGACTTTATCGTTCACAAATAGCTGGCAAAAAGAGCCTCAAAACAGACCCCGCTGCGGGAGCTTACGGTCAAGACAACAACCTTTCTCTTTTACACTAACATTTTGATTTTTATTGTTATCCTGGTAGCTTGCGACACTAAAAAACCACTTATTGTTGAAGTTTTCGCGACTTTATCGTTCACAAATAGCTGGCAAAAAAGAGCCTAAAAATGGCTCCATTTGAGGTCGACACAGCCAAAAATGCGCTGGTCGCTGGGGCTCCGCCCTCAGACCCCGCTGGGGGAGCTTACTGTAAAGACAAAACCTTTCTCTTTTACAATAACATTTTTATTTTTATTGTTATCCTGGTAGCTTGCGACACTGAAAAACGACTTATTCTTAAAAATTTCGCGACTTTGTCGTTCACAAATAGCTGGCAAACAAGAGCCTAAAAATTGCTCAATTTAAGGTCGAAACAGCCAAAAATGCGCTGGTCGCTGGGGCTCCGCCCCAGACCCCGCTGGGGGAGCTTACGACGCTCCCCCAGACCCCCTAATCGGGACGGGCTTCGTGCCTTCGGCACTCGCAACTTCGCGCCTTCGGCGCCGCCACTCACGACCAATTACAATACAGCGTCCAGGCACTTCTTTTTTTACACTTTAAGCACTGGTTGTATACGAGCAGAGACACGGACCATGATAAAAGAGAACATCATAGGAAGACTGCGAGGAGACTCTCGAAATGTGGTGGCCGAGAAGTTTGGAGAAGTTTGGAGAAGATTGGAGAAGATCAGCTGGACGGTACTTAAAACAAAGGAAGGACTGCTTTGAGCGATTTGAGAAGAAAGAGCCATGATAGTCATGCACATTAAGAGGAAATGTATTGAACAGACGCCAAGGGAGATAATTCGTTGCTAAGAAACGCGGTCATGAATCGAAGGAAAAATGGAGGAAGGAACTGAAGAAGAGGAGATGACAAAGACAGATGATACTGGATTGGATTATGCATGTATTCAGTTGGATATGGAAATTTCAAATTAAGGAGATTTCAAACAGAGAAATGAATAGCGACGTTAGACATCTGATCCTGCCTAAGAGGCAGAGAATCAGAAGACGAAGATGTACGTACACAATAACGCTAGCTAGCAATAGCATGCAGACGCAAAGCCATGTCAACACCAAAACTGACATTATATAGCGCCACAGTTTGAACATCTCATTTGAGGGTTCAGCTGAGTAACTTTTACGGCGCTATAAGAAAGAATGCACAAAAGCAATCCCACCTTGTTTTATTTGAGTTTATGGGTCACGTGTAATTGATGTGATGCGAAAAACCGGGATCGACTAGAGTCGTCTCCATGAAAAGAATACGTGTTGGTCTTACAATTGATAAGGCAGTTAAGGCTAATAATGTTAGAAAGTCGGGTATAGGCGCCTATAAGAAAATATGGAGAGTAAAAAAACCGAGAGCATGCATGAGCACGTGCATGGAGTTATACAAATGAAGAGCAGAAAAGACTATTATACTACAAGAACGTCATCAGAAATTTGAAGGGCATGCAGCCTACATGTTACAGAAACGGCGGCAGATGTGTTTGCAATGGGGTGGGGGGGATTGGAAAAACAAAATGGCCAAGATTAAATTTTGATAGGAGCGTGAAAATTCAAATCAAGCAATAAAGAGCATTCATGTTTTCGTCATAGGCGTTTGTGAATGCAAACGCCTCAGTTCCACTTTGTACATTATTGTATCACATGTGTGATTTAATGTGAAGAAATTCCTGAAAAGCCAAAAATAGCAGTTCAAAAATAATGTAGATATAATTTTCCACGAGGGAGGGGAGGCCGGAAGGGCAAGTGTCCAATTTTGCCTCTATGTGCGGGCGTCCATGCATGGCAAGTATTAGGCTATAGTCTAGGCTTATAGCCTAACCTTGAAATTGACTTAAAAAGTGGGCTAATACCATAAAAAACATTTAAACCCGCACAAGTCTTCAAACCGTAATCAAACGTGATAAAATGTCTTATCTTTCTCAAATCCTGGAACCGCCACCCCCCCCCACCCCCGTCGATAGTCCCCGCGGATCAACAGAGCGTGACCATTTAGCTGCAGAGTTCAGGTGCAGCAGAGCAGAATAATTTAGACGCAGATCGTTACGGCTGATGAACCGTGTGTTGGGCGAACAATAGCGGAGCTTTTGTTCTTTTGTTGGCAGACAAAGGCTGGCATGGCTTTGTCTCCATCGTTCACCATCTGGTTGGCCTTCCTCCATAATTATAATATTACTGGTTGTCCTTTTCATTTGGCCAGCAGTCCTTCGCAGGATGTCCGCTTTAACAGCTGTTCCCTTGAAGTTGTTTTAGTCTGTAGACTCTGTAGATTGCATGTTCCTGGGAATATAAGGATGTTTTGATTGTCCTGCCAGGACGTCCGCGCCAGCTGTCCTTTGCAGGCTGTCCTCTACGGTCTGTAGCATAATATGCTCTATCGACAGTCCTTTTCAGATTGTCTTCAAGCAGTCTGTCCGTCTGACTGCATGTCTGTCTGCATGTCTGCCTGTCTAACTACATGTCTGTCTGTCTGCCTGGCGTTTGTTTCTGCTGAGGTTGTCTGCAGACGTTCATTTATTACACGAGTCAAATATTGTTTACAATTCGCATACTTGTGAGTCGACATAGGCTGCAAATCTGGCGATCTACGTATTCCTGTCTGCCTGTCTGTCTGCCTCCCTGTCTTGCTGTCTGTCTGTATCCGTATGCTTCATTTTATCGTTCTGTTTATATCCTTCCGCTCGTTTAATCTCATATTCTATGCTAGTTTTTATTGCTTTCCACTGATGTCTGTCTCCTATATATCGCGCTCTGACCGTCTGTCTGTCTGTCTGTCTGTCTGTCTGCATATTGCTCTGAACTCTCTTTTGTCTGTGGTTCCTTACTATGGACGGAAGATCCTAATCCAATGAAAGGATTCAATCCAACGCTTAACGGGAAGAATAAACAGACTAAGCGGAATAAACAGAAAAAACAGAATAAACGAATAAACAGAATAAACAGAATAAGCAGAATAAACAGCGTCCCGTTCAAGATGTAAGAAGTCGTGCTGCGATTGCGAATGCAGTCTCTTTCTCTCCATTTCTGATCTATGATTAATGTCTGGCTTATAATAATTATGGTCTGTTGTCGTGATGTTGTGGATAACAGTTTTCCAGATGCGTCTCTGTAATAGTCTGTACGCCTCATGATATCAGACCGCGGCCGAGTATGAACTGCTTTTATAGACGGAGCATCTATACGCGCTAATGGTAACGGCGTGGCCTTCTTCTGGCGCCATATAAATTCTCGTTGTTATTATTATTATTTTTTGCCCTGAGGTACTTCATTCCCCAAGGACTTATGGACTATTATTATTTGAAGAGTGTATGTCTGGTTCATTCAACGCTACAACCTGGTCGCTTTCAAAGGTACTTTTGCCTCAGAAACTCTGCTACAATGATCTCATTCAGATTTATCTGGTGCATATATACAGCAAAGCACAGTTTTCACAACCATAAATATTTCTTTTACTTTTCGGTTTATCTCAGTAGTAACCTATTGCGACCATCTTACAACGTCAACATGTTTTTTATCGGCTTGAACTCAAACCAGTTTCGGGTAGCTTTTTTTAAAGGAATTAATTCTTATAACTCCACCACGGCTCCATTCTCTCCTTTCCCATCCTTCATGGTAAATTATTCCCATTCGGTTGCCACTGTACATTGTAACTATTGTTAACTGCACAGAAATGCTTTTACAACTGCACAAATCCATGTAGAAATGCACTATTGTCTAGAACTGCACACTGAAAAAGTCGTGCCGTGTCGTGCCGTATACCCCAAATTCAACGAGGTATATGTATGGCCTATGCCAGAAATTTCCCCGAATTTTCCCTCTGGATCGTGCCGTGTGAAACGAATGTATGGCCATGTGTTAAAGGCGTCTGCGGGTTGCGCCATGCACAAGGCCATGGAGGCGTTTCGGGATTTGTCTTTCTGCACGGACGAGCTCATTATACTGTCTTGGACAACCATGCAGTCTCTCGATGATACACAATGTATACATGCATAATCAACGATGCAATTCACCATATGTTACCGGGTAGTCTGCCACTCTGCTGCTTGTGTATACATATAGAGTATGCTGGTCTGTTTGTCTGTGTTTGTGTCTGTCTGTTTGTTTGTCTATTTGTCTGTGTGTCTGTCTCTGTGTTTGTCTCTTCGTCTCTTTGTCTGTCTGTGTGTTTGTCTCTTTGTCTCTTTGTCTGTGTGTCTGTCTGTGTGCTGTTTTTTCTCTGTCGATTGGTCTTCTGTCTCGTTGATGTTTGCGCGTTTCAATACTATTTTATTGTTTCTTTTTACAGTCATGTTACTTGAACGCCGGTATAGCACGAAATAGCATATAATTATATGTATAATTATGTATAGGCTATAATGCCGCTATATGTATAATTGTATACAATAATGTATATATAATTATATATATATATAATATATATATATATTATATATATATATTATAGGTCATTCATTCACTACAAGGATTTTTACAGCGTTCTTAAGTTACTACTCGGTAGCGACCCGACCCGTGCTCTGCTATAAATAGAACAGTTTTGATAATTATTACAATTCGAATGTATTGGAAGCAACTTTGGTGAGTAGGCTACATGCCTACAGGTATGGAGGAAACCCGGTTTGTTGTGTTATGTTATTATGTTATGTGTCATGTTATGTTGTGTGTTTTTTATGTAGCTCTACGTGGTGTTATTCCATTTCATGTTGTTTGTTGCAACGTTATTTCCGTACACGTGCTGTTTTATGCTTGCTTCTTATATACTCTGAAACTATAGAATTCCTACAAATGAACTCTGGTATCATTAATGTCCACGAGGAGTGCTCTCTAGGGATGGATGATGGTTTCGAAGATCCATGGTCTCGAAATGTCAGCTTGCATTACATTTCATTGCGTTAATGAATAACATTAAATGCAGTTAGCCGTCGTTCTCCTTGCATGCAATTCATTACAATGCATCACAATAATACATTGCAATGCATAAAAGTACATTACAGTTCATTGCAGTATACATTACAACAATGCATTTGTTGCGCTAGAGTCGGGAGCACCTCTGAGTAGTTTCTTAACTTGAAGGAGCGTTATATAAATGTCCGAATGAATGAATGAATTTGTAGTAGGCCTATGTTACAATACATTTTTACTTTACATAATAATGCTTTAGAGTGTATATCAATTCGTTAGAATACACGGCAGTATACATTACAACACTTTACAACACATTACAATGCACAATAGTACATTAGAATGCATTACAATACATCACAATGCATTGTGTGTTCAATATAGGTCGATTATTAATGTCGTTGTATACGGCAATTACCATGCACTCTGATCCATCCAATCCCACTCCACGCTCTAAGCATTCTCATGCTCAACGAGCCCCGTAACTGCTCTTCCCCATTCTTTCTCTTTCTCTCTGCAGTGTGTCTCTGTCTCTGTGTCTCTCTGTGTGTGTCTCTCTCTCTGACAACCAGACTCGGACCTCCGGTAGTCACATAACTCTGGGAAGCCTCTTTGATGCGATGCAGCGCTCGTGAATGAACTTGTGCCCTGCTATTAGATAACAAGAGCTATTTGTAGCGCGTTCTAAATACAACCAAAGAATCAATGATGATGATGATGATGATGATGATGATGATGATGATGATGATGATGATGATGATGATGATGATGATGACGATGATGATGATGATGATGATGATGATGATGATGACGACGATGATGATGATGATGATGATGATGACGACGATGATGATGATGATGATGATGATGATGATGATGATGATGATGATGATGATGATGATGATGATGATGATGATGATGACGACGATGATGATGATGATGATGATGATGATGACGACGACGATGATGATGATGATGATGATGATGATGATGATGATGATGATGATGACGATGATGATGATGATGATGATGACGACGACGATGACGACGACGATGACGATGATGATGATGATGATGATGATGATGATGATGATGATGACGACGACGACGACGATGCTGGTGTGATTTTAAATATTTCGGGTGCTGCAGGTGAATGGCAGATTTTATGATCATGGCCTGCTGCTATTTAACGACACGGCCATTTCAGAGCTGATTAGTGTCGCCCTCCTCCTTTATCCAGGCTTGGGACTGGCGCTGTCAGAGAGCAACCAGTGGCGGAGTTTATGACCATGTTGCACTGCAGAATTATGTAGGCTAGTCAGGCGGGTGGTATATTATCAGATCTGTAGATGTTGACTATTGATTGAATGTGATTCGTGGGAATCCGTATATAGCCTATACTTGTCTGTGCTTTGTTTGAGTGATACATTTGCCTTGAGCTACTGCTGCTGATGCCTAGTTATAATGAGCATAGCCTACTGTTTGATTTTCAATTACACTTAGGCCTATACTGTTTCCTATGTATGAAGTTTTAAGCTGGAGTGGGTATACATATATATATAGTACATGTATCTCTGAGTATATTCTTCAAGCGGCGCTATGCAAATTTATGATTGCAATGGCAGTTCTGACTATGCAGAAGTGCGGAACGAGACGTGTCTACAAGACAGTCACTAAAACGCATTGAAGTAGGGCCTACCTGTAGCTGACAAGAACTCTGCCAACCAGGGGCGCCGTTAGGCGTACGCACTTACGCAAGTGCGTACAGCGCGGAAATGAAAAAAATAACAAATTGTAAATTAAAGCGTGAAAATAATATTATAAGCGATGAAATCCTATTGAATCTATTGAAATTTTGTAATCTATAGAATATACTTACTTACTTACTTACTTAGGCATATACGGTATATACATACATACATAGGCCTATAATCATGGGCGCCGACTCTGCGAGGCCCGTGAGTGCTCAGCACCACCAGAAATTGGCCATGCGAGGCCCTCCTATGCATGGGCACCACCCGAAATCAGCCGGCAAGATGTGCTTTTAAGATATTTTTTCTCTGTTGGGATTACTTATCTATAAAAATCATTCCATCTTTAGTATACTTTTTAAAATCTCAGCTAGTTTACCTTATACGATTTCTCCAGTTTTATCCCATCTGGTAGTCTGAACTCCATTGGTCCTAATTAGCCGATCAGCGAATACGAGGAAACCCCGAAATCCTGCTTATTCGATCCGCTCCGTCACTTTCTTTTACTACGGACGAAGGCGACGATTTGAATGACATTGTTTCTTTAAGTTTAGGCCTATATTGTATACATGCTGAATAGTGTTCTTCAGTGCTCGAGAGTCACCTCCCAGCATAATAAAAGCAGGGTATTGTTTTGTCTTTAAAACTACTTGAAATAGGCCTACTATTTGAAAAACTATTCCACAGTGTTAATATTGGCTCACTAAACGGTGGCTAATTATTGTCTGATTTCTTGTGCAAAATTTTAGTATGTTGACCTAATTGAGGGAGCGTGCTCCAAGACGCCCATGAAAACGAAGATTGTGCTTTTCTTTTGTGTGGATTCCAAGAGAAATATAGCTACATGTACATCAAACACAAAGAATGATCAAAAAAAAATTTAAATTGGGAAGAACATTATTTTATTGAAGTTTTAAATCATGTCTTTAAGCAATGAGATAATAGGAAATTTTGACAAGGATGTCATGATGTTAAAATGACAGACAGCCTAAGGTTCTACCATCGCAGTGTGACAATAAAAAAAATCGAAAATGGGGAGGAGCACATCCCGTTCCCAAACCCCTTCCCTGCTCGGCGCTGTGCTTCTCGGCGATCATACTTTGGCCGCGAGTTCGTCCCTTCAAACCAGGACCATGTCTCCGCCTATGTGAACAGTGGTGATTTCAATAAGTCTCCTTTAAAAAAAGGGCCAAAAAATTTTCGCGCGCTCGCGCGCGCATCTTTTCACATTCTTTTCCGCACCCCCACTTTTCGGGCCAACTCAGCGCCTATACATATAATATATAATAATATTAGCTCGTATCGATCGCTGTTCGCTTCATAATTCATATTATTTTGTGCAAGTTGTGCGTACAGAAAAAAAATCCTGGCGGCGCCGCTGCTGCCAACGCCCATTTATAGACCTAACTACCTTTTCAGTCACTAAGAGAAAGGCCGACCAATGAGCTAAGTGTGCTCAAATGACTTTGACCGTCGCCAGTGGCTCCCGCATACACGTAGTCCCCCATGGCACCCCGTCATAATAGCCCGGTCAAAACAGCCCCGTCAAAACAGCCCCGTCATAATCGCCCAACGACAAAACAGCCCCGTCATAATCGCCCAACGACAAAACAGCCCCGTCAAAATAGCCCCGTCAGAACAGCCCGGGGCTATTTTGTCGGGGACTGACAAAGTCGCGGAATAACACGATTTTCGTTAAAAAAATTGACCGACGAAATTAACGTCTTTTGAAGGAAGCCGAATTGGTGAAAATAATGCTTGTAAAGTTTAAGATGACTTCCGGAAATGATCGCATTGGTAAACAAACTTCGCGTTTATCATAGATCCAGCTTCTATTTAAGATCTATAAAACCTTCATCCAGCTTCGATTTCTCAAGCGTTTGATCATCCATCCAGCTTCTATTTAAAATATAGGCCTAAATACCTTCATCCCGCTTCCATTTCTTAAGCGTTGTATCATTCATCCAGCTTCTATTTAAGATCTATAAAACCTTCATCCAGCTCCGAATAATTATTAAATACTTTAAAAAAACTTGATCCAGATAAAACGCTTCAGAAATTATATCTGGATGAAGGTTTTATAGATCTTAAATAGAAGGTTGATGAATAATAAAACGCTTCAGAAATGATATCTGGATGAAGGTTTTATAGATCTTAAATAGAAGGTTGATGAATGATAAAACGCTTAAGAAATGGAAGCTCGATGAAAGTTTTTATGTATCTGAAATAGTTGTCCGTGTCGTCAATGACTGGACTGTTTTCGCGGAACTGTTTACACGGGCTGTTTTGACGGGGCTATTTTGACGGGGCTATTTTGTCGGGAACTGAATTTTTCTGGGCTGTTTTGTCGTTGGGCGATTATGACGGGGCTATTTTGTCGCTGGGCGATTATGACGGGGCTGTTTTGACGGGGCTGTTTTGACGGGGCTATTATGACGGGTCACCAGTCCCCCATAGATAAATTACAATTAACAGCTGTTGTATAGTATAGTAGACACGATTTTCACAGCTGCTGGACTGTGAGGTGTCGGGCGAGAGAGAACGGAAGACGCGGGAAAAGATGGCAATACTATATTTTCGTTATTAATATGAACGGACTACAGCTGCACACCAAATCGCATGGATAACTAATTTAGCCTGTCGTGCGTGTTTAATACACGATCTAACCTTTGACCAATACACTTGAGTTGGTTGTGTTCTTCTATTAGCGCTGATCATGTCGTGAAAGTGAGCCGAAAACGCACCCGATTTAACGATCACAATGATCCTTTTAATTCCGGTTGGTCAGCGAAGGACTTGAGCAGCATCGCATGTCATGTAAATCACTTAGCATACAGCGAGACGATTGCTGCTGCACGAATAAGAAACGATAATATGCAGTCGATGTAGAGTGAAATCGGTGGCGATGTTTGGAAGCATTATTGTGAAAGCCGTTGACATTGGATTGGCGTTTAGTATTAGTGTTGTAACGTTCAGTTGGTCTGTGTTATATGCAGTGCTAAAAGTGTAAAAAAAATAAATGCCAGGACGCCCCTTACCTTTCCAAAATAAGTGCCAGGATGCCCCTTGCATTTTCAGGTGTGCTGACCAAATAAGTGGCAGAATGGTGTAGAGATTTGAAAATAAGTGCCAG
The DNA here is from genome assembly GCA_945859605.1 of Lumbricus rubellus. Classification (NCBI taxonomy): domain Eukaryota; kingdom Metazoa; phylum Annelida; class Clitellata; order Crassiclitellata; family Lumbricidae; genus Lumbricus; species Lumbricus rubellus. The sequence goes on along the minus strand of OX243819.1, from coordinate 17,858,319 downwards.
GAAACCGTCCATGACTGTCCAGCCGCACTTTAAGCCCTGGTTATATGACGGTTTCTCTGACCATACGTTTTGTGATATCCAACTAATAACCTTTTTAGCCTTCTGTAAGCTGTATAATAGTAACTGTTATGAGGTTCTTCATTGGAAACTCTATAGGACTGGGCTGTATAGATTATAGACAGCACCTCAGGACTCCTTTTCAAATGATATTAGCAGAAGATCACATTTGGTTGGATCTGATTACGTTATATGTCGTACCAGATTAATTTCACAAGTACTATTACTATAATTTATTATTATTTTGGTCAATATTGATATTGTTATTGTTGTTGTTGTTATTACTATTATTTTTTTACCCTAGGTACAATGTATCTATAATCCCTCAGGTTTCAGATATTAATAAGAAATTTAAACTCTATAGAGTGGCCATCCATTTCAAGATCTGAAAGAACAAACGTGATGTGCGAATGGACTCCGAGGGATGATGCTTTCAACTTCAACGGTTTTCCCTTGAATCGACCAGCGTCTTATCGCTTAGGCCTACATATTATCACAAGTTCAACGCCACAGAAGTCTTTAGAGTAAACGGAGAATAATAGATTCTGTGAGATTACCCCTCTCGATGCGATTGTCCCATTGCGTGTGTTTCTGTTCGGTCGGTCGGCAAACGATGTGCCGACGTCTCGAGCAGCCATTCGCAGTCGGTCTCGTCATATCGCTGTGTTTCTTTATGCACCAATAAAGCCGACCGGGGACCGTGGCCGCCGCCGTCACCGACAGCTGCCACCCACGTCCCCCGACCGACCGGGAGGAGACGGGAGACCCTTGATGGGACGGCGGCGTCCAAGCCGTGCAGCGCATTCCCTGGTCGTGGAAGGGCGTGGGTGTCGGTGGAGAGGAAGGGGATGGGGAAATGGGGGGCGATGCGAGGGGGAAGTGTTGATCCTTTTAGGCAGTCGTTTCTCGTTGTCATGACGACCGGGTCTCATTTGCAGTACTTCAAGTCAACGTCGACGAGCAGAGAGAGGAAGGAAGGAACGAAGGAAGAAAGGAAGAAGGGAACGAAGGAACGAAGGAAGGTTGGAAGGAAGGAAAGAACGAAGGAAGGAGAGATCGAAGGAAGTAAGGAAGGAGGGTAGAAGAAAGGAAAGGGTGGTGGAAGATGCGAAGGTCGGTCTGAAGGATGGAAGGATGGAAGGGAGGAAGCATGGAAGAGGGAAGGAAAGAGGTGTGTAAGGAGGGAGAGAATAAGAAATGAAAAGAAGAGAGGAGGATTAAAAGGAAGAATGGAAAGAAGGAAGTAAGGAAGATGGAGCATTGTAAAAATAACATAACATACTATTTTATTTCGCAACCAACTCACACTACAAGTCGATGCATCAAGGTTGGCAGCGTGATGTGGAAAGGCGGAGGGAAGAAAGAAAGGTGGGGGTAGAAGCTTCCTATCAACTGTCCATGGTGTCTTCACCACTCTTCCCCCATTTTCACCCTCCGTCATTCCATATGAGATAGAAGAAATAAAGATAGGAAGGAAAGAAGGAAGGAAAGAAAGAGTGGGGTGGGTGGGAACGAGGAAGGAAGGAAAGGAAGATCGACTGGAAGGATGGATGCAGTGGCGGTTCTACCGGGGGGGCTGGGGGGCTATAGCCCCCCCAGATGGAAAGTTAGCCCCCCTAGATTTTCTTAGCCCCCCCTATGCACATTTTAGCCCCCCCAGTTTAATGTTTGGTTAGTTTAACTAACTTAGTTAAACAATACATTGCCTGTTGGTAACAAGGCCTTCCAATCTCTTTTAAGGGCACTTTCCATAGATCAAGTGACTTGAATGATTTTCATCTGCTTCATGTTTCGCTGATGCTGCTCTGTAAAGCTTGGGTCCTGTAACATAGGCTACATAGCAAAATCACAGGTTCCATGTAGGCTACTCCTGAACTGTTTCTCCAATCAGAATGCTTGCTCATATACTGGCACATGTCTATCGCTACTAATGGCTGTCCTGTGACTACGAGGACCCATGGGTGTTCAGGAAGATTAAAGTGATGAACAGATAACTTCTTGAGCGGCCGAGATTAGGCACGACCTGAATTCAGAGGGTCGTGGATTGAGCCATTCCCCAGCACCTGATGACCTTGTATACTGGGGTGATGCCAGCTCCATTAGCAGAGGAAGACAGCGGGGGAGGGCAGCACCCAGCAGGCCATGGGTGCGCCAGTATCAGCAGCATGGATGGCCAGACAAGGAAGGCAGGCTAGGTCTCAGTACCGTGTACACGGTGTATAATCATTTATGTGCAATTGTGTATACTGAAGAGTGTGTACTGAATCCGTTTGGAGCACGCACATATGTTCATTATTATAAATAAATGAATTCATTCTCATTGTGAGAACAACAAGAGAAAAGCTGAAGAGTTAGGCTAACGATGAAGTTGTCGACAGCATTGATAATCCTACCTCAGGTATGTAAACTGGAGGGGCAATCGGCAAACACAATGAATGGTCACTGTTAGATTTCTAGCACGAGCTTGAAAAATGTAAAACAAGAAATTTAGAACGTGAGCATTTTCCAGAAAGGTTTCTAAGTTTTATTCTAACTAATTTTTAATAATATTCCTCAGTTTCATTATGTATTATTGGTATTATTAAGTGCTTTCTGGCTAAAAAGTTGCTTAAAACAAAAAATGTAATGTAATGACAGCAAAGGTAGAAGTTAAATGGTGTAACTTTTCAGGGTCAGGTGACCTCTTTGCAGTGGCGGCGCCAGGTCTGAAATTTCGGCAGGTCGCGTCGGAGTCATGGGAATTATTTGGCAGGTCGAAGAAATTGATGATTGAATTTGAAGCACATCTATAAGCTCAGGCCTTCTTCTCTTCTTTAAATTCTCTGCCCTCCTATTAGCCTATTTAGTTGATCCACCAATTTCTTCAGCCCTCCTGTGTAGTCGCCAGCATTGCTTGGTCGTCGGCAAATCTTGGGGCTAGGCCTACTGGGCGATTACAGTGTATTAGTATTCAACCCACTTTTATACCCTCTCCTGTCAGTTCCATTGCGTCTTGTATTAGTTCTTTTATGTATTCATGTCAATTAAAGAGGAATGGTGACATGGGCGTCCGCAGCGGGGCGCAAGGGGGCGCAAGTGCGCCCCCCTGAAATTTTTGCATAGTTGCACATAAATTTAGATTATTTGGTTGTGATTGTTACAACGCGATTGTCAATGTGATTATCGATTCGTTCTACAAGTTGAACCTATACATATATCTGTATATCTTTCTTTGGGCGCATAACGTATAGGTAGGCTCGTGATAAAATGAAAATTCAAAATGTTACCCATTAAATTTAGACCATGTGATAATTTTTTAAAAGTTTGCGCCCCCCTAGAAAAATTTCTGCGGACGCCCATGAATGGTGATAGCGGGCACCCTTGCATCCTCCTCCTACCAATTACTCTTTCCTCTGAGACCCCTCCTATTCTTATCCTTTCTGTTTCTATAAGCCTCATATCCCTTAGGCTTAGACCTCTGGGCCTATTTACCTAGACGTAAAAGTCAGTTGGATATAATAATTGCACCACAACACTAGTGATCTTTTGGGCGAGAAATATATTTTACAATCTTTTATTTAAGAGATTTAAATGAAAAATCAACATTACTTTTTTTCTTTGGAATTTTTATATATTATATAAAAATTCCAAAGTTTTTTAGGCAGGTCATTAGGCAGGTCGTGAGCAAAATAGGCAGGTCAAATGACCTGCCGCGACCTCCCGTAGCGCCGCCACTGCCTCTTTGCTCCCATGTGCGGGCTCAAAACTTCTAACTTGAGAATGGCATTCATAGGCATGCTTAGTAGTGCATGACCTCTGGACTTCTGTTTAGGGGCAAGTGCCGCAAGTCTTCTCTGCACGTCAAAGTTTATTTTAATTTTGACAATCATGATGGTGCATTTAAAGATATAATATATTTGAAATATATATCTCATTGTTCTTCTAAGATGCACTATGAAGATTTATATAGCTCCCGTCAAGGTTACTACTCAGGAGCGCTCCAGACCCAAGCTGAAAAGAACAGCTTTAAGACTGTGATGATATGCATCTGAGCAGACCCTATAGTCATAAGATAGCAACGGTACAACCATACATCAGTTTAAAATGCGTGAAATTCGTGTGCTGTAATAAAAATAAACATGTTGTGTTAAAGTGCAGTTGTAAACAGTCGTTTTAGTGTTTTTATTAATGTTTTTCTAGAAAGTCCCATTTTATTCTTAATTTTTTCGCGTTTTAAAGATTTTTATGTATTTTTTATGCAACCTTTACTTTAGCCTACTGTCTGACAGACAATTATGCTATAAATTTATTTATTCTTTAATTCTTTAAATTCATTTGTAATTCATAAATCATTTTATTTAGGCCTAGGGAATGTCAGCATGATCGCCTAATATTAATTTTCATGTCAACAGAATGCTGCAACGGGCAACCGGGGTCAATAGACTCAGCAGTATCAAGATATAGACCTTGGGGAGGGAGGGGCAAATGCAACTTTTAGCCCCCCCAGTTCAAAAAGTCTAGAACCGCCACTGGATGGATGGATGAATTGAAGTCAAGAAATGAAGAAGGGTAAAATTAGAGAAAAACTCGAATTTTAGACGGAGGATTAGTCTAGAAAAGAAGGAGGGGGAAATAAAAGAAAAATGGAAAAAGATTGTATGTAAACATGAAAGAAAAGACATTAGACAGGCATAGATGGAATGAAGAAAACAAGGTATAGGGACGATTGAAGGAGGAATTTCCTCCGCACGTTTGCCATCTGCAAGCTTTTTTGCCAGCTGTATTAATGCGCCCAGCAACATAATTTATGTGACGTCAAATAGGCAAGTCAGAATAAACAGATAGTGTATAACATTCTGTATGCACTATGCATGTACAAAATTGTACATGATCGCATACAAACGGCAACCAACTGTTATAGGTATCTGAATCTTAGTGGTATCTGAGCCGTATAAGTGACTTCTACCAATGGTAGGACTTACATCTAGAGAACGAACTGCATCGAACTTCAACAGTGAATAAGCTGGTGCCCTGCGCTTGGCTTTCGAGTGGCGCTTTAGAAGCTCGGAGATTACGATTACGATTACTACAGCTGTTGAGCATGGATAGTTGAACGCTGTGAGCCTCAGTGTGAGGATGACGATATATAGGCCGATGGAAGCGAATGACTTGTGGGGCGGTTGAGGGTGGAATGGGATGGGGGGAGGAATGGGGTGGGGAGGAGTGGGATGGGGGAGGAATGAGGTGGGGAAGAATGGGATGGGGAGGAATGGGATGGGGAGGAATGGGATGGGGAGGAATGGGGTGGAGATGAATTGGGTGGGAAGGAATGGTATAGGGGAGGAATCGGGGGGGAAGAATGGGATGGGGAGGAATGGGGTGGGGAGGAATGGGGTGGGGGAAGGAATGGGGTGGGGAGGAATGGGGTGGGGAGGAATGGGGTGGGTGAGAAATGGGGTGGGGGGTCGTCAGAGGGAGGGGTAGGTGAGCGTGGTGTTGGTCGTCGCCGTTAAAGGACGATCTGGGGAGCTGTAAAAGACGTGGACAACAGATGACGCTAGAATAGTAATTGCTGAAGGGGGGAGAGTGGGGTGGGGTGGAGTGGGGTGGAGTGGGACGAGGCTGATTGTGAGCGATCGCCGGAGAAGCAGAACACCAATGAGATGACACCTCTGCTCGTGAGGCTGAAGAGGAAGATGGGGAGGCTGATGCGGCAGCTGGGGGACAGTGTAACAGGTAGAGTGACAGGATAAATGATGGGAGACGAAGGAACAGAATGGAGAAAGAAATGGGGTGAAGGTGTTAGGGTATACGTACATTTGTATGTAACTGGCAAGGGAAAGAATGCGAAGGGACATTGAGGCCTCTACCCCTCTTTTCTTTCTTTCCCTCCGCCCTTCCGCATCACACCTCGAAGAAAGAGATGGGTGCTGAAGAACAGTGAAGGTGATAGGATAGATGTACAGGGTGGGCCAAAAAAAGTGAGAACAACGCGTAAAAAGTAGTATAATTGCATCAAAACTTGTTTCACTATATCCATAATAGCTTAAATTGTTTGCTCATTCACTTACTTACCTATTTAGCTGTATGATGTCTTTATTTCGACGCATTTTAAAGCAAAATTTACAACTCAAAACGTACAAGCGTGTGATCGGGCAGAAGCTCAATGAAAATGTCACTTTGATACGCTTGCAACGCAGTCGGCAGCTACTTGAGCGGTTTCCTAATTAGAGAAGTGTACGATCGAAGCATCTGTTTACGGACGAAAAGACATTCACCGATGCCACTCCAGTTAACTGTTTATTCCGTTGAAACAAAGAAAAATGTAAGTTCAGGAAAGTCGACTCATACGAAAACGTGACCATTTCAGCCGCGCGATATCATGTTATCAGTGTCTCGAATGGGTAAAACTAATTTTGTTTTCGTTGAACCAGGCGCCAAAGTAAACAGTGAATACTATTGTGAACATGTTCTGAGACAAAGTTTGCTGCCTGTAATTCAAGCGACATGTGATCGCCATAACTAGAGATTACAGCAGCAAGATGGAGCTCCATCTCACACAGCGAGAAATACAATCAACTTTCTTCGTCAGGAGAATGTTAACGTCTTCATCGGGCCAGACATGTGGCCACCGAACAGTTCTGATTTAAACAAAGTAGATTATGCCATATGGGGTGCTTTACAAGAAAAAGTCTACCTTCGGCGAAAATTTACCACAGTTGAGCAGCTCAAGTTGGCAATAATCGAAGAATGGAGAAATCTGGGGCAGCGCTTTATTGACATGCGGTAGCACAAACGAGTGGCGTCGACGCTTAGAAAAACTCGTTGAGAAGCAAGGAGGACACAATGAACATGATTTCTGATTAGCTAAGTACTTGGCAAACAAAAATATATGAAAACAATATAATTAATTGAATTATATTTGTAAATAACTCGTATTCTACAAGGTGTTCTCACTTTTTTTGGCCCACCCTGTATGTACAATTGTACATGTACATGTAAATGACAGCCAGTGACAGGAGAGAGAACGAATCTGCGGTTGGCAGTGTGAGATTCCTAACTTATGCATAAGTCATTTTTTTAAATCATTGGTATACTGTTATGAGTGTTACTACCTCTTTCTTTCTTCATGCCGTCATAGAAGCATGGACAAATGGAAGCTGGATTGATGGATAAGCCTAATTATATTGGTGAACAATGGCGGCTATATTGATATAATACTATCATAATTTATATGATATTTATGGGTAACATATTTATATGTATGTGTGCGTATGCGTGAATGTCTTTGTCTTCGTTTATGGAACAGACCGTATAGCGAGATACAATATAGAAAGACAATTTAGAAGAAATAGAACAATAGGCTTTAATAATTCGTCTAAAATTCCTATCTGTCATAATCTGGGACCTGAGCATGATTCGTAGAGTAAAAGAATTGGAAAATTGAGAAGAGATCGGCGATCGAGATGATGCGCAGCTGCATGGGGGGGGAGGGGGGATGGGCTGCAGCTGAAAGGACGACTAGATGGATGAATGGATGAAGAGATAGATAGATAGATAAATAGAGAGACACACTCAGACAGTCAGACAGACAGACAGATAGACAGACAGAGACAGAGAGATCACGTCATGAGACGATCGCTCTGTCTGGATGAAGAGAAAGAGAGAAAGGCAGACAGACAGACAGACAGACTGACAGACAGACAGACAGAAAGACAGACAGACAGACAGTCTGTCATCTGTCATCAGACATCTGCTTGGATGATCATCTGACGATGATGATCTGCATCCGGAACTTATCTTCATCTCCTCATCTCTTCTTCTCTTCTTCTCTTCTCCGTTTTAATCCATCGGAGTTTTCGTTGCTTCCGCCTGTTATCCATCCCGGATGTCTCGGATTCCACAGAACTCGGAACTCGGATGTGCTAAAGTATCGGCAGGAAAGACAGACAGACAGACAGAAATACATACAAACAGACAGACGAACAGTCACAACAGGAAGGTAAGCCGACAGACAGGCAGACATAGACAGACGGACACAGAGACAGACAAAGACAGACAGACATAGACAGATATGCAAACAGACAGAGACAGACAACCACGACAGGAAGGCAAACCGACAGACAGGCAGACAGACAGAGACAGACACAGACAAACAGGCAGACGAGACAGACAGCACGCGACGCAGGTTAAGGTGAATGCAAAGAAATATGACAGCCACATCAGCCAAGAGTAAAGATAAAAGACAATGCAGAGGCAGACGAATAAAGACGGTGACACAAACACAGAGAAGCGAAGACAGAGGATGGAACAAGAGGGCAGAAGTGGAAAAAAGATCGGGAGACAGGCAATGATACGGTCAGGAACAGGGATATATGGACAAGCAGGGCTGTTTTTAAGAAATTTTTAGAACTGCACAATTCCTTCTTTTCCTTCCCATCCTCCATGGTAAATTACTTCCAATCGGAGGACATTGATCTTTATTGCCAGTTTTAACTGTACAGGAGTGCTTCTACAACTGCACAAATCCATTTCATTTAGAACTGCACATTTTGTGTAAAATTCACGTTAAAAAAGCCCTGTGGACAAGGAGAATAGGAGATACAAGCAGAGTGTGAGGATGGACGAAGAAGGTGAGATGAGAAGGTAAAAATAAAGACTTCAAGAATAAAATTAATGAAATTCCAGAATAAAAACTAGAGAAGCGAAGAAAGACGAGAGATGAAATTAAGAAGTGATCAGAAGAAGTAAGCAAGAATGCGATGCCACGAAGAAAATAATGTTATGACATGATTAAAACTTTGACTGGACTGCATGGGAGCGCCTCTGAGTAGTTCTTTGAAGAGACGCTGTATAGATTTTTGGAATGAATGAACGAACGAGATGACGTGAGAAACAGATGACAGAGATATAAATGGATGACACAGAACTATTTGAAAGAGATGACAAGAAGAAGAAGATGACAAAATAGACGGCACGAGGGACGCGGATGCATTAAGAAACAGCAATGACAGCAATGACAGCAAGAAAAGCTGACTTTTTGGCGCCAACGCCCAATGATGCATGATGATGATGATGATGATGATGATGATGATGATGATGATGATGATTGGGATTTTTATGATGATGATGATAGATGACGATGATGATGATGATAATGATTATGATGACGACGACGATGATGATGATAATGATGACAATGATGACAATGGTGATGATGATGATGATGATGACGACGTTGGTGACGATGATAATTATGATGATGACGACGATGATGATATTCGTTTACTACACTACACAAATAATGCCAAATGACAGGCCTATAGCGTACCATGGCTTACAGCGAAATAAAGAAAAAGGAGCTTGAAAAGGGCGCATTTCAGCCCTAAATTAAATTTAATGAAAGGTGAAGGCTATAAGACACAGAACAGAATACTGGATAGAGATAGACAGCAGTAACAGCGTAGAATATTCTATGATGCAATAAGACAGAACAGGATAGACGGAATATACTCTGACATTTCTAATCGGGTCGTGGCTTGGCGGTTGGCAAGCAATCGGCGCAATGATAGACACGTCTATAGGAGCAGAGCAAAGAAGTGTATGCCAAATATTATACTCAGACAGCACGCGACGACCAAAGCAGAATGAATTCGCTCTCTGTTCTTTATATTCGGTAGAACGAACGACAATAACAGGAGATCAAAAGGCATTCGATTTATTTGGATCGATCAATCACTCCTGACTTCGGTTTCGTTAGGGTTGAGCTTTGTTATATAAAAAGGAAGAAAGGAATAAATAAATGAGATAAAGAGAGGCATGGAAGATGGAAGGAAGGAAGGAAGGAAGAAAAGAAGGAGGGAAGGAAGAAAAGAAGGAAGGAAGGGAGGAGGGATGGAAGGAGGAAGGGAGGGAGAAAGAAAGAAAGAAAGAAAGGAAGAAAGAAAGGAAGAAATGAAGGAAGAAAGGAAGGAAGGAAGGAAGAAAGGAAGAAAGGAAGGAAAGAAAGAAAGGAAGAAAGGAACGAAGGAACGAAGGAAGGAAGGAAGGAAGGAAAGAGGGAATAAGGAGTGAGTGAGTGTGTGAGTGAGTGAGGGAGGGAGGTAGGGAGGGAGGAAATGAGGGAGAAAAGTGAGAAAGGGAGGCGCGGAAGATGGAAAGAATGAAGGTGCGAAAGACAGAAGGAGGAAGGAAGGAAAGATGAATTGTTGAACTGACGGACTGATGGAGGAAAGGATTGACGGATGTTACGGGATAGACGGATGGATGGATTGAAGGTTTGTTCGATGGATAAATGGATGGATGGATGGATGGATGGACGGACTGGTCGCATGAGAGATCGATGGCATTATGTTGAATCGATGTCCCTTTGGACAGAGAAGGTCATAAGACAAAGACACACGGAGATGGACAATCAGACAGACAGACGGACAGACAGACAGACAGACAGACAGACAGACAGACGGATAATGAGACTTGACATCTTCGACCTATAGGGTCGTGGTATCAATTACTGTGAATGGTGGATCGCTGGTAAAGACATTTCACAAACTTCTGCATGTCTGTGTCTATGTATGTCAGTCTTTTCTGTTGACATTTTCACTGACCTATATAATCAGTGACCTTTGTTCTTCTTCCTCCTCTTTCCTTTACCGGATGTCGTCTTCCTATTCCATTCCTTTTCCATTTCTCCTGCGACCTCCATTATGGGTCATCGATCGCCTTCGACGTCTAACCATAGCTATCCCCCATCCTGCCTCCCTTCCTGCCTCCCTTCTTGCCTCCCTTCCTGCCTCCCTTACTGCCTCCCTTCCTGCCTCCCTTCCTGCCTCCCTTCCTGCCTCCCTTCTTGCCTCCCTTTATGCTTCCCTCTGCTTTCCTTCCTGCTTCATTTCTTGTTTCCATCTCTGCCTCAGAAGACGATCTTGCACTCAACGTGGACCTACTTCTCGTCTTCATTCTTGTTGAACCTTATTATGATGCTCTTCTTCTTCTTTTTCTTCTTCTTCTTCTTCTTCTTCTTCTTCTTCTTTTCCTGTTCTTCTCATCCTATCCTATCCTCCTCCTCATCATCTACATACCCCTCCTCTTCTTCTTTCTTCTCTTCTCTTTTTCTGCTTTGTTTTTCTTGCGCTTCCATTCGTCACTCTTTTGTCCTTGTGCTCTCTCGTTCTTTTATGCAATCAATCAGTTTCTCTTTCTGCCACTCTTTTGTGTCTCCCCCCTCTTTCTTCCATTCCTTCAACCCTCCCTTCCTCCCTCCCTCCACCTCTTTCTCCTTTTCCCCTTAGCTCTTTCTTCCTCCGAATCCTTCCATATTTACTTGGTTCACTTGCATCATTCGTCCATTCGTCCTTTACTCTCTCCTCCTTCCTCCCATCTATACATACATCTTCCTTTTTTCTCTCCCACATTCCCCCATTCTCCGTCCCTCCCTTTTTTTCCTCCAATTCCACCTTCCACCCAACCCATCTCACCTCTCAACCCATTTCACCCCTCATTCATCTCACCCCTCATCCCATCTCACCTCTCATCCCATCTCACCCCTCATCCCATCTCACCCCTCATCCCTCTCCATCCCTCCGGTCTCCTCTTCCTTCGTCGACCTCTCCTCCTGCTCGAACTGTCGACCTCCGTCTCTTCGTCTTCTCCGTCTCCATCCAGTCTCCAGAGGGCGCTAAACTCCGCGTTGCAATCATTCCCTTATTGTTCTATCGACCGGTCCCTAGCCAAATTCTTCCGCACACAATACATGGATATGCGCTTCGATTTACATGTATACAATCCACACACACACACACACACACACACACACATGCGCACACAAACACACGCACACGCACATACGCACAGGCGCACGCACGCAAACAAACACCCACACGAATCCAATCCACGATTGCAGGGCCAGGGGCATAAGTGTATGCGTATGAATATATTCAACTGTATAATTATGTTTGTATTAAGTGAAAAGTAAAGTCCTATCCCGTTCCATGAGGAACATAGGGAGGCGCTCATCTCCTTTTCCATAGCCCTGCATGAGCCAGCAATGCACAAATCCCAGGGTCCTGGACACGGGGCCAGCGTATCGCAGGACTTGCTGTTTACTTCCCAGCTTAGGCCGGTACCAAATTATACTGCTTGGTGACAGAGGCACGTGTGCGTAAACAACTTGCCCAGGGTCGTTACCGGGAGTCGAACCCGCAACCTGCCGATCCGTGAGCGGATGCGTTACCGGTCAGACACCAGGTCGCACTATTTGTATTATATATATATATACTGTATATTCTTTATCTGTGTATACACATATTATGCATGGTCACGTCTGTAATATATACACCCCATGTATATATATATATATATATATATATATTATATCAGTGCAAAGAATGTATGTAATTTGGCTTGCTTATTGACTCTAAAGAGGCACTATATAATATTATGTTCATTGTTCAATTACATAATGATACAAATTATGAGTTGCGTAATGTGCCGACGCATGCATTAGGGACATACCTATATGCGTAACTTATGCATATAAACCGAATTTTGCATAGACCCTATGACTATATCATCATAAGACATTGTTTACATGTACATATTTTAAATACATAAAAACAAGCATGAGTTTTTGCATGCTTGCTTAAAGATGTTCAACTTTATATGTGTACAACTCTGAACCCAGTTGGTTGGATTTGATGAAATTTTCTGAGAAATTGCTAATTTATCCCCACTTTCAAACTTTAACATTGTCATCGAACTATCTTTCGAATTGAGTGTTAATGCCAATATTGCCACACAGTGTATACCTATTCATTTAGCTTCTATCACCAATCAGAGGTGCTCCTAGCCATACATAGAGCGACAGACTCAAAGAGAAGAAGTGGTTTGTTTTGAGACGATGCAAGAGTCACTTGCATTATCAGTGAAGAGCGAAGAACGTGTTGATGGAGAGAGTTGATTCCATGATCCATATTATAGTGTGTAGTGGACCGATTATATATTAAGGCAGCAGCTCGAGTCTTGGCCATTGCTATGATCGTTGCTCGCGGAACAGGAAGATCTTGACGGTCAAGTGAGCGAAACGGAAGAAGAGAGGAGACTGAGATCGCCAAGATAGTTATATTATGTTCGTGTATGTATGTATGTATGTATGTATGTATGTATGTATGTATGTATGTATGTATGTATGTATGTATGTATGTATGTATGTATGTATGTATGTATGTATGTATGTATGTATGTATGTATGTATGTATGTATGTATGTATGTATGCATGCATGCATGTATGTATGTATGTATGTATGTATGTATGTATGTATGTATGTATGTATGTATGTATGTATGTATGTATGTATGTATGTATGTATGTCATACATGCATTATACGTTATGCACTATTATAATAGGATTGCTGTTTTGATTGTTTCGGTTGTTGTTTCGATTGTTGTTTCGATTGTTGTTTTGATTGTTGTTTCGATTGTCGTTTCTATTGTCGTTTCGATTGTCATTTCGATTGTTGTTTCGATTGTCGTTTCTATTGTCGTTTCGATTGTCATTTCGATTGTTGTTTCTATTGTTGTTTCGATTGTTTGTTTGAAGGATCGTCGATAGCGATCAACAGCGGTCAGTTCCTGACGGTCACTCCATCTCGAACTCAGATCAAAGCAGTTGGATCGAAGTTGATCTTCACATGTACACTGGTCAGTCAATTGGAATCAACAGATGCAATGATGACCACGATGATGACCACACTCTTGACCGATCAACGACCTCTTATGCAATGGAAAGGACCCGACTCCAACTACGTCTCCAGTCAGAAAGGAAGGTGCGTATGGTTTGGACTTTGGAGATTGACTGACTGACTGACTGGCTGACTGACTGACCGACTGACTGACTGACCGACTGACCGACTGACTGACTGACTGACCGACTGACTGACTGACTGACTTACTGACTGACCGACTGACTAACTGACTGACTGACCGACTGACTGACTGACTGACTGACTTGCTGACTGACTGACTGGCTGACTTACTGACTAGTTAATCAGACTGAGTGATTAAGCAGTCAGTCATTCAATCAACTCGCTAAATCAATCAAGTATAAATTCAGTCAGTCAGTCAGTCAGACACAGTAAGTAAGTAAGTCAGTAAGTAAGTAAGTCAGTCAGTCAGCCAGCCAGCCAGCCAGCCAGTCAGTCAGCCAGTGTGAAGCTCTTGTTGTTATTACGTTCAACGCAGTTTATTTCAGCATCTGTCTTTAACTTTCAGGATGACTAAATGAATCAGTATAGTCATGGCAAGATCAACCTCTAACCAACATTAGCAATATTATTTCATGCTATCCATAAAACCACTCTAAATGCACTTTTCATTAAACTTTGAGATTTGCCACTGATTAAGTTTCGACATCGAATTTTGTAAATCTCTTATGAGTAAATGAAAATATATTGTATATAATAATTATACATTATTTATACGATTGAATCATTAAACGAAGATTATTACTATTATTATTAATATATCTATAGATGAATGTTTTTCTGTTGTGAATGTTGTAGATTGTACACAGAGCGTTTAGACGATCGTCGTCTGCGATTGTACATAACGGAAGTTGAAGAGAGGGATTCTGGGTCATATTCATGTGAAGCAAACGTCAATGGAGCGATCCTTGTTGCACATAGTCACCTCAATCTGTTCGGTAAAAAACCACTTCAACGTCTTGCTTGAAATCTCTTCTCGTTTCTTTGTTATCCAGTCAAGTCTAAGCTAGCTCATAGACTAATCTATTATCTATGGTCTAATTTAGTGTATGGTCTAAGTTCTTACCTAGTCTATGGTCTATAATCTATAGTATATGGCAGTGGTTCCCAACCCGTGGCCCGCGGGCCAAAAGTGGCCCGCGAGGCCTCAAAAAATGGCCCGCCAGGCATAAAAATGGCCCTCATCTCTCAAAATATTAACAAAGAAATATGAAAAATGGCAATTTGGACAGGATAAATCACATTTTCTATTACAAATTATTTTATTTTCATGTCTATAGGCCCCAAATAACATTAAACATTCTATTTTGTTTCAATTACAACAATTTTATTTACTTTTAGTCAATTAAATTTTAGCCTTGTGGCCACCTAATGTCCTTTAACTAAGAAAAAGTGGCCCTCGTGTCTCCGAATTTAGAAAAAGTGGCCCTGAAGTCCAAAAAGGTTGGGAACCACTGGTATATGGTCTAACCTAGTCTATGGTTTAATAATTATAGTATATGGTCTAATTTAGTCTATGGTCTAATTTAGTCTATGGTCTAAATTAGTCTATGGTCTAATAATTTAGTCTATGGTCTAATTTAGTCTATGGTCTAATAATTTAGTCTATGGTCTAATTTAGTCTATGGTCTAAATTAGTCTATGGTCTAATAATTTAGTCTATGGTCTAATTTAGTCTATGGTATAATCTGGTCTATGGCCTAAAGCGTCTAATAAATTATAGTCTATGCTATCCATGGTTTAATCTAGTCAATGGTTTATTTTAGTCTATGATCTAATCTAGTCTATTGACGAGTCTATGGTCCATGCATGCTTTGATGAACTGCAGATGACATTCGATTTCGAAATGGAACGCCATCGCACGTGAAGCAACGCATTTCAACTTCCGTTCTTCTCGAATGTTCGGCAGATGGCAAACCGGAACCGGAAATATCGTGGCGATTCAGAGGGCGAAACCTCGCTTCCGGTGAGTATATATCTAATGGGAGGCCAACATTAAGAAAGACAGAACAGTGCTCGTATACTTTGGCAGTGCCAGTCCCAATCCTGGATAAAGGATGAGGGCAACTTTAATCATCTTTGATAATTAATTTATCATGACGCGGATCGTTGTTGTCATTGTCAAACAAAAGAAGTGGAAACAAGACAGCACTGTGAATATAGGTTCAGTAGCTTATAAGTTTGGTATAGGCATTAGGGTCTGCGGGCATACATATACCCGTATCCGCGGATTTACTCGTATCCAGTGTAAGAATTGTGGAAAAATAACTGGGGGTTGGGCACTTGGAATTTGGGTGTGAAAAACATACTTTAACTTGGGGTTCTAAGAAAGACTGGAGGTTGAAACCCCACACCCTCACCCTGCCCGTACCCTTGGGTCGGGTAGCACAATGCTCTACCCGAAGACCCCTAATAGGCACCCCTTCAAGAAAGACATCCATTTGAGAATATATACATACATATATATATGTATGTATATATAAATGGATCTTGAAGGGTTTCCATAATTAGCCTATACTCTGATTGATTGATCTACTGCAGCCGTACAACTTAGTTGTTATCTGCGGATGACGATTGTGTAGACGCGTCAGCTGTTAGCTGTCAACGCGTCGTGTTTGAGTGGGACGACCAGTGGGGGCCTCCTCCATCTACGCACAAGCATCATTCGCAGCGCCTCTGAGTAGGTCTCTTGAAGCGGCGCTATATAAATAATTTATCGGAATGAATGAATGAATATACACTTTGTCGCTCCTCTATTGGGCCTATAGCATATAATGCTCTCATAAGTTTTTGTTTTGTGCGCTATAATAACTGTTGTAAGCTTACCCAACTTACAATGGCTTCCCGGTTATTTAATCCATTTAGCTAATGATGCGAGAGAGGCTTTTGTGAGGTGCAAAAGCATTATGGAAATGCCCAGAAACATAGATTCGGTCATAAATAATATTTGGACAAGAGCTACACCAAAGTCCGTGCGATTCAAGGCAAGGTTGACATGGTCTAGACTTATTTTGTCACGCATTGTCCGGTCTATTATAGCAGACAATGAGTGACAACACGATATATAGAACATAGAGATAAACATCGAATCTATTTATATTCTAAGCAATGATAATATTAGCAATAGATAGGCACGGTGCGACTCTCACCCTCGACCTATGACGCATACATTATATGACGAATTACGTTCAGCGTCGATCGTCTCCGAAGGCTTTCAGCCGCTTAGCAAACAGACAATCACATGCATCTCCGTGTCTCCACGAACGTCATCGGCTGTCCGTAAAAGGAAAAACGCAATGAATGAAATAAGGCGTCAGGTTTCTGTACAGTTTCATCTATTAATACTCGGGCCAGTTGTACATGTGTATAGGTTCAATTTGTTTGCCTCGTGCTTTGGATTTCGCAGTTATGTTGCTTGACATCCGTGGTAACGGATGTTGTGTACGGCGAACACTGGAGGACCCAGCAGCAGGTCACAGATGGATATAATTATCGTAATAGCTGACGAGTCATGCACGACTAAAGGGCTAAAGGGTTAATGTTTATGTCATGAATTTGTAACGTCAATTATGTCGTCTAAGTCTTTCGACATCTCTCAGCACTACACAATTCAAGTCCACAATAGCCTGGCCGCTTTGTTCGTTCTAATGCCAAGTTCCAGGGAGGTCAAGCCGAGAAGACAGATGTATAGTTGTATACGGTGGCAATCGATGATGTTAATGGTGGTTCGGGGGTTGCACTGGTTGGATAGGAGTAAAATCAGGATTGGATACCTCGAAGTGTTCGCTTAACAGTCGTGGGTGAAAAGTAGCGGAGGGGAATGCAAGCGGAGAAGCAGTTAAAACTAACTTGCAAAACATGCAAATATCTTTAGGCGCTTTGTTCACTTACTCAATTACTTACGTACTTACTTACTGATTAACTGATTTTAGCACTGCAGCTGGTACGACGTCTTATGCATTTATACTACGTGCTGCACCGCATGCAGTTTGTTCTTTGCTCATGAGACCCGACGACGTCCGCATCAGGACAGGTCATCACGGAGGTTTTGTTTTATGGTTTTAGCGAAACTGAACGGATAATCTACAAAGATTATCTATAATCGACGGAAGAGGCATCGCTGAAGAGGAAGTGCATGGATTACATGGAGTATATATATGTGAATGTCGGACCTGACGGATCACACTGTAGTAGTCTACATGTAATTGCTCATGTAGTGACGTCGTCAAATCGGTGTCATCTCAATCAGTGCTGCAGCATATTGTCTCCTCTGCATGCTTGAACAACATCCTC
>OX243819.1:17752728-17837728 GCA_945859605.1 Lumbricus rubellus | reverse complement strand
ATTATTATTATTATTATTATTATTATTATTATTATTATTATTATTATTCGTATTATTATTATTATTATTATTATTATTATTATTATTATTATTATTATTATTATTATTATTATTATTATTATTATTATTATTATTATTATTATTATTACGCAGCTAAAGTATCGGTCACTGTGGCATCCCATTTCAGGCTACGTCCAGAACGTCAGGAAACAAGAGCTAGACCATCCGGTCTCTTACCATCGTTTCTATAGATAGACCCGATGGTTCCTTGATGGCAGGAAACCAACGCGAGTGAGACGGCGCCATTTCAGACGTCATGATGTCGAGCTATACGACATTCATGGCAAAGGGTGCATAAGAGTCCATCTCAGTCGTCGGCACCAACCAGATCGCCGATAAACACAAGTATGTGGCTAACATAAAATGGCTCCAAGATGAGGGCCAGCTGCTATTTAGCCTATTTTAAAATAGCCTCGTCGTCAAGTCTCAAGCCAGAAGCTGTTATCGGCAGAGCATACAACCAGCTACCAGAGTGTGGGCAGAAATCGCCTTCAAAAGTGTCTGGCTGCAGACATCGTTGGCTGAAGCATGGCCATCATTCACATCTCTGTCCAGTAGTGGCTGGTCCTTGAACGATGAATACATGTGTTATCATGGCGCTTGATCGTGATTTTGCCTGCCAGTAATTATTGAGCGTTGCTCGGATCCATGGAATGTGCATACATCTTATCATGGACGACTGGAGTGGTAGCTACATGTGTATGGTGCCCGCAGCAGCAGAAGTCAAGAAGGCGCTTATTCGGAGCCATACGTCAACTTGATAGATAATTGTTTCCGGAGCGTGAACCAATTATAATCGTGAATAATTAGTTACTGTTATGTATCATATCCGAGATACTTGGATACCATATTATTGTTACTATTGCAATTATGATTTATTATTATTATTATAAAGGCAATGTAGACCTATGCGTAAAAAAGATCAGTCATTCTCTAAGACGCAATCCTATAAGTGCTTTGTTGTTCTGGAATCAACGCTATAATAATAGGCATAATAATAATAACAACGCGTGGCCGGGTTCAACGCGTGGCCGGGTTCAGCTAGTATAGTTATAATTATGTTGCTATAGTAACTAACTAGTGGTACGATCGATTCAGTGAACGGTCAGCAGAGAATGATGTCATGGGTTTAAAGGTCGACCAGTAGCGCAAAACAGTTGATTAGACACTTCTGCTTCACTGGCTCCCCAGCGCACCTGGTTATGAGATTGACCGTAGGCCGTCAGAGGGAGGAGATCAGGCGGCGAGGGAGAGGACTGGTAGCCACCCACAATCAGTTGCCGAGGCTATAGAGGAAGTCGCAAAGACTTCGCATTCACGACTGTCTCCATGCGGGACTATTAATCAAAGTTTTAATCAAATGCTTTCTTCTTTAGTGTCAGTATATATATTTTTATATGTATTTATATGCATTGTTGAATTTATATGAATATATGTACAAATCATACATTCACATAAATATATGTATATACACATGCATGCTCTCATTTACGTTTGTGTGTGCGAATGTGTGTGTGTTTGTGTAGGCCTATATGAATTATGTATGTGCATGTCTGTTGTGTTGCAGTTTTTGTAACACTTTTAAATTGATTGATTTGTGTTCAGTAACCAACGAACTGATTGGTCTCATTTTCCTTGATACTCTTCCCGCCGGCGGGAAATATTTCCCGCCGGCGGGAGTTTCTTTATTTCTTTCAATTCGTCGTCTCAATCGTTTGTTTCATACATTTCGCGCCGCAATTGGACTCTGTGGGAAGCAGACGATGTCGAATGCGAGTTCAGCTTCTGGAGTTGATTAATTAAAGTCATCGACGAGTTTCGACTTTCGAGCTGCGAGTCGATGGTCCAAAAGTTGCGTTGCAGTGTCGTTTTGTTTCTGTGCGTGTCTGTGTGCTTGTTTGCCTGTGTGTGTGTCTTTTTGCATGGCTCATGCATGTATACATGTAGGGGCGTCTGTGTGTGTGTGTTTGCGCGAATGTTTGCATGTAGGCCCTATAGGACCTATATGTTTGCGAAAGTTTGCATGCTTTTGCTCGTGAGCTTAAACATGCATGTATACATGTGTGGGGCATTTAAATTTGTATTTGTATGTGCGCTTCATTGGTCATGTCTATGTGTGCGTGTGTGCGTCTGCGTGCGTGCGTGCGTGCGTGTGCGTGTGTGTGTGTGTGTGTGTGTGTGTGTGTGTGTGCCCGTGCGTCTTTCTTACGGTGTGATTGACCGATAGATAAACGTATACCTAAGAAATTATCTTGCCATAAGTAACAGCGACAAATAGTTCAGCAATTAAAATGCACACATTTTGCAATACATTACACTGAGTTACATTTTGGATTAAGACATTTCGATTTTTAATTGTATACTTTGCATTTAATTTGTGTATTTTAGAGAGGAAATCAGAGAAGTATGTCTATGAGAAGAGAGGTCTTCGGATTAATCAGCTGACGAAGGACGACAACGGAACGTACGAATGTCGAGCACAAGTTCCCAGTCAGGGAAATCTCAAGGTCCGTCAGATCAGCCTAGAAGTACTCTGTAAGTACGCACCCCTCCCTCCAAAAAAAAACCAACCAAGTTATGTTAGACTATTTGACGGAGACAAACGTGAATGACTACTTGTATTGCAGGGTCACCTTTCAGAGTCCGTTCGGAAGACTCGAACCCACAATCGTTAGATTTCTATGATGTATTGCAATAGTTAACGTATAGAAAAACTGACTTTTATGCTATTTTGATCGAATCATGATTGGTCGTTTGATTGATGATTTGATTTTCTGTCGTATTGATTGATTGATTGATTGATTGATTGATTGATTGATTGATGGATTGATTGGTTGATTGATTGATTGTTTGATTGATGATTTGATTTTCAGTCGTATCGATTGATTGATTGATTGATTTATTGATGTATACCAGAGTCTGATTGATTTTGTTTCAGATCCGCCCGAGTGGATTATGCCTCCCAGAAGTCCGCTGGCCATTAGAGGAAGTGACGTCACACTTGAGTGCCTCGCTGAGGGTAATCCCCCAGTCAAGTACCAATGGTTCAAGGTTCGTAAAGCTGTAGCTATATATGCTCTGGTGAAGTTCCGTATGACATGACATGTGCTTGCAATGGTTGAAGGGATTTTGTTAGCGTCAGAATTAGCAATAATTATGATGGCGATCGGCTGTTCTTTCCAACGCAGCCCAGCTCTAACTATTGACAGTGTACAGTCCATGATTCATTTAAAACCTGAGTTTTCACAAGGGGCACAATTTTAACGCAACTCTCAAACTGTGTACAACTGTACATGTATGTATATTTTGAAGGATATTAATTTTGAAACCAAACTCAGGGGTATTATAGATAGGCTACGTGCCAACGTCTTGATTGACGCATATAACCCATTTAGTAATAATTATTATAATTAAACTAATTAATATAACTAATTTAAGAGTGTTGTACTGTTCTGTCTTGCAGGAAGTCCTGACATCGAACGGTGTAGTGGAGGAGGAACCTCTTCGAAATGATTTTGATGACGACGATGACGACTACGATAATGATGATGACGACGACGATGGTGATGGTGGTAATAAGAAGGATGATGATGATATTGATCATTATGGTACGGAGACGTTTCCAATCAAGCGCGTGGAGATGTCGGACCAGGGAAGATACATTTGCAGAACATCCAACGGCCTTGGTTCCATCGACGCCTTCTATGACATCACCGTATTAGGTATATATATCATTTCATATATATATATAATTGTTAATTATACAACGGGCCCTATAGTTACAAGTTACAACCAATTGAGACTTCTATTACAGGACTGGTTACTTCAACTTACTTGTGAACATTTTGTGGTCATCCATTTCACTCTCAACTATAGATGTCACCCCACTTAAAATTTCGTTTCTAATGCTAAAGATTCTGTTTTGAATCTCCAAAGATATATTTTTATTTTGCAAACATGATTATTCGTCAATCTGTCTTCATAGATGTGGGCTAATGAATTAAATGCCTTTATTT
The DNA here is from genome assembly GCA_945859605.1 of Lumbricus rubellus. NCBI lineage: Eukaryota > Metazoa > Annelida > Clitellata > Crassiclitellata > Lumbricidae > Lumbricus > Lumbricus rubellus. The sequence goes on along the minus strand of OX243819.1, from coordinate 17,833,652 downwards.
TGTAAACAAGATGTGAAATTTTCCAGAACTCCGATTATATTATCGTCCAAACACTTGTAGAAGGCGGTTAAAGAAGAAGATTTCGGTCCTACATGTGTATAGAGAGTCCTTCAGTTACAACCAACGACCTTTTATCTATAATTATAACTAGACAGAGCTTCATATCTTGTGCTGCCCTGTGGCGTTGAGGCAGCGGATAAAGAGCATGCAACAAGAGTATATATGGGGGTAAGGTGTGGACTGCGGAGCAATGAACAATGATCAAGTCACGTCATTTTGTCTCCCTCTAGCCTTCCTTCATGTCCGCCATTTTCCATATGATTCGTAAACCTTCCCCAAGAGTCTTCAGCTGAAACCACGTGATCACACCGGCCTGCAGGGTTACATCACGCGTCGATAAACGTCATTTCGGTGGCTTTATATCGATCGCAGAGTTTAACCCCTTCGCTGCCGAGATGTCAAGGGTTAAGCAGTGCACCGAGTGCCAACGCATAACACGCAAATGGAAATTTCTTTATTGCTGCAATTATTATGTTGCCACGTTCACTGATGCAATGACCATAATTCGTGATTATGTGAATAAAAATCTAAAGTTTATGCGAACAATGCCGATACTATACCAATTTATTTTGTTATTAGATACCAACCAACTAGTATGCTGGAATGGTATAATATATATATATATATATATATATATATGTACTTGGAGCTGAATTTCGTTCAGAGTAACTGCTGTAGACTGTCGCTATATTTTACCCATGCAGATGCTACTTCCATGACTTTAGTTTAGTATGATGAGCAGCAAAGCAATTCATCGACGCAAAGAGCAGATTTTGATGGAGATTTGATGCCGTAGAAAGGACTTTCTGGCAGTTTTTGCCCGTCTACCTCTCTTGTAACAAACACGACATCGATTTGTTGGCCTGGCATTGCAATATGCCCCAGTTATTTTGTATGGAAATTTTTTTCCAGTTAGGCTAACACGCACTCCGTGTTCCCTTCATCAATGTGGCTGTCATTTAGTCACCAATGGTCGATTCTGGGCTCTTCCAATCATGATCTTGAGATTTCTAAATGCAAATGTATGCTACAATTTATATAGCGACCGTATATAAAATCCTCGACCCTGCTCATTTTACAACGAATTTTATCGGGTGAGAACCTTCACCACCGCTGGTCCGTTTGAAACACCAAGAGAGGAAGCACATGCAGCTAGTGTGGCAGAATGGTGTCAACTGATAATAATTCAAAGGCGATCATCATGTTTCAAAACAAAATCAATTCTCAGATAAGGTTCGGTTGGAGGAGGTCGAGAATTAAGCTTTTCAATATATAATTATATATATGTACAATATACACCGTGATTCAATAAAAACTAAGCCAAAATGTTTTGCATATATCTCTAATACCTGATGACATATCAAGCTAATATTTTCCACATATCTAGAGAAGTGGACCAAGAATATGATCCCAAAATTTCATGAACACAAGTTGAACGGGTAAAAAGATATGAATATTTAAACTTCATATGCCGAAATTTCAGTTTACAAGCAATTTTCTGTCAGATTCAATAAAATGTTTCCTTATTATCTCCAATGCTTGATGATTATTCATTTTAAAAATTTCCAGATTTGTAGAGAATTGAAGTAACAATATGACCCCAACAGCATGGTTTCATTATTTAATTATAAAACATGCTCAAAATGTCCTCCTCCTGCTTGCACGCAAACCTGCAGGCGCTGGCGCCATGCATTGGGAAACGGCATCGTCGATTTTCCTCGGGTCCAGGCCATCTCACACTTCCAACAAGCGTTGCTTCATATCGTTTATATCATGGATTGTTGTCTGCTAGACTCGGTCTTGCGTCATGCACGCTCCACACTTTTAGTCGGCAGGATTCAAATCTGGGCTGTTCGGAGGCCATAATGTGAAAGAAATGAAGTATGGCGTCTCTCTTGTCAGCATTTCGATGGTTTCCTTGGCTCTGTGGGCTGGCGCTATTCTGTTGAAAAAGAAAACAGCCTTCTGGGGCTGATAACAGGTGAAAGATGTTGTGACAGCAGAACATTGCGATAATATACTCCGTTAATTTTACCCCAGGATTCCTGAAGACCAAAATTGGGATCCATCAAGCATCGAAACTGCAACGAACACCATTACAGACTTGCTGAAAACTGAAATTTCTGGAGATGACGTTTAAATATTCATATCTTTCTATTCGTTCAAATATATGACATGATATTTTGAAATCCTATTCTTGGTTCAATTCTCTAAATATCTGGAAAATTTTAGCATGATTAATTATTAGGCATTGAAGATATAAGAAAAACAGTTTGGCTTGCTTTTTATTGAATCTGACAGAAAATTGCTTGTAAACTGCAATTTCTGCATATGAAGTTTAAATATTCATATCTTTTTACCTGTTCAACTTTTTCTCATGAAATTTTGGAATCATATTCTGGATCCACTTCTCTAAATATTGGGAAAATGTTAGCATGATATGTTATCAGGCATTAGAGGTATATGAAAAACCATTTGGCTTAGTTTTTATTGAATCACGGTGTATATATGTATAATTATATATATAATATTATATATATATATAATATATATATATAAATTATATATATATATATATGAATTATATATATATATATAGATCTATCGATCTTTCGCCACCGTTGCTCTTTTGATTGAGTGCCACGTTGAAGGTCCTTGTGTGTGTGTGCTCGACACTGTCTTCAGACCTTTGTTGATATGTCTTGATATGTCTTGATAATATTTATGATGTCGAATCTGGGAATTATGCTGCAGCCATTGGGTTTTGCGAGCCGACATCCTGACGTCTTGTCGGCCGTTATCGAATGGAACCTACTACCAGACCAGCTTGACAGCTGCGGCGTTGGAGTGGGCTTAACACGACAGCTGGGGAGGGCATGCAGGCAATATATGCGAGGAACAGGAAAACCAGGATAGGAATATTTTGATGGCCTGCTACTCTTCGTCAGAATGCTTATTGGTCTCTCTGTTTCCTTTCTCGCTGTTCTTAAGACAGACCAAAGTTGGACTGGGAGCGCTCCTGAGTAGACAACCTTTAAGGGGCGCTATATCAAATTGCTGTAATAGACAAATAAATGAATAAATGAATAAATCTGTCAGTTTTGATAGAGGAACCTGTGGGAGATTACTGTAGAAGGAGATTGCAATTTACAATAGAAGGAGATTACAATAGAAGGAGATTACTGTAGTAGGAGATTACAATAGAAGGAGATTACAATAGAAGGAGATTACAATAGAAGGAGATTACAATAGAAGGAGATTACAATAGAAGGAGATTACAATGGAAGGATATCACAATAGAAGGAGATTACAATAGAAAGAGATTACAATAGAAGGAGATTACAATAGAAAGAGATTACAATGGAAGGAGATTACTAAATTTACAATTCGAAGGAGATTACAATAGAATGAGATTACAATAGAAGGCGATTACAATAGAAGGAGATTACAATAGAAGGAGATTACAATAGAAGGAGATTACAATAGAAGGAGATTACAATAGAAGGAGATTACAATAGAAGGAGATTACAATAGAAGGAGATAACAATAGAAGGAGATTACAATAGAAGGAGATTACAATAGAAGGAGATTACAATAGAAGGAGATTACAATAGAAGTTCTGAGATTACAATAGTTCGTTGTTCGTTGTCTGTAGTTGTTCCGGTCGTGACTGTTCCTAAGCAAACGTTTGTTCTTGAGGGAAAGACGATCGTTTTGACCTGTGAGGCTGATGGAATACCTCCACCTACTGCCACATGGAAACGAAGGAACGAAGATGGAGAAGCAGACATTGATCTCGTGGTAAGTGGAATGGAAGGTGCGGCACCTAGCGATTGAATGTATGAATGGATTAATTAAGGTGGAAGCAGGTCTGTTTTTAAGGAATTTTTACAACTGCACAACTCCTTCTTTCCTTTCCCATCAAGTAGAGTGGAAATCAGTTAACCCTTTAATGCCGGAGGGTATAGGATTTCCCTACCATTTACAATCGTCTCGGCATTAAAGGGTTAAACGAATCTCGGTAAGATTGCGTTCGACTCTAGATAGACAAAATAGGAGATCTGAGACTGTTTGTTTATTTTGAGGATGGCGATGATGACCTGAATGTGAACATATCGGAGGGTGGAGGAATGGCTCATCTTTGGCTGCACAACGCTAACCGTAAGAGACACAGTGGAAAGTACACATGCTATGCCAACAACAGCGCAGGATTCGACTCCAAGGATGTCGACGTCGTTGTCGAAAGTAGGCCTAAGTGACATGTAGTTTTTAACCAGATCAGAGTCGGATAGGTGTTGTTGGTGTTGTGGGTGGTGGTGGTGTTGGCGGTAGTGGTGTTGGGGGTAGTGGTGGTGTTGGTGTTGGCAGTGGTGGTGTTGATAATGATGGTGTGGGCGGTGGTGTTAGCGGTGTTATTGCTGGTAGTGGTGGCGTTGGTGTTGGCGGTGTTGGTGTTGGGGGTGTTGGTGTTGTTGTTAGCGGTGGTGGTGCTGACGATGGTGTTGGTATTGGTGATAGCGTTGGTGTTACTGTTTGCGGTGGTGGTGGCGGTGATGGTGATTGCGGTAGTGGTGGCGGCGGTGGTGATAATGACATTGCTGCAACTGTTTTCAGGAGTGATGAGAATGATAATATTGTAGTCCGTAGACACATTGATAAATTATGTTTTTTCTTCATAATGACGAAAGTATTAATGTAGCTTCTGCTTCTGCTGCTGCTGTTACCATGGTAACGATGAAGGTGATTATTTCGTTGGCGATGATGATGTTGATGATAATGACGACAACGACGACTATGATAATAAATATGGCTCGACGACAACGACGACAACGATTATAATGATAAAGGTGGAGAAGACGACTTCGATGATGACATTGCATTGCGTGTTATTATTTATCGTTGAGTCGTGCTTGTCCATGCATCTTCCAGCTCTTCCTGAGGCGTTCCTAAGCAACACTGAGCTCGTGGGATGGCGTGGGGAGCGTCGCAACGTCACGTGCCTAGCAACGGGACTTCCGTTGCCAACGATCGTCTGGTTGCATGATGGGAAGTACGTCAGCAGCTCCAATCATCATGTGCAGACGACAACGATCAGAGATGCTGAGAACGTTACCAGCATCCTAGAGGTACAATGTAGGCCTATACATGTAGGCCTATGCATCTTTGTATACATGTATCCCCAAAATCAAAAATCAAAATCAAAATAAATATAAAAATATTAAAAAAACACACAAAAATTAAATCTTTGCATCTTTGTATACATGTATGCATGTTTGTATACATGTATGCATCTTTGTATACATGTATGCATCTTTGTATACGTGTATGCATCTTTGTATACATGCGTGCATCTTTGTATACATGTATGCATCTTTGTATACATGCGTGCATCTTTGTATACTCGTATGCATCTTTGTATACGTGTATGCATCTTTGTATACATGTGTGCATCTTTGTATACATGTATGCATCTTTGTATACATGCGTGCATCTTTGTATACATGTATGCATCTTTGTATACGTGTATGCATCTTTGTATACATGTATGCATCTTTGTATACATGTATGCATCTTTGTATACATGTATGCATCTTTGTATACATGTGTGCATCTTTGTATACGTGTATGCATATTTGTATACGTGTATGCATCTTTGTATACGTGTATGCAGGCTATGCATCTTTATATAAATGTATGCATCTTTGTATGCATGTATGCATCTTTGTATGCATGTATGAATCTTTGTATGCATTTATGCATCTTTGTATACATGCGTGCATCTTTGTATATATGCATGTACGCATCTTTGCATACATGCACTATTATGTTTGCCTTCACAATTAAGTGTAAGATAATATCTTATAGCATATTATATTATTGTAGGGGACGCGACAAATAATAACTCCAGAGAGGTAAGGGCGAGGTGGGGCTTGATGGGATGGGGTGTGGCGGGGTGGCGTGGACGGAAGGGGGCGAAGTGAGGCGGAAATGGGGAGGTGTCTGAGTGCGGAAGATGCGGGGGTGGGCGAGGGTAAGGGGAGTCCGGAGCAGGGTGGGGGCGAAAACCGAATAAATACAATAAATGTCATGCATGGTTATTGACTTCTTGTCTGTGTTTTAGATCAAACTGGACGATGATCTGGATTATCTCTTTGGCAACTATTCATGCGTCGCGAAAAACGTTCACGATCACGTGACGCGAGATTTTCAACTTCGACGAGCGTGTACGTCATATCCGCTTCAACATGCGTCATCAAACTTCTGATTTATTGATTTTGGTTGATTGACTGAATTGCTGATTGTTTGATTGACTGGATTATTGATTGGTTGATTGACTGAATTATTGATTGGTTGATTGACTGAATTGTTGATTGGTTGATTGACTGAATTATTGATTGGTTGATTGACTGAATTATTGATTGGTTGATTGACTGAATTATTGATTGGTTGATTGACTGAATTATTGGTTTGTTGATTTACTAAATTATTGATTGGTTGATTGACTGAATTATTGATTGGTTGATTGACTGAATTATTGGTTTGTTGATTGACTGAATTATTGATTGGTTGATTGACTGAATTATTGATTGGTTGATTGACTGAATTATTGGTTTGTTGATTGACTGAATTATTGATTGGTTGATTGACTGAATTATTGATTGGTTGACTGACTGAATTATTGATTGGTTGATTGACTGAATTGTTGATTGGTTGATTGATTCGCTGACTTAATTAATTAAAAATGAATGAATGGATGGATGAAAAATGTGAATGAATCATGATAGAATGACTGAATGCAAAATAGAACTAATGAGCGGATCAATAATTATAATTGGCCAAAATCAACTGATGATTAGTTGAACTGCCTTTGGATGAACCAATCAGTGACGAGGTCGATTAATGACCTTTGACCTATATTATAACTTGAACCAATAAGCGGGTTCGACATCTCAATTACCTATGACCTATATTGCAGGTCAAGTCTACTGAAAGTGCAGTTATTGCATTAAACAATAAACATATCAGGGCTGTTTTAAAGGAATTTTTAGAACTGTAGGCTACATTGTACAACACCTTCTTTCCTTTCCCATCCTCCATGGTAAATTACTTCAAATCGGAGGACAATGAGCTATTTTTTTAGCTAGTTTTAACTGTAAGGAAGTGCTTCTACAACTAGGGTTGCCAGGCGTCCGGTAATGAACCGGACAGTCCGGTATTTGCACAATCTGTCCGGTTAGAAATTTCAGGCATTACCGGACATGGTGGTGTCCGGTAAATTATTATTGCTAGCAACAAGTGTTGAGGTGTAATTTCTTGTGTCCATAAATAGACATCTGTTTGCGATTTTCCAAATATATTGCCGTTTTTCTACCTCTTCAAATGCAGTCAGCTTGAGGTACGTGGTATATAGGTAGGCCAATACACAGACAGATAAATGAATATGCCATTGCTTAATGTGGCTGGATACACAAGTAGGTTATATATATATATATATATATATATATATATATATCTGGAGACAAGCCAGGCTAAACCAACCGTTCAACCGTACACTTAATTATAAGTTATCCGATAGGCCTATAGGTCTACCCGCTCTACCAGTATGATGAATGTCACTGATCCTGTGCTCCAGATGTCTTCAATTAGTCGTACCCTGCTTATTATGATCCCTCCCAACATATTATATAGTATGTTACCGGTTCTTAGTCCTCCCCGAGCAGATCTGCATATCCAATCCACTCCCCTTATCTCTTCCCATCGCCAACTGCTGGCCGGCCGCCTCCTCTCACCTTCCCAAGACTTATCCAAACATCACAAGCCTCAGAATTATGGTGGCATCTCTCATCAGACTATTAATCTCCCACGCACAATCAGCTTTTCATGCATGACGAGTTTACGACAGGGTTGCAGCATATCAAATTTCTAGCCGTTGCATTCTAGATAGGCCAACGGACTTCCCATAAGCAAAATCACGGAAGACACTTTTTATCTAACCTACATGTTCGTTATATATATATATATATTATATATATAAACATAGTCCGGTAATTTACTCAAGGCTGCCTGGCAACCCTATCTACAACTGCACAAATCCATTTAGAATTGCACATTTTGTGTACAACTGCACGCTAAAAAAGCCCTGAAACATATTTAATAGAATATTAATGGTCTAGAATAAACGAAATTGCTAAGTTTTTTTAATTGATTGTAACTGTCAAAACTTCGCAAACTCACGAGTCACGATTCGCGCGTTGCGTGTTTACAATCTTCGAAGAATTGACCGTTAGAGGCGCGCCACATGCACTGCGCACGCGCACACGACATATCGATCAATGCCGGTTATTGATAATGATGTTCGCACGACTGATCGATTTACGGATCAACTTGAGATCGATGAAGTTATTCATTGATTGATTGATTGATCATTTGATTGGTTAACGATCCATTGATCGATTAGTTGATTGATTGATTGATCCATTTTTTGCTTGATTGAAAGATTGATCGATTGATTGATCAATTGATTGATTGATCAATTGATTGGTCATCGATCCATTGATCGATTAGTTGATTGATTGATCCATTGATCAATTAGTTGATTGATTGATCGATCCATTGATCCATTGATTGATTGATCGATATATAGATCGACTGGTTGATCGATTGATTGATCCATTGATCATTTGGTTGATTTATTTATTTATTGATTGATTGTTCCATTGATTGATTGATGGATCCATTGATCGACGGATTGATTGATCGATTTCTGCTTATTAATAGACCCGCCTGAGGCTCCGCGGAACATCACCATATTGGAAGAGACTGCCAACTCCATCACTCTGTCAGCCTCCTCTTCCTCCTCCTCTTCATCATCATCATCATCATCGGGACCTGGAGCACCATCCTCCTCCTCTTCCTCCTCTTCCTCCTCCTCCTCGTCCTCCTCATCCCTGGCTCCAACGACTTGGATTCTCATCTACCAGAAGACGTCCGGCTCCATGAAACCTGGACCGCCGATCAGTCTGCTCTACGACGTGGGTGAGCAGGCGCTTTAGAAGCTATGTCTCTAGTAGTCTAGTTAGACTGCATGGGACTGCGACGTCTGTCAAAGGGGGATGGCATTGGGGAGTTGTGGTGGGAGAACGAGTTATCACGGTGAATAGAAATGTGGGTTAACTTAACATAGACCCCTACAAGATATTAATTTACAGTTTTGAGTGACTCATGAGTATCTTAAATATAAGGTTGGGGCGCGGTTGGGTATAGCGGTGGATTCGGTAGCTTGGAGCCTAAGGGTTCCTGGTTCGGATCCACCTCAAGCCGCCGCGTAGGGACCATGAACAAGTCCTTCACACCTGCAATTGCTCGTGCACATTTTTTCTTCGTGAAACTCCGATGCCGTGTCCGCGAGGCACCCGGAAGCGCCTCTGATTAGAGAGATATTCAAGGGGCGCTATATCAAATGCGAGAAATAAAATATAGAATATATATATATATATATATATAAGTCGTGTTGCTTTCCCATTCCAGGTAGGTTGGGTTAGACACGCTATTGGCTGAGGTCTACTTACTTACTTACTTACTCACTGACTTTCTTGCTCTTAATTAATGAACATCAATTCCGTTTAAGCAATAAACAGTCTCCAGCTGTGGCACGCTGTGCACGCTTCTGTGAGACACGAATATTAATGGAGTCTAGATGTAACATATTGACTTTATAATTATTGTTATTGATGCACTGTTTACTGTGCTTAGAAATGCTAAGTGAATGTATGAATGTGTTGGATGGATTGGATGGATGGATAGATGGATAGATGGATGGATGGATGGATGGATAGATGGATGAATGGATGGATAGATGGATGGATGGATGGATGGATGGATAGATGGATGAATGGATGGATGGATGGATGGATAGATGGATGAATGGATGGATGGATGGGTGGATGAGATGCTTTACTCAAATGATGAGCGATTAGGCGACTGGAACATTGAGTGAGTGAGTGAGTGAGTGACCAGGATATGGAGAAGGAAACAGAGGCACACACTGAGAGAGACAGACACACGGAGGGGCGGCGTCAGGGTTAAAGAGTGACAGGGAGAGAAATGCAAAAAATAAAGCTGGGAGGAGAGGGCAAGGGAAGCCTGGGAAGGTGACGAGGGAGGAATAGTGAATGGAGGGAGGAATGGAGGTGGGAAGAGGGAAAGGCCGGGGAGAAGATGGATTGAAGAGAAGGAGGAGGGCAGAACGGGGGAATGAGAGGGAAGAGGAGATGGTAACAGGACATTTACCCCCGGACAATTACCCCCGGACAATTAGACACTGCAGCTATTATAGAGGATTGATTGCTTAATAAATGGTATTTGATTTGATTTGATTGCTGCTTTTTTATATGAAGTCCTTCGATTGATTTCTGTATCGAACTAGCATTTGGTTGATTGTTTAATTGATTGTTTAATTGAATGATTTTTAATTGATTGTTTAATTGATTGATTGTTTATTTGATTGATTGTTTAATTGACTGATTTTTAATTGATTAATTGTTTAATTGATTGATTGATTGTTTAATTGGTTGATTGATTGTTTAATTGACTGATTTTTAATTGATTGATTGTTTAATTGATTAATTGTTTAATTGATTGATTGTTCAATTGATTGATTGATTAATTAATTGATTGGTCGATTGATTGATTGATTGATTGATTGATTGATTGATTGATTGATTGATTGATTGATTGATGGTTTGCAGGACCTAGCATCACCGTAGTTAACTTGGATGCGGATACAGCGTATACGATGTCTCTGTCGGCTGCTAACGCTGCTGGCATCGGTCCATCCGTCAAGTTTCAGGCGAAAACAACATCTCAAGGTGAATGTCAATAATTATTATTATCAATAATTATATGTCAATGCATCGACCAATATAAGTCACAGATGATCAGCCGTTATAAACATATCATCATTCATATACGATTCTAACTTCAGTTGGTTAATCAATATGTCAACTATTCTTTCTTGTAATCAGCCAGTCAGTCAGTGAGTCAGTGAGTCAGCCAGTCAACCAGTCAGTCAGTCAGCGACAGCCAGTCAGTAAGTAAGTCAGTCAGTCAATTCAGTCAGTTGCTTAGTCACTCAATGCGATCCAATCCAATAAGAAAAGGATGATGTTAGACGAAGTGAACGTTTACCTTACCTTACGTTACAATGTCATAGAACCTTACCTTACGTTACATGTACGTTACAATGTCATAGAACCTTACCTTACCTTACGTTACAACGTCATAGAACCTCTCCTTACCTTACGTTACAACGTCATAGAACTGTACCTTACGTTACAACATCACATGTTACGTTGTAGTCGTTGCTGCCAAGTACCCTGCAACGGACGACGAAAGCGGCGACTTCCAGGGTGACGACGGTGGTCGTGCAATGGACGCCTCCCTCCAGGGAGACGCAGTCGCCTCCGAGAAGGACCTTCTGCTCGAGAGAACCCTCCTGTCCGACTGGGGCGGCATCTCCATCGGGCTCGTCATCGGCATCGCCGTCATGCTTGCCGTCGTCGTCGTCACCGTGTCCGGTGCGATAGTCCGGACGCAGCGGGGCGTGACTGCACGCCGTGCGGTCATGACGGTCGTCAAGGATGGCGGAGGATCAACGGCGATCAAGGTCAGCGAGTGCAAGGACATCGACAGCCTCAAGGTGGAGACGAACAGACCGAAGACGTCCGTCGGACCGATCCCCGGTGATCGATACGGATCGCTGGGATCACGGAAGAACTCCCGGGTGAAGGAGGGGTCGGTGGGGGTTGGTGCGTCGCCGGTGATGGCCAGGGCAGGAGGGGTTGCGTCCCCGGGAGTCGTGAGAGCGGCGGCTGTGGTAGGGGTAGTGCCCGTGGATGGATTGGGGAACAGCGCGCAGAGTCAGGCGTGGCAGAACATGCTGTTGAAGGCGGAGGCTGAGGCAAGGGACGAGGCGTTGCTGAAGGAGTTGGAGGCACAAGGTGTCGTCGGTGAGCTGCCCCATCCACCGCCTGAGCTGCTGCTGCGGGAGAAGGCGGAGACGGGCGCTGAGGTGGATGAAGGGGAGGAGGGCGGAGAGCAGGATGAGGAGGAGGAAGTGGACGAGGTGTTTGGAGAGGATGACAACGCATCGAGGACCAAGGAGGATGGTGATCTATCGGAGGAGGAGGATGGCATGAGTCTTAACAGCGATGATGATGATGATCCTCCAAAGGCTCCTCCGCAGTTCGAAGGAAAATCATTCCTCCAGTACTGACCATCGATGGCTTCACGCATCGATCCATCTACCCTTTCTAAAATTAATTAACTGGAACCGCGACTAAAGGACTTTAAACACATTCTTACAAATTGACTGCCATGAAAATACAAGCAGTCTCACACATTCAGAAGCTAATATTATAGAAGCCGTATTATATCTCCGGTTGAATGGTGTTCTGAGCATTTTTTAAATCTTGAATCGTGCGTGTCTTTAGGGCCTACAACTCCCTTTTGGGCTCGTTCAAGGGCCAAATCGATAAAAAATCTCAAAAATTCTTTATTTGAAAGTAAATTACTCTTGGCCATCGTCAAAATAACAATTGTCAGACAGCTTTTTTGCGTGCAACCAATGATATTGCCGCCATCACTCTCTGAAGAACATGAAGAAGAAAAACTTCTGAAAAATAGCCATGACTTTGGTTGTAAGTTTTTGCATCTTCGAAATGGTTTGAACTTTGACGTTGGACTAACGATTCTCCAGTGACGATGCCACAAGACGATCACTTCGGATTACAGTTACAGGAGAAGGAAGGAATAATAATTCGTCATTTGTGATGCATCACTGTTTGCTGTGACCTCTATTATAATTAACTCTAATTAATTGACGTTCGATCTGTCCTAATTGATGTTGATGTGTAACAGATGTGTCATTTAAGTATAACGCCTTGTTGAACTGATCATTTTCTCCGTGCAAATGTTTAACTGTAGCCTACAATTATGGTTACACTAAATCGTGTTGTCTATGAAAATGTCGTTGAGCTGAGGATTTTTTCCCAACAATCCGACCCTTTAATCAACATGGTTATTGTCAGTGGCGGAGCCAGAACTCTTTCAAGGGGGAGGACTTTTTCATCCGCCAAAAAGTTGATGACCTTTTTTTTAATCCTCCACCAAAAACCCAAACGGGGAGCCACGTGCAATGCAATTTTCTTTATGGGGGGGGGGGCAATATGCCATGACACCACTATTACTATTACTAATTTCAAACCTCAAGAGGGGGCCCACGTCCCATGGCAATTTTAAATGGGGGGGATGGCCGGATTGGCCCCCCTCTGGATCCGCCCCTGGTTATTGTGTGCATGTGTAAAGACCTCATCCTATTGCCGTCTGACCATGGGCGCCCGCATATATTTTTTCAGGAGGTGGCAAGCATCCAAGCGTGATGGTCGCGGTTAAAAAATTCAGCAGGAGCTTACAAAATGCAGGGCATTGAATTTAGAACATTGGTACTTTTTATGGGGCTTGTAAATGATAATGTCTAAATGATAATGTCTAAATGATAATGTCTAAATGATAATGTCTAAATGATAATGTCTAAATGATAATGTCTAAATGATAATGTCTAAATGATAATGTCTAAATGATAATGTCTAAATGATAATGTCTAAATGATAATGTCTAAATGATAATGTCTAAATGATAATGTCTAAATGATAATGTCTAAATGATAATGTCTAAATGATAATGTCTAAATGATAATGTCTAAATGATAATGTCTAAATGATAATGTCTAAATGATAAAGTCTTAATGATAATGTCTAAATGATAATGTCTAAATGATAATGTCTAAATGATAATATCTAAATGATAATGTCTAAATGATAATGTCTAAATGATAATGTCTAAGTTTCACTCTGTACCGTATGTCATTAGAATCATTAGTGCTTTAGTGCAAAGAAATTTACAAACCAAAGAGTCGTGATTAAAATTGGGTACCATTTTTCCAGGAGTAAAGTGTCACTCTCAGCATGCGTGTGCGGGCGCCCGTATAATATAATATGCGTGTGATTATGTGGATTATTATTGTGACAATCTGTTTCTATGTCGTTCCATATTACGGTGTGTGTGTGTGTGTGTGTCACGGTGTGTGTCTCTCTGTCGGTCGGACTTGACCAAAATTTTACATTTCTTCAGTTTCACTTTTATCAGTTGTGAACTATTCGCGAATCTTCCTCATTCCCAACCATGCTGCTGCTGCTGCTGCTGCTGCAGACACTTGCCATATTGTGTTGATGACTGATTGCCGTATGTTGCTGACTGATTGCCACATGTTGCTGGCTAAGTGCCATATATTACTGGCTAATTGCCATATATTGTTGGACATGTTGCTGGCTAATTGCCATAATTATATCACTTGCTAATTGCTATATATTGTTGGACATATTGCTGGCTAATTGCCATACATAACTGGCTAATTGCTATATATTGCTGGACATATTGCTGGCTAATTGCCATTATATATAATGTTGATGACTAATTGCCATATATTTCTGGCTAATTGACATGTGCTCTGAACAGAATTGTCCAGCTGACAACGTAAAAAGTGTTTGATGAATTGTCATGTTCTAGTTCGAGTCTCATGTTGTTCTCGTCGAAAGGACCTGAACTATTCAATGACAGTGTTCTGCAGCACAATTTGTGGGGTGCAGTGGTTCATGGGTATGTTCGGTGCCTTGGAGCCGTAAGGTTGCGGGTTCGAATCCACCTCAAGCCACCACACCACGTATTGTATTGACCCTGAACAAGTACTTCCTTCGTAATTGCTCATGCGCTTCGGCGTGAAATTCTGATTCAGTGTCCGAGGTGTAGTCGGGAGCGCCTCTGAGTAATAATCTTGAAGTGGCGCTATAGCAAATGCTCATCATGCATGCATTCACACATAGTTGTTGTTGTGTGTAGGCCTATAAAAAAGGCCCTATATGAATGTAGGGAATAAATAACTAAACCTGCCATGCGAAGTAGACAAGTTGTCTTGAACTTTGGGCATAATTATTGCCTCGTTCTTTGAGGGACTTGCCATGGACGACTACTATACAGCTTGCCATGTGCTTGTGACATTTTCTTAATAGGTAAAGATATATCGAGAAGATGTCCAATGTGTTGTCGCATGCGGTTGTGTTCCATATCCAGAAGTCTTTTTCATTCGTCATAATTTTATGCCACGTATTAAATTAATTAGTTAATTAGTTTTACGGTTGTATACAGATTTTTCTTTGTTGTCGATTTACTTCCGTTAGACTACTTCCGGTCACGTGACTCAAGCCATCTCAAGCAAAACAGTCAGGTCAATTTTTAGAACTGCACATTGCACAACCCCTTCTTTCCTTTCAAATCCTCCGCGGTAAATTACCTCAGATCGAAGGAAAACGACCATTTTTGCTATAGTTTTAGCTGTGCAGAAGTGCCTCTACAACTGCACAAATCCATTTAGAACTGCACATTTTGTGTACACCTGCACGTTAAAAAAGCCCTGAAAACAGTAACGGAGTTGCCACTATTAACGCATTCCACTGTTAGCGGTGGTTATGTTTGCATAGCGTTGCAGAAATTCATGTAAACTATCCTAATCTAAACCTAGACTGATTTAGCAATCCAAACCCAAGTTTCTTCGCCCAGATCTTTACGCCTTAAATTAATCTATTTTATTTCGGAGAACACCGAACAATTCGAAATTGATACTGATTTTTACAGAATAACCTTTAAATGTTTAAGCATCACATGTGTTGTCGTTATTATCATATCATTTTGATTGCCTTTATTTGCTGCCGTCTCACTCGCTGTTTTAAATTGAGTGTATACATAATGTTGATTTTATTTTATTTTATTGAATTTTATTTTTTCAATCTTTTGAAATGTGCAGCATGTTGATCATACCCTCATTTGTTCCTGCAGTCCGCCCTTGGGTTGGCCAGTGTTTTATGAAGCACCATTTGATGGTTGAAAAGATAATGCAACATTCCATGGTTGAAAAGATAATGCACCATTCCATGATTTAAAAGATAATGCGACATTCCATGGGTGAAAAGATAATGCAACGTTCTATGGTTGAAAAGATAATGCACCATTCCATGATTTAAAAGATAATGCGACATTCCATGGGTGAAAAGATAATGCAACGTTCTATGGTTGAAAAGATAATGCAACATTCCATGGTTGAAAAGATAATGAACCATTCTATGGTTGAAAAGATAATGCAACATTCCATGGTTGAAAAGATAATGCAACATTCCATGGTTGAAAAGATAATGCACCATTCCATGGGTGAAAAGATAATCAGCAACAATGCTGAAACATAATTATTACCTTCATTTCCTGTACTTGAGCTCCCCATCACACCGACAAAGATAGGAATTGGGGTAGCATATACTTTGTAATTCAAAGGGCATAATGATAGACATCAAGTGTGAATATGTTTTCGTCATATCATCGTCAAGTAGCAGGAGAATGTAGCGCTAGATAGATGTGAATGCATTTGTTTTAAAGTTTTGTGGTCTTACGAACTGATCTTGTTGAGCTGTTTTAATGCTTACAGTACCTTACTGTTTTATCGCTCGCAATTACGGGAGATTTTGAAGACAGGGTTAATTCACTGACTTTTGTTAATTATTTTAGTATTTAATTCAATGTCTTGAAGCTGATACGTTGTTCTGTATGTATATAATAATTATATGTGCTGCTTATATACCTTCGTAAAGATACGGATATCTGTTATTAATTATCGTTCGTGTTTTTATTTATTTATTATTAATTTCTGTTTTTTGTTGGTTCTCGAGGAACATGTAATACTCGGAAGATTAAATATGATTAAGTGACATCATTGATATTTCTAAATGCGAACATATTCTTTTTGATTATTACTATATATTATTAGTCTTTTTCATTTGTAGACAATAGTATTGTATGTGTTCTTGTATTTGAAAAAATAGCTTTATTCCGGTTTAGCCTAAGATTAATGAAGAAGGAAGTATAACGTGTTTCGTAATCAATGGTTGTGAACTCTTCTGGACTTTATTTCATGCGTGGCACTATTCATTTTCATTCATTCATTCATTCATTCATTCGGACATTTATATAGCGCTCTTTCAAGTAAAAGAAACTATTCAGAGGCGCTCCCGACTCCAGAGCGCCCCAAAAGAACAGTTTAAAGTTTAGTAAGGAACGATCCTGGTAGAGTCTTAGGGTGTAGGCGCAGCTCAAAAGAAAGGCCATTCCAGACCAATGGACCAACCACAGAAAAGGCTCGATTCTTCATGGTAGCAATACGAGCAAAAGAAACCACGAGGACTCCAAATCAGCAGAGCGCAGCTGACAATGTCTCACCCCACCCCCCCCCCCCCGACTCTCTCCACCGGTCTGTCCTAACTGGCCTGTGCATGTCTGCTCCACATCATGACATATAGAAGCACCTGGGTCGATATGGCACTTGTGTCATAGTTTTTGCGGATTTCAATCGTCTTGGTCCTTTACTGCCAGTGTATCGCAACCCATCCATGTCCTTTCGATTTTAAATTCCTTCAACAGCTATGCGCTGCCATGCGCTGCTACAAACGCAAAGAAAATTAATGTCTGGCAGCAAGACAGTCGTTTCTTTGCGTCATGTTGGAGAGTTGTTTGACTTCACGTCGACGAATGAATTTAACTTTAGACCAAGTTTCCAATAGGCCTACGTTATATGGCTTACTCTGCTTCTAGGAGTACCTGTTTTGCGTTAAATTTCCCGGAAAGATTTGCTTGTAAGTTGTAGGGCCTACCCGGGTCATACTATTATTATTAACACTATATCACTACCATTACTATTATTATTACTACCACTGCCACTAACACTATATACCACTACCACCACACTACCCCTACCACAATCACCACCACCAGCCCACCACCGACGACGCGCCGCCGCCACCGCCGCCACTATAACTGCTACTATTATTATTACTACAACTACCACTGTCAATATTATTACCACTACCACCACCACTACCACCACAACTGCTACTACTACTACTACTACTACTACTACTACTACTACTACTACTACTACTACTACTACTACTACCACTACCACCACCACCACCACCACCACCACCACCACCACCACCACCACCACCACCACCACCACCACCACCACCACCACCACCACCCCCACCACCACCACCACCACCACCACCACTACCACCACCACTACCACTACAACTGCTACTGCTACTATTGCAGCTGTTGCAGGCTTGCAGCTGCTGCTACTGCTAATACTAGTATTAGTAGCAGCGGTCTTCAGCTTAAATGATACCGAATATTGCTCTCTGTTATGTTAAAACTGTTGAATTATTCGCTAGTCGGCAGCACTTTATGCATGCAGATCTTTAATAGTCGTACGCCCTGGCTGTACAATACATTGAATACACACTGTATATTATACATGTAGGTTGAGCTTACAGTTTCTCAGGCGTCAAATTTAAATTTCTCCTCACACCCTGACTGACCTTTAGATGATTTAATTTTCACCCTTCTTTCATCCGATGTAATTAATTAGCAAGCCAGAGCTACAATAGGGCTATATTAAACAACCACTTAATTAAGGATTAACCCGATGACCTGATATAATTAAGAAAATCCCGAGAATTGTCGTGCAAACGAATGATGCTTATTCGATGACGGCGCTCCATAAATCATAAGCGTTGATGAAATATTATAAATAATCAGACAATGTTTGATTAGATTAGTTTATTGGTGCATCTGCAACTCTGCATGCATGGAGACATTGGAGTGGTACTGGTTTATTAAAATTTAGCTGTAGATCTATGGACATTATAGCAGAGTTATCTGGTTATTGAATTCAATGCGAAAACAACATGCATATTATCTGTCTCCATGCTGCATGACCCCGCACTTGCGGTCCACCCATTGATCTATAGATATCTGTCCCTCCAAATTAAGTATACCTGCATACTGTATACATAGAGCCGACCCTCAGTCTGCACCCAAATCCAAATTTAGATCTGTCTCTTTGACATGTATACAGTCTTCATTGCTCTTCTTCTGCAACTCCATTCCTCCATTCGTCCGTTTGTCCCTCCGTCTTTCTGTCCTTTCCTTCCGTTCGTTCGTCCGTCTGTCCGCTCTTCCATCAGTCCCTTTATTCTTTTCCTATGTCTGTCTCCCGACCCTTCTTCCTTCCGTCTGCCTGTCTGTCTTTCCGTCCATCTTTCCGTCCTTCCATCCGTCCATCCGTCCCTCTCCCCATTACTTCCATCCTCTCAGATTCCCTCTGATCTGCCTCTCTCCATGCATCCGCCCGGCTCTTCCTTCCTCCATCCCTCCTCCGTTTCCTGTGGGGTCCGCCTCCTCGCAGTATACACTTCCATATCCCTCTCCAGTCTCCACCCTATACATCATCCCATGCACCCTCAATGTCCCTCTCTTCTTCCTCTCCCGTCTTCCTTCCTTCCCTCCTTCCTCTTTCTCTCCGTCATGCATCCATCGCTGAACGTCTCGTGTCAGCGTTGACGTCACTGCTGCTGCTGCCGAACAAATTGCCGATGATGACCGATAATTGCCGAAGAATCCGGCGATTCCACTTCACCGTCTCATCACATGTACTGCAATTACAACCTCATCCATCTATCCGTCCATATATATATATATATATATATATATATATGTATGATCATAATATATGATATATAATTATATATAATATATATATACAGGGTGGCTCAAAAAAAATACCCCACCGGATAAAATGCAATATCTTCGCAACCCATTGACATTTTTCTACGAAAATTTCCCAATTTGTAGGGGAATGAATTTCCAACAATCCCTGAAAGTTTCAATTTAACATTTTCATGTTTGCAAAAGTTACAGCTGTTTAAACTTTCAATTCGGTTTTTTCGAATTTCCGCGGAAAAATGAACGTCATTTGTTGATTTCCATGTCAAATAATATCACCTTTCACTGCCACCTCAGAAATCCGTTTTACAGTTTGTCGTAAAGTATGATGGGAATGTCCATTCCCTGCTTTAATACGAGCTCGAATTTTTTTGGTGAAACTCGGTATGGGCTTGTTGATCGACTCCTCCGGCAACTGATCCCACATTACCAGCAAGATTTCCTTCAGCCAGCCAATGTTCTCCAAGTTAGGATACCATTGAAGACTGCAGGTATGTCCTAACATGTGGTTTTATTTTCCAGCTGGACGATGCGCCTGCTTGCTCGCACGGCAGAGTTGACTATGATGATGCCATCTAATTGCCATCAACTGCGGTAAATTTATTGGCTCAGCTGAATGACCATCAAACTCGCCAGACCTTAACTCTTTTGTTTATTACGACTGGGAAGCTATGCTGGAACGATGCAAGACATTTCATCCCAAGTTGGAGAACATTGGCTAACCGAAGGAAGTCTTTCTGCTAATGTGGGATCAGTTGCCGTATGACTCGATCAACAAGGCCATACTGAGCTTCACAAAAATAATTTGATCTCGAGTTAAAGCAGGGAGTGGACACTCCCATCATACTTTACGATAAACTGTAAAACGGATTTCTGCGGTCGTGGTGAAAGTGATATCATTTGACATGGAAATCTACAAGTGACGCTAACTTTTTCGCGGATTCGAAAAAACGGAATTGAAAGTTTAAACAGCTGTAACTTTTGCAAACATGAAAATTTTAAATTGAAACTTTCAGGGAATGTTGAAAATTCATTCCCCTACAAATTGGGAAATTTTCGTCGTAAAATGTCAATGGGTTGCAAAGATATTGCATTTTATCCGGTGGGGTATTTTTTTTTGAGCCACCCTGTATATCCATCTATCCACCTATCCAGGTATATATATATATTATATATAATTATATATCATATATTATGATCATACATATATATATATATATATATATATAAATGATTATACATGCAACCGAATTGTATAATTATACAGATCTGTATATCTATGTGTGTATATATAAAATTTTTATATATGCACAGTACGAATACTGTACATTGCACACGTATACCATCATAAAATATATATATTATATGCAATAAATCATGAACAATTTCGTGGATTGATATATGACTTTTTGTATGACCTATGCATTTATGGCGATGAAGTTTTAACTACAAGCCATAGATCTATAGGCAATTAAAAGAGAGTATATAATAAAACTTATTATATACGTGTATATTATATTTAACATGATGAATTTCTGTCTGTTATATACATTACCGGTATATCTCTACACACGCACACAAACACACACGCGCGCGCACGCACACACGCACACACACACACACGCACACACGCGCACACACACACACACACACACACATACATATATATATATATATATATATATATATATATATATATATATTTTTTTGAGGCCTTAAGAGCATCGAAATAAGCTTATAATTATATAGGCCTACATATCATGATCGAAACATCTGTGACGTGTGGAACGCATACATGTATGTGTATACTATATGCTATTTATTTGCATATTTAATATTTATGTGATGTTGTCCGTATATGTATATATATATATATGTAACTATATATGAAGCGCGGGAAAGCGTGCGCGTGCGCGAGCCCGGGGCGTGCGTGTGCGCATGCGCATGCGCATGGCCATATATTTCGCACCGGAAGTAAGTGCCAGGTTCTGTCGAGCGAAGGAAACTGAAGAAAAAGAGAAGGATGCAGGGAAGAGACGAGAAAGCCATGCCAGCTATACTCGGGAAGAGACAGATGCGAGGTGGAGACGGAAAAGGAATTAAGGGGAAGAGTACACATACACATATATACATGTTTACCTGTAAAGAGAAGGTGGCATGCAATGCATGCATGCATGCATTGTGCATAGGCCTCTACACACACACACGCAGTCACACACACGTGCACATGTGCACATGCACGATGCCCGGAAGGGTGGGTGAACGAACGAAATCGGACGAATGTAACAGGATGATGCCTGTATACATGCATATACACGGTCGTGTGGCGGATATTTGAAGAGGTGCATGTAGGCCTACACTGCAGGCATCGGGAGGCATGTATACGTATAACGAAGGAACGGATGGAGGAGAGGTGGAGCGGAAACGGATGAGCAAGCAGCGTCATATTATATATATTCGAAGAGGATGGCGCTTGAGTCGAAGCCTCGAAGGAGCGTCTCCCATCTCAAAGACCCCTCTGTATACACGACTGATGCACATGAAGAATCTGCAGGGTGATAGACATTTCCTGCCATGGACAGAAGTCATGATGGCATATATGCTATCTACCGATGGTGATGACGATGACGATGATGATGATAGTGATGGTGGTGGTGGTGGTGGTGGTGGTGGTGGTGGTGGTGGTGGTGGTGGTGGTGGTGGTAGTGGTGGTGATGATGGTGGTGGTGGTGGTGGTGATGAAGATATTGATAAACCTTCCTGAACAGGAGTGATGATGATGACTAAGGATGATGATGATGATGATGATGGTGATGGTGATGATGATGATGATGATGATGGTGGTGGTGTCTGATGGTGGTGGTGTCTCAGTCTCTGTCTCTGTCTCACGCTTTCTGTCTCACGCTTTCTGCCTCTGTCTCTGTCTCTGTCTCTGCCTCTGTCTGTCTGTCTGTCTGACTATCTCTGTCTCTCCCTCCCTATCTCTCTATCACTTTCAATCTGTGCACTATATACCGCGCTCTTTCCATGCCTTTGTTTCTGCAACTCAGTTGCCAGTTCGGTCCATTAACCCTGCATTAGATGATGGTAGTCCAAGTATCGTCGATCTATACGCTGGTACCCTGTCCTGCTGCCTTCCCTCTTTCGTCGTTCCCCGATCTACCCATCATGCATCGTCCATTATCCACCGCGTCGAGTGTCACTCGAACCTTCGCTGCCACGCTCAACGTCGGCCGCGATCGCCGCAATTAGCAACCAATAGCAGACGGTCGAATGAGGCCGGGTCAGGTCAGGTCGCGTGTCACCGGTCGACGCACGCACGCACACACGCACGACCTGCTCATGGCTGCAGAGATCGCAGGACGATGATCTGTAGGAAGGGTCGAGAAGATGGTGAAGTGGAGAAGGAGGATTTGGGGGAAGGATCTGGGGGGAGGAGCAGAAGGAAGAAGGGTTGGAATTGGTGAAATGGAGGAGAAGGAGGTGGAAGAGGAGGAAGAGGAATAGGAGGAATAGGAGATGGAATATGGACGTGGAGGGAGAGAGAGAGAGTGAGAGAGAGAGAGAGCGAGAGAGAGAGAGTGAGAGAGAGAGAGCGAGAGACAGACAGACAGACAGAGACAGAGAGAGAGGATGGAGGAGGGAGGAGGGAGGAGAGAGAACTGAGGTATGCGAGGCATTGTTCGACGAAGGAGCATTTTTTATATAATTTTTGCACTTGCGGTATAATATGAAATGGAAAGCTCTGAAGAACCGAATGTCTCATTGCCTTATTATACTTATAGACTGTTTGGACATTGACCTCGCACTCACTTTGTAGGTCCTTCGGAAACTCTGTCGACTATAATTATAGTTGCATTTAACGTCGCTAATTCTGACACGACCAAGGACAACAATACGAACTATAGCCAATACAATACCGACAATATGACAACAACAGCAACAAGAAGCAGACGGAAGAGCAACAACAACAATAACAGCAACAACAATAACAACAATAACAGCACTATCAATGAGACAGCTATAGATGCTATAAAACTATCGATATCTCTCTATTGACGTCACCAACACAGTGCATATATTATACGGTCAAGTCAACGTCAGGTAGCCTACACAAACGATTAATAAGGCTGCATGAGATAGAGTTTCATGAATCACCAGGTTGCACTTATCGCCTGCCACTCCATGCATCCAATCATCCATCAGTCATCAGGCATCGCTTCTGATTTTCTTCGCGCACCAGACACAACAGAGGAGAAAAGGCATGCGCCTATTCGTAAGCAGACAATCGCACTGCGTCTGCTAAGATGAAGTGTATGCATGCGCAGAGCTAAAGTTTTATGGCAATGAATTCGAAGTGTGAAATAGGGAAAAACAGAGAAAAATAAAAAAATATCGCATGAAACTACAATCACGCATGTTCCCGGATAATCGTATAATCGTGATAGTCAATTTATATAGCGCCACTTCAAGAGAAACTTTCTGTACCTCTTTTCCCCAAGCTTTTGAAACCATTCTCTTTGATTATGGTTTGGTGTCAGGTCGGGAGCGCCTCTGTAAAGACAAAGAAGTTCATTACGGAAACTATTCTGTATATCTTGTATACATGCAAAACAATACAGTTTTTTGGCGCTACATGTGTCTCCCTTGCACGGACGTGTTCTTAAGAAATGGGTGTCTATAAGCTTAGTTCAGGTTCAACCTCAAAAATTTATTATTTCTTTATTTTTATAATCCTAATTATGTGCATTTTTGCAACCACTTTTTTAAAACCCCGCAATGGCTACTCACTCACTCACTCACTCACTCACTCACTCACTCACTCACTCACTCACTCACTCACTCACTCACTCACTCACTCACTCACTCCGCCATAGGTCGCAGCATGACCTGCCTAATTTATCCTTGACTTCCCTTATGACCTGCAAGCCAAAAATTTGTTGGAATTTGAAATCTGTTCTTTACATATATTTTAATTTCTTCGACCTGTTGAATATCGCTCAAGGATGCATAACCATGTCACGACCTGCATGCTATATGGCTGGCGCAGCAGCTGTTCTTCATATTAGCATTAAGTTGCAGGCTCCACGTGAAGTGACGCGAAGTAATCTTGTCTTTTTATTTCCCATTCTTTCCATTGCTTAATTGTAGACATACCTTAGAGCTTGCACCATTTTATTGCTATACTCACAGGAAAGGCAGACACATGCAGACGATATAAAACACGAGTTCATTTTGTATTATGAATATATATGAATTACAGACTCATATAGATTCTAATACCAGATACGATACGACATTACTCTACCACGTGCGATTCGTCCTTTGTTGTCCCACGTCGCGACTAAGACTAATGGCAGCCGTCTTTCTGACACCGGGCGACGTAAGGAAGGCAATCGATAGATGGAAATCCGAAACCCGTTGCTCTAGAGTCTAGGCCTATATAATCGCGGCTATATCTTATGCTTACTAGCGTAGACACGTGACCATGCATCAGTCATTGGTGGATCAGATTGACAAATATCGAGAAAGCGACCGCCTGTTTTGAAGTCACGGCGCCACTTGCCCCATCTATCTCAAATCAAATCAAATCAAATCAGTTTATTTCCTGAATACACATCTCCTATATACGACTGATATAGCGCTATGTTGCGTGACCATCCGCGTAAAGTGGTTCAACGAGAGGCGTCTAAACTCCGGCAGGTTTTTTTAGCGTGCATGCAGTTGTACACAAAATGTGCAGTTGTACACAAAATGTGCAGTTGTACACAAAATGTGCAGTTGTAAAAGCAGTTGTATATGCACAGCTAAAACTATAGCAAAAAGATCACACTGTTCTCCGATTGGAAGTATTTTACCATGGATGATGGGAAGGAAAGAACTAGAGTTGTGCTGTTCTAAAAATTTCTCATAAACGGCCCCGAACTCTCGGGATTTTATATTATGACGTTTCTTAGGCTGCATGCAGTAATGAAGCACATTCTTGTTTAGCGACACTGCCATAACAAAAATGATGTGTGTCGCCCTCCTCCTTTATTCAGGCTTGTGACTGGCACTGGCAGAGTGCGGCCAGTGGCAGTGTTAAGCTTTAATAAATTTTAGGGTCGTATAATAACCTGGGTTGGTTGAACGACGTCGGATATGGCCTACAGAACTTTCTGGGGTGAAAAAAAATTGGTGGGCTTGCTCGAAAATTCTGAGCAATGTTATGTTGAAGTTGTAAGTCCATTAATGTTTTGCCTTAAGAGTGCATGGCACACAACGTAGGCCCTAATACTATGCTAATAAAAAGAGTGTGAAGTTTAATAATTAGTGAAGAATTTAGAGTAGGCCTATACAATACAGAAAAATTACATAACTATATCACAGGTATATTTAGGGCAAATAATTATTTATATAAATTATTGTATTACTATTTTTATATCATTGTATTTAAGTAGAAAAGTAATTAGAAATTATGACGGTACAGGAAATTGACGTTCAACAATAAATTGAATTGACACAGAATGGATGAAAAAGAAGTCAATTAATTATTGACTTTACATTTTATGTTATGCAAGTTTTAAGACACGTGAGGTCCATGATTAGGCCTACAATAATTATGGATAAGAAGTCATGGCATGCATACATGTGTGAAACATGACATCATGTATATAGAACAACAGAAGCAAGCGCATGCATGCATATGCAGAGCAGAGGAGAGCTATCGACAGGGCCTAAAGTGTGGCAGGACGGTCTTCTGAAGAATTTTGCTAATTGTTATAACTGTAGGCTATACCGGTATTCAAGCATGCAGATAATACTCACAGATTATGCATATATAGCACTCATCGATCGAGGAGACCATTGAGAGCTGTATGGTTTCTGCGTGATTGTCTGACTTAGGCTACAGAATCGAATTTCAACGGATTTTGATTTTGTTAAAAAATTTGACAGAATTTCACTTGAAGAGATATACGAAAAAAATTCAATTGTGATTATGTTACTCTACATACGTTATTAGGCTATAGATTAGATAACATGAGCTTGATTAGATCAGATGAAGAGAAGCCACTTATCACAGAGGCGCTTAAAAACCATTATATCATTCATGTTGCCTAATGCTTTAAAAACTTATCCATCATCACGTCACATGCACGCTGACTATATTATACTCCACTCCTCATCAGCAATTTACTGTGTGCTCAATTCGACATGCCACTTATTTTGATTGACACGTCAAGCTCCGGGTAACGGGGAGTGGCCTCGTCATCACCAGGCTACGCGTCGAAAAGGGGGCGTAGCCAGAACACGGATGCGTATGGAGAGGGCGTGTCCATCTGCACCGGATCATCATAGTGAAACCGTTGGTTCGCTGAATGTGGACTTAAGCCCGTGGTCGTATTTAACAAGTAAATACTGCACACATCAGTCCCGGCGTCATCATCAGCACCGAATACGTTGCTGGCGTCTCTGAGTAAATTTTCTCCAATTAGGCTAATCATTGTAATTTTGCCTCTCTCCAGCAGCCGCTGCTGATAAGAGCTGATAAAACGCAAATTAGCATCTATCGACTGAGAGAGGGAAATGTCTGGATCGTTGATGAGTATGTCAGCAGGATCCGGGGACTCGCTCGATCACGACCTCGGAAAGTCCGCCTTCCTCGAACTTCAACTTCAGAACCATCATCATCACCACCACCACCACCTGGCCTCCTCGGCGTCGGGAGGTCTCGGAGGAAGCAGCGTGTCCGCGCCGTCCTCCTACCAGCTCCGCGCCACCCCATCCTACCCCGGACACCACCAGCTCCATCCGTCCCACCTCTACGCCTCCCAGATGGATGTGGGGTTCGGGTCGCCCCAGTCACGCGGACCCTCCTACCCGTTCCAGTCGATGACCAGCGGGACCGTCACCCCTCAGGCCACCGGATACGGCGCATGCGTTCCAGCCCATCTCTTCTACTCGCCTTCGAACACGAACCCCTCAAGACACCCAGCCCGAGATCGTAAGTATAAATCCCTCTGTTATAAATATACCCGCCATTGGATAAACAGGGAATGGATCAAGAGCACTTGCATGCTGGCTATTTGCATGGTCCAGCAAATTGCTGCAGCGCGCACCTGCAATGTGCTGTTTGTTTTATACATAATTTGCACAATTTTGCGCAATTATGCAATTCGAAAGATTGTCGCCGCTGCAGCGTTTATGTATCTTTTCCCATTTGCCATGGGCGGTCATTATAACTGCAGCCCAATAATAATAATTACGATAATAATAATAATAATAATCATGATAACGTTTATTAGCGATGGTAATTGTAGGCATTTTCGTGATAAAAATGCCAAAATATATGGGGGATATAAGCTAACAACATCTAGTCATATACAGCCTTCAGTCGTCTTATTTCAGCAGATCGCCATACACGTCCGTGCACATGGGAAAATAAAGTTGGGAAATAGAACAGTGGTTCTTTATACTATGGATGCTGCAGATTATAAAGCGGAGTTTTTTTATTGAGGAACTTTCCGAACATTTCACTTTGGATATAATATATAGACTATAGGCCTATATATAGGAAAGCTCCATGACAAGATGACGCAGGTATATATATGTATATAGAATATATAGATATATATAAGCAAAATATGGATAAATATTTTACAGTTTTTTACCATGCAGCATCTGACTGATTTCGGTTGTGAGGGGTGCAATCTTGAGAATTGAGACTAGCGATATCTATATCCTAAAGCACTGCAGAGATGCAAAGTCGCAACAAGTTTTTCTATTTTTTACCTTCCTTCTCTCTCTGTCTGTCTCTCTGTCTCTGTCTCTGTCTCTGTCTCTCTGTCTCTCTGTCTCTCTGTCTCTCTGTCTCTCTCTCTCTCTCTTTCTCTCTCTCTCTCTCTCACTCTCTCTCTCTCTCTCTTTCTCTCTCTCTCTCTCTCTCTCTCTCTCTCTCTCTCTCTCTCTCTCTCTCTCTCTCTCTCTCTCTCTCGCTCTCTCGCTCTCTCGCTCTGTCTGTCTGTCTGTCTCTGTCTGTCTGTCTGTCTTAATATGAATGCATGCATGCGAAGGGGTTTACCTTTTACTCTTCATTGCCAATACATGCAGAAAATGAGTTTTCTGGAATAGGGTATAAATATACTCGTGCATGCATGCACTTTCAAATGTAAGTATACTATATCCTTTTGCTTTGTTCCGGAAAGCGCGAAAAGGCGTCGCGCACTCATATATATAATTATATATATATATCAAAGTATATAATATGATGTCTATATACAGCCCTAAAACCCTAAAACAATGCATGCATTCGTGAAATTACGTTTGTGCATGCATGCAGCCGCAAAGTATGCGTATATGGCTAAAGGCCTATATAGATAGGCATATGAGTGCATATAATTTTTTAGCTGTAGGTCTATAATATTATAGAGTTTATAAGTTCATATTATATTCCGCTTGAAACTGTATAATGTGTATATATTATATGGCCCATAACGAGTGCTTGTTAAGATCGTGCTGAACAGATGGACTGATAATTCATATATAGACCTATCCATTTATATTTTTTTATCTATTCAGCATAATCAGCATTGTCTTATCAATAATTAATAATAATTAGCATTATCTATTCGTAATTTTCATCTGTTTAAAATCATTTGAAATCTATAATACTGACGAAAATAACAAGAATAGTGAAATTAAACATGCATGCGCAGCAAAGGGAGAAACTTGACGGCACACTACATATTTTTAGGCATATATATATAGCCCTATAGGTCTATGTAAGGCTTACGTGCATCTGTTACATATAGAACCGGGATCGTTCATTGTTTTATCGCTTTGAGAGAATTTAAAAGGCGCTACGTAAATGGTGACTGATCAATAAACATATCGCCCCACATTAAAGCTGCATGCAATCAATTAACCAGTGCACTGATGGTGAAAATGATTATGACAACGACGTTATCGGTATTTTTTAAATTAAAATTATTATATAGGCTAACGTTATATATAGGCTAGATTTAGTCTTAATGGATATCTGTTACCAATTAATTTGAAAAAGCACAGTGTTCGAAATTAATCTTTGCAATATTCATAGTTTTGATCTATAATCTGATGATGTCTGCGGCGCCGCATATATATGATTGCTCTAAATAAAACTGTTGTCAACACAGGTATTTTTATTTTTAGAAATTTGAATTTCGTTCTTTTAGTAAAAAAACACATATTACTCTGACAGATTCCTTATTTAGCAACTTGATCGTCATCCGTGTTAAGTGACTTCACAGGGACTTCCGCTACGCCATGGTACCCTGTTTTTTCTAAATAATAATTATAAAGACTATTTGGCAATAGGTCTATATATCGAGTTCATTTGATAAAAGTTCTTCGAGATAAGTCTTAATAAAATCATGTTTTTGTTATTTTTGTTGTGTCATGCTTTTTTGAATCGTCAAAAAAGTGGGTGGTGTCATTAAAAGCGATATAACTTTTGTTCTGTTCAAAATATTTTGAAGAAATTTAGCCTTTGGACGTAGATATTAAGCCTGTAAAATTTCATTTAAAAATTCGTACTTTGACGAAGATATTGGCACCAAACATTATGGAGGTACTTTTTGTATGGCCCACCCTGTACGAGATAAATTTTTACAGAGACTAAAAAAGTCGTCAGAAAATTGACCGGTCAAAAGGTGTCGTCGGTGTCTGGTTGCAGCCCGCCCAAAACGGACTCCCCCCAGAAAGCTGATTCCTCACAAGCAGAGGGACTATAAATAATATATATATATATATATATATATATATATATATATATATATTGATGCTTTGTCAATAAACGGCTTACTTACTACTTACTTACTTATATATATATATATATACTGCATGCGTTATAAGGACATGTAATATGTATACATGTATGCACTTTTGAATCAACAGGTATGTACATGGACGATGCAGAGCTGCAGGATGCGGCCGATAAGCTTGCCCAGCATCATCACCATCCTCAGCAACCGTCATCGGAACACGTCCGCATCAACGGAAAGAAGAAGATGCGCAAGCCACGCACGATCTACTCAAGCCTTCAGCTGCAGCAGCTCAACCGACGCTTTCAACGCACGCAGTACCTCGCACTTCCGGAGAGAGCGGAACTCGCTGCCTCACTCGGACTCACGCAGACTCAGGTTATTATACAGGGTGGGCCATAAAAAGACCCCCTAAGGATTTTGCCAATAGATAGAACCAATCACATAATAGCCCAACTACACGGGTGGGCCAGAAAAGGTACCCCTAAAATTGTTTGCCAATATCTTGGCCAGAAGAAAGAATTTCTAAATACAATTTTACAGAATTAAAGGTACATTGTATAATTCGTATACATACGTATACTGTAAATGGTCAAATGCAGTGTGTATGGTGAATTTATAGCTTTAGCTCCTGCAGAATCTTGCTCAAAAAGTATCTGAATACACATTTTGTCTGTCATTGAAACCTTGAACATTTTATTTTGTTGTATTTCAAGTTTTTTATTTAATAAAAAATTTAGTAACCTGACATATTAATTATTTATTTACCATCTTGATCGTCATCTTCAAATTGTTAAGTGACTTCACAGTAGCCTAATGTGCAGTTACGCTGGTATACCTTGTTTCTTTTATAAACAATGATAATTATCTGGCAATATCAAAGCTATTTTTATAAAAAATTATTTGAGACTATAGCTGGGGTACCCGGCGTTGCCCGGAAAATTTAGGATTCGCTCCGCTCCCGGCCAATTCCTTTCTTTCCATGCACCCTCACTGCCGGCTCCCCAACCGCTCGCTCTCCAACCGCACACTCCCCACTTACTTACTTACTTACGAAATTAGCGTCTGATGTCCTTCGTCTGTATCAGTTGTTGATTGAACATTTTCAGGTCAAAATCTGGTTTCAAAACCGTCGCAGCAAAGTGAAGAAGATGATGAAACAGCAGAACAACAGCGCCTCCAACATGGCCGCCGCCGCAGCTCTCGACCAGCAGCGCTCGCGAACTCAGGGTCGAGACTGGAACCCCGACGCCCAGCGCAACGCCGACAGCGATCCATCGGAACGTGAACGGACCGCGGGGAACCAGCCTTCTCCGTCGGGCAACAACGTCGAGGCGGAAGAGCTGAACATTAAGCCGCTGATCCATCAGCTGCAACAGTCCACCCTGTCGACGAGCGCCCCCGGTCTGCACCAGCTCAAGAACCACCACCGTCACGTGTCGAGCCCTCTAGCCCCGCCCACTCAGCACGTCGCACGGAATCACCAGTCGACGTCACACCACGAAATGATGACGTCATCGTCGCCATGGCCAATCGAGCCGGGCTTTCCTGGCGTCGTCGAGAACGGTTTGCAGCGAGGCGGCCATCTTGGGGGAGACCTGTACAGCGTGCAACCCCTTTCACAGGCGTCCATTGCGCCGTACATGACCCAACAGGCGCTGCCTCCGCCTTCGTACTGGTACAGCCCTTCGGTTCAGGGACAAAACATCTCGTCCATACTTACGTAAGACGATTTCCCTCCACGTCAGACGAAAAGAATCCAAGTTTAGCTTTTCCCTGAAACGCAAATCGTCTATAGAACTGGTATACTGTACACTGACACAGACCATGCATGCAGGATATGCATCATGCAGCATTGCATGCAGACCGTCATAGAAATACCATCAACATCAACATCTTGATCTGTAGATTGATTGATCGACTATAATTTTATCACGGTATATGAACCTGAAGTGATATATGTGCTGACATTGAACTATATGCGGAGGCCAGTACAGCGTGCATGTGTGCACTGTATATCTCAAGCAGGCAGGCACAGCCATATATATTATATATGGCATGGAGCTTTATATATAGCAGGATAGACTGACACCATGGCAAGACGCTAAAAGCAAAGAAATCATGTTTTGACGTGCATGCATGGATTATAATGTGGCCTTTCTGAACTCATGTCTGCATGTTCCGTACAGTGCAGGTGATTTTTCCTCCGTTGCCGCGGATGGTTCTCTGATGGCACAAAAGCGTGTATTCCAAAAACCAGTGGCTCTTCAAGTGCTTTGTGCACTTTTGCAGAGAGACATGGTCAATTGTGTGACTTATCAAGCATTGTCGGATTTTTTTAAATACTGACCTAACAATGCAGCGTATAGGCTATATAGCAGAACAAAGTCTCCGCCTTTGAAGTAAACCATAAAATTATAGACTAAGCAAAAATATTAAGCTTCGATTTGTAATTTTTGCGCCCAATTTCTATCGTCTACATATATTTTGTGTCCAATATTGCAAGTGACATGTGGATTTTAAACAAAATCTACAAGGACCACTGCACTGTATAGATAATTACGTTACATGAGTGTCCAAATCATCGTACTGAATTCATTTTCTTGTGTATAGTGAAGTAGAATATTTCGTTAATTACGTTAATTGTTTATGTTTGCAACCTCGGTTTTGTTAGTATACAGGTCAATCCGAATACAAGAGAATCTGTTTCCCTCATGAGGTGTTTCAAACTGTAAACACTGAGTTCTTATATACACTGCTTTACTGTTTTAATTTATCTATCAACTCCATGCAAATATTAATATATATGCATGCATGCATGAAAACCAGATGAGAATTGTCAAGGGGTTGAGGGGATGAACCCTCCCCCCCTCCGAGTCTTTCTTATGACCTCATGGCTCATGCACTGTATAAAGCCTTCATTGTGCAACCTAACTCCACTTAATCAACGTCTGACCCCTCATTTTTTTTACAATTTCCATGTTGTATGCCTGAAAATAACTTGTAAAAATTTGCCAAGTTCCATATAATTGTGTAGTCGCACGAATGTGTGTCGCAATCAAAGTCTTCATTAAAGAATTTATAGACATGATGTAAACAACTACTATATAAATAAAACTTGCCATGCATATGGATATGACACATGTATACTATAGTCGCAACGACCTTGATATAAGTCAAGGTCAGAAAAGAACAAAACATGCACCGGACAGCTTCCTATGTGAATATTTAAATTTCTGATTTATGAAACATTGTGATGATGGGTTTAACACCCTCCATGCATGATCAATTTTTGCCCCACAGTCCCCCACTCATTATACAACATGCATCCTCATCACTGTTTATATAGTCGTCGCTATTTTAGCCATCATGTTGCATCCACCGCTACAACATTAACCGTCCCATTATGTAGTTCTAATAAATTGTTGACCAAGTCTCGAATTTTTAAACTATTACACTTTCGCTTTCAATCGCCTTAATTTAAAGGCTATTTTTTATGCGGCAACTCCGCTGCAGTCCCTTTCCTTTTCTCGACCACTGCATGCATGCAGTCGGTACCGTGTTGTCATTGTTTTCCAACTCATATACTTTTCTTCTCTCAGCTTCCCACTCCTAATTCTTTTTTAAAACTCCCTTGGATTATTGTTATTGTTATTTCTCTTCGTATTTATTCTACAGCTGTCGCATGCTTGCCTGTCAGTTCAACTCTATAGTATATATATAAGGCGAATTTCTAATCAAATAACACATGGCATACATCATATATATATATATATATATAATTATATATATATATATATTTGAAAGTCATCTTGTTTACACGACATTCAATTTAAGGTCACAATATTTTCAGAAATACATGTGCACTCTTCGAATAATAATTATGCTTGAGAGAAGACAATCAAGTTTTATTTGGGTGTTTCCTTAAAGTGGAAAATTGATATAGGCCTATAGGTCTATATATTTAATTCAGCATTCTGCAGCTTAACAATGACTTTGGAAACAAACGAATAATCTGTAAACTAATTCCATTAGGCACAATGTGTTGATTTATGACTTCTTTGTAATTATATGAAGCCTAAGTGTATACAGGCGCCTCTTGAATTAAGAGTAATTTATAAAGTATACATATCATATATAACACACATATATAATTATATATAGAATCCTGCAGGGAACATATATTTTTAACAAACCTTAACTATGGCAGTCGACCTACAGGGTGCGCCAAAAAAAAGACCCCCTAGGTTTTTTGCCAATATCTTGGCCAAAATAAGAATATCGAAATGAAATTTTACAGTCTTATAGACAATTCATATTTACACATGATGGCCAAATTTCATAAAAATATTTCAAACAGAACAAAAGTTTTTCCATTTTCAGGGAGGTCACCCACCGTTTTTTGACGATTCAAAAACGAAACGCAACAAAAACGAGGTTTTTTGCCAATATCTTGGCCAAAAGTAAGAATTTCAAAATGACATTTTACAGGCCTAAAGTCAATTCATATTTACACATGATGGCCAGATTTCATCACAATAGGTCATACACAACAAAAGTTATACCACATTTAGTAAGACCACCCACCGTTTTTTGACGATTCAGAAATGAAACGCGACAAAAAGTAAGAAAAACACGATTTTATTAAGTCTCATGATCTCATCTCAAATAACTGTTGTCAAATGAACTTGGTATAGTGCTTCCCAACTTGTGTTCAATGTGCCCACCACCAGTGCCAAAACCTATTTTGAGCCTCCATGCAGAGTTCTTGATGGACATGTTGATTATCTGACAGATTCCTCATTATTTCTTATTTAAAAAATTTGATTGTCATCTTGCTAAGTGACTTCTCAGTGACGTGCAGCTACGTTGGTACCCTGTTTGTTGTTTAAATAGTAATAATAATGATCATTTGTCAATATCAAGGCTATTTGATAATAATTATTTGAGATGAGACTTAATAAAATCGTGTTTTTGCTGCGTTACATCTTTGAATTGTCAAAAATTGGGGGGTGGCCTCACTAAAAGTGGTATAACTTTTGTTGTTTTGGAAATATTTTGATGAAATCTGACCATCATATGCAGATATGAATTGTGTTTAAGCCTGTAAAATTTCATTTCGATATTCTTACTTTGGGCCAAGATATTGGCCAGAATAATTAGATTGAATTTTTATTACTTTTTGTTGCGTCGCGTTTTTGAATCGTCAAAAAACGGTGGGTGACCTCCCTAAAAGTGGCATAATTTTTGTTCTGTTTGAAATATTTTGATGAAATCTGCAGGCCATCATGTGTAAATATGAATTGTCTTTAAGACAGTAAAATTGCATCTCAAAATTCTTACTTTTGGTCAAGATATTGGCAAAAATCTTAGGGGGGGGTCTTTTTTTTGGCGCACCCTGTATATGCATTCAAAGGGCCTTTGGCAGAAATTGGTATTCGAACATTTGAGCGAGTCTTGCGCACGTGGCACACACAAGTGCACTGAGGAAATCGTAGACCACATCGCTTTGTGTACGCCATGGATATGCATTTGTGACCCGAGTAAGCACCATTCAATGAGAATTGGACGTCAAAGAGAATCGTTTCCGGTCCAAAACTGGACATTAGGAAGTCCCTTTGTTTTCCCTCATCGCTTCCAAGGCCTGCAGTCCACCCGAACTCTTTCCGGTATACCTCCGTATACATATATTCACAACCGATATGCACTTCTCTGCATATGGACCTCTATATCCTGCAGAAAGGCTTTATTCCATGATTATTATGAAAAGAACGAGGTTTTTCCATGACATGTATAGATCCATGCACGTGTGAAATCGTATTATACA
Source organism: Lumbricus rubellus (assembly GCA_945859605.1). Classification (NCBI taxonomy): domain Eukaryota; kingdom Metazoa; phylum Annelida; class Clitellata; order Crassiclitellata; family Lumbricidae; genus Lumbricus; species Lumbricus rubellus. Next base: position 17,797,265 of record OX243819.1, on the reverse strand, counting down.
CTGTCATGACGACGCATGACGAGATGCATGATGGTGAACTTCATTCGCTTACAATAATTAATTCGTCTGATTAATTTGCCTCAGGCAAGCAAGCAAGCAAGCAAGCAAGCAGTGTCGAAAAGTCAACCATGCATGCCATGGCATGCTGCATGGCGGTCGCCATTATAAACTAATAAATGTTTCTGGGACTCATGATGCAGCTTCTGTTTATAATAATATATGACATGCAGCCTGCAGTATACAGGGTGGGCCAAAAAAAGACCCCCTTTAAGATTTTTGCCAATATCTTGACCAAAAGTAAGAATTTTGAAATGAAATTTTACAGTCTTGTAGACAATTCATGTTTACACCAGATGCCCAAATTTCATTAAACTATTTCAAACAGAACAAAAGTTACACCTCTTTTAGTGAAGCCACCCACCGTTTTTTGACGATTCAAAAACACGACGCAACAAAAAGTTTAAAAAAATCAATTCAATTATTCTGGCCAATATCTTGGCCAGAAGTAAGAATATCGAAATGAAATTTTACAGGCTTAAAGACAATTCATATCCACACATGATGGCCAGATTTCATCAAAATATTTCCAACAGAACAAAAGTTATATCACTTTTAGTGAGGCCACCCCCCCATTTTTGACATTTCAAAGACGTAACGCAGGAAAAAGTAGCAAAAACACGATTTTATTAAGTGTCATCTCAGATAATTGTTATCAAATAGCCTTATGATCATTATTATTACTATTTAAAAAAGAAACAGGGTACCAGCGTAGCTGCACGTCACTGAGACGTCACTTAGCAAGATGACAATCAAATTGGTAAAAAAGGAATCTGTCAGATTAATCAGAGGTCCATCAATATCTTTGCAAAGAGACTCAAAAGAAGTTTTGGCGCTGGTAGTGGGCACATTGAACAGAAGTTGTGAAGCACTACCAAGTTCATTTGACAACAGTTATTTGAGACGAGACTTAATAAAATCGTGTTTTTGTTACTTTTTGTCGCGTTTCGTTTTTTTAATTGTCAAAAACGGTGGGTGGTCCTGCTAAAAGTGGTATAACTTGTGTTGTGTTTTAAATACTTTGATGAAATCCGGCCTGAATGTGTAAATATGAATTGTCTTTAAGCCTGTAAAATTTCATTTCGAAATTCTTACTTCTGGCCAAGATATTGGCAAAAAATCTAATTTTTTCGCGTTTCGTTTTTGAATCGTCAAAAAACGGGGGGGGGGCCCTCACTAAAAGTGATATAACTTTTGTTCTGTTTGAAATATTTAGATGAAATTTGGCCATCATGTGTAACTATGAATTGCCTTTAAGACTGCAAAATTTCATTTCAAAATTCTTACTTCTGGACAAAATATTGGCAAAAAAACCTAGAGTGGGTCTTTTTTTTTGGCCCACCCTGTATATAGGTCTACTTCTACATCTGTTTCTCCGTCTCTTTTTGTTCGCCGGTCCATTTGTCATGAATTTGATCAACAGATTTTCCGGCGAATGGTTTAATATATACACATGGACTGTGAGGCATCTATGAGTGTCTCTTAAGAGTGAATGATGATTAGCTTTCAAAGCGAAACGAAACACGAATCTGAAGCAGTCGCGATTGCATGCGAGCGCCATGACACTTATCGGTTCAGATCTTCATGCTCACCGCGATACGCATTTGTCAAACGCGACGTTTATTTTTACTGTTTATTATGAACTGACAAACGTTATATAGCAATGATAAACACATACTTGTCAAGGAAAATATATGATCAAGGGTGCTACTTATGATATTTTTAAATTTGATTTTACATATGGAATTCATCGCTTAAGGTATACGTATAATGTTTATATAATTAATTATACAGTTTACAAGTTTTTATCCATAGCAGATCATTCAACTGAAGCGAAGGACACGCATTTTTTGTCAGTCATGAAGAAAAGGGTGCGTGAAGAACAAAGCCTAGCTGAAAAGGCTTTTGTTCATGTGTTTTATATACACTGTGTCCACGATAAAGTAGAACCCACAATAAAGTGTCATAACTCGGTCAAAACAGTTAGGATTTGTCTGAAATTTTAACCGCAACAACAGTGACCATATTTACATGAGATCCTAAAGCCAATTTGAAATATTCGTGAGTTTGCCAAATTTATGAGCGTTTGAGATGCAGCACCAAAAAATGCTATAGACTCAGCCTGCAAATCCCAAGATGGCGACTGTAAAATGAGCATTGCAGATGGGCAGTTGGGCACCTTGCAGGCTGCCATGCAATTAAATTGAGGTGGATTCGAACAAGGAACCCTCCGACTTCCGGCTGCAAGGCATGCAACTAACATATATATATATACCCAACATGCACCACCGCGCCCCACGCATCCCTCTCTCTCTCTCGTATAGGCTACATGTATGTATCTACATGCATGCATGCATGTTTAATTGTGTATGTAGATTTGAATGTATGCGTGTATATATATGTATGTGCCCTCATATATCTGTGTGTTCGTGTCTCAGTGCGCATGCGTGCGTGAGCGTGGACAATTTTCTCGTGCGGTTCCGGTTTGTGCCCCACTCCCCTACCTTTCCCCTTCGCATGCTCCAGGTCGTACATCATACACGTTTCCGCAAATTATACCACGTGACCACCGAGTGACTGTCATCGCGTCGGTCTGTGTATACGTGCGCACGTCTTTCTCTCTGTCTGTCTGTCTCTCTGCATATCCTGCTCTGTAACTGTCTCTGTGGCGGTCCATGTATGTCTGCCTTTGTCTCGGTCTTGCTGCTTGTATACACTCCTTTCTCTTTTCTTTTGTTCTGTATATAAATAATGTGCATGCCTCATTGTTTCGTTGATTGCCTTTCTGTCTGTCTATATTCGTTCGTCTATCTGTCTGTCTGTCTGTTTGTCTGTCTGTCTATACGTCTGTCTGTATGTCTGTCTGTTTGTCTGTCTGTCTCTTTGTCTGTCTGTTTGCCTGTATGTCTATATGTATGTCTGTCTGCCTGTCTGTCTCGTGTGAATCTTCTTTCCTCCTGCATGTGCACCCTTTTATTGTTTTTTACTCTATCATTCATGGGCATAGCCATAGGTCTATCCTCGCTACAGTAATTTGTACACTTTTTAATCTACATTTTACATTTAATACATTTGGCATTCTGTTTTTGTCCCATTTCGCCTCCACCCCGCACATGCCTCGAAGGTAACCGTTCCCGGTAAATTTGGGAAACGCCGTTTTCGCCCTATGTCACCAGTCTCTACTGTATACGCTCCCACCCTGCCCCCGTGCACCCATATAATCCATATTCCGACGCCTATCCTGCCTAAACCTGCACCAATCGACACCCACCATGCAGTTTGAGGTAACCGGCGTTGCTCGGTAAATTTCGTACTTTCACCCAATGCCGTTCCGCCCCGCCACACCCACACCCACCCCTCGTCCATGGATGACCCGCCCCATGCATGGCATGGATGAACGGACGGACGGATGGACGGATGAATGGATGGATGGATGGATGGACGGACGGATGGATGGATGAATGGATGTATGGATGGACGGACGGATGGATGAATGGATGGATGGATGGATGGATGGAAGGACGGACGGATGGATGGATGAATGGATGGATGGATGGACGGACGGATGGACGGGGGGACGGATGGATGAATGGATGGATGGATGGATGGATGGATGGAAGGACGGACGGATGGATGGATGAATGGATGTATGGATGGACGGACGGATGGACGGGCGGACGAATGGATGAATGGATGGATGGATGGATGGATGGAAGGACGGACGGATGGATGGATGAATGGATGGATGGATGGACGGACGGATGGACGGGGGGACGGATGGATGAATGGATGGATGGATGGATGGATGGAAGGACGGACGGATGGATGGATGAATGGATGGATGGATGGACGGACGGATGGACGGGCGGACGGATGGATGAATGGATGGATGTTCTCATGCAATCGTCTGTCCTCGGATAGACTACTGTAATTCTCTCCGAGTTGGCCTAAGATTCGTCTAAAGTCTGTGCTGCTGGACTGGATGGTTGCCCGTTTGTCTCGATTATACATTGATTGAGCAACTTGACTGGCTCCCTCTCTGTGTGTCTGTACAGTGTACATGCAATTCAGAGTTCATATTTTGGTTCTTATAAGTCTCATATTTATAGGGTCTTGATCCGACGTATATATCTTTGTGATCCCATGCATGCTTCGCCCCCCTCTCTGCATGACATTTCTTTGAGTTCTCTTATAGATCTTCTGATCGGCTTGACCTCTTTTGTTCCCCGACCGATTCGAGGCCGCCATCGGTCAATCCAGATCATTTGCACGCCTAGAACCCTCCCTATGAAATTGACTTCCTCCTTCCATCAGCTGTTCGCTTTGTCATCCTTTCTTCTTATTTCTATTGTCTCAAATCTTTTGACTTTTCTCTGCAGGGAATATATTTTATATCTTGCAATGGGAGCGTTTCTGAAAAGATTAAAGATTGCTGCATGAGAGAAGCGCTTTATGAATGGTCGAATGCAATACAATGGATGGATGAATGAATATATGGATGTATGGTTAGATGGATAAATGAATGGAGAGATGAATGGACGGATGAATGGAAAGATGGGTGGATGGATGGAGGGAAGGATGGCTGGCTGGATGGTTTTATAAATGTATGAATGGGTGGTTAATTGTAGGGATGAATAGATGGATGGTTTGATGAATGTATGGATGAATGGATGGTTGGATGAATGAATGGATGAATGGATGGGTGGATGAATGAATGAACGGTTGGATGAATGAATGGATGAATGGATGGATGAATGGATGAATGGATGGATGGTTTGATGAATGTATGGATGAATGAATGGATGTATGGATGGATGTCTGGATGAATGGATGAGTGGATGGATGGTTGGATGAAACAATGGATGAATGGATGGTTGGATGAATGAATGGATGAATGGATGGGTGGATGGGTTGGCAAAAGGCAGAGACACATCACATAAAGAGGGAAAGCTGCACAGTTGATCTATTATTTTGATCACTCTGCAACTGATGGAGTCGCTTGCAGGAAGAGGGCTTAAAAGGGATGTGAAGGATGAGGAGGAAAAGAGGGGTAGGACTCGTAGGAGTGGCAGGAGGAGTAGGAGGGGAAGTAGCAGAGGAGGAGCAGGAGGAGGAGGATAAGAGAAGCAGTATAGGAGGGAATGTGAAGAGGAGGAGTATAGGAGTAGAAGGGGGACAGGAGGAGCAAGAGGAGGAGGAGGAGGAGGAGGAGGAGGAAGAAGAAGAAGAGTAGAGGAAGAGATGAGGACTGACGAGGGGAAGGAAGAGGATGATGGAGGAGAGGAGATCCATGGAGAAGGAGGAGTATAGGTGTTGGAGGGGGAAGAACAGCGCTAAACGGAGGCAATGAGGGGAACAATTTGATCGGAGCTCGAGATGGCAATATGATATGAGAAATATAAGGCCAAGCACAGAAAGAGGAGGAGATGGTTGATAAGAGGAAGAACGAATCAGGAATAGGAGGAGGAGGCGAAGGAGGAGGAGAAGGAGGAGGAGAAGGAGGAGGAGGAGAAGGAGGAGAAGGAGGAGAAGGAGAAGGAGGAGGAGGCGGAGGATGAGAAAGCGGAGGAGGAGGCGGAGGATGAGAAGGCGATGAGAAGGCGGAGGAGGAGGCGGTGGAGGAGAATAAATGTGTGGGAGATAGAGAGGAAATTGAGGAGAACGTATAATATATAGCAGAAAGAGACGGCGGTGGTGTTATATAGAGATGTAAGGCAAGACTGCAGATACAGAGAGGCATATAAGCAGAGAGACAGAGAAACATAGGCAGTGCATGAAGGGGACCGAGATAGAGATACTCCGAGACTGACACAGAGACAGACTGACACAGAGACAGACACACAGACATGCAGAGACAGATACGCCTATACATCACATTGACAACAAGTGCGACCGGGGATAATTCGCCCGCGCTGCAATTTTCATCAATTTTGGGCGATAGGTCTCGTCTATTCAATTCCTCATATATACTTGTATACATGTATATACATATTATATATATATGTATATATTATATATATTACTTTTATAAGGTGTACTAAGCGTTGGGTTACAGATATATGTATATATGTATGAACGAATAGTATATAGATATATGTATAATATGATCCACTTATCTGCAATTACATTCAGCATGCATGTATGAATAATATATACACTATACAGGTCAAAGCTGTATAGTCTATGTCTACATTTATAAACTATGATGATGTGTGTATATATCTATGTGTATATATGTATATATTCATTATGTACTTAGCTGAGATGTCACGTGATCAGATAAATTGCACCAAGTGTAATTACATACTATATATATGGCACATGTATATATATATATATATATACACTGTGCCCCATAAAAAAAACACACCAAAAAACTTTGTCATGAAACGCATGAAAGTCTAATGTTAAATAAGAAAAAGTAATGTTTCATTTAAGATGTTCGAAGTGATGTCTCTTCGCTTGAACGCAGGCTCTCAGCCTTGGCCGCCACTGTTCAATAGCTTTGCCAATGACACTCTGCTTCAACTGTGCCCTGTGCACACAACGATGAGGCGCTCCTTCAACTCGTTATGTCCCGTATTGCTGTCTGGTAGACGCGTTCCTGTATTAGACACCAAATTCTGTTGTCAACGGGATTGATGTCTGGTGAGTTTGCTGGCCAGAGTTCCGGTCCAATGAAGCTTGGTGTTTCACGTCGCAGCAACGCAATGGTGTCCTTTGCGCGTTGTGCTGGGGCGCTGCATGTCCTGCTGGAGAATGAATAAGTCGCTTGACTAATCTCTGTTTAAATGTTTCCAAACACGCCTAGTCTGCGTCACTGCCTCCAACAGCAACCACTTCTGTGAGTAAGTAAAATGTAAAATATTTTGTGGCAAAATTATTTGAGAAACAACGTACAGACTTTCATTACAATTGCATGGCTTAGTTTTATAGAAGATTTTTGAAAAGTTTTTTGGTGTTTTTTTATGGGGCACAGTGTATATTAGCTATTATATTTTATGCATTTGCATTATAAACTCAGATATATATATAGTATACATGTATAAGTCTACTTTATGCATATATGTGTGGGACTCAATTTGAGCGTATATTTATGTATATAAAATGGCTTTATAATAATTATATACGTTATGACATTTATAACTCGCGCAAATGATTGTATACTGCGGCGGGTCATATATATATACAGGGTGGGCAAAAACCTAAGGTTTTTGTCAATATCTTGGCCAGAAGAATTTCGAAATGAGATTTTACAATGTTGAAGACAATTCATATTTACACATGTTGGCTAGATTTCATCAAAATATTTCAAACAGAACAAAAGTTATATCGCTTTTAGTGAGATCACCCACCGTTTTTTGACCATTCAAAAACGCAACGCATTAAAAAGTAGCAAGAAATGCTTTTATTAAGTCACATCTCAAATAACTGTTGTCAAATGAACTTGATAACGCTCCACAACTTGTGTTCAATGTGCCCACCACCATGCAGTGCCAAAACTTCTTTTGAGTCTTTTCGCAAAGTTCTTGATGGCCCTGTTGATGCGTCAAAAAGGTACATCTTCCAATATCACTTCCAATGCGCCCATCAATTCTCTTACCGCTCTTGGTTTTGGTTGCAGATTGTAATATTATAATTTTATACATCAGCATAGCTCTCCGCAATTGATTATGTCAATCCATTGGGTTCCAAATTCCAATCCGGAGATTTGGGGCCATTTTCTTTTTTTAATGAAACCAGAACAATCGACATTGAGCCTATAGCCTATATATCTCCTTTTCATTCACGGCACACCTCTTAACTCTTATAGCTTGACTCTTAATTGTTGCGCTCTCACTGTTTATCAGAGTAAACGGTGTTCGAAGCTTTATATCTCCAGGATCTTGATCATGAAGTGTCTGAATATAGGTGACCCGTCATAAAAGCCCCGTCAAAACAGCCCATGGAACGACAAAATAGCCCCGTCATAATAGCCCAGTCAAAACAGCCCGTGTAAACATGCAAAACTGGCTCAGATTCGATGAGCAACACTATAGTGTCCACCCTGCAGAGCAGGCTCAGCAGAGACTCCCACCGTGCATGGCCCGCATCTGGGGCGGTCACTCCCAGCCCCCTCCGATTGCCGTCATCATCGTTGGGCTGTTTATTTTGGGCGAGGGGGTGACAAAGATTACAGAGCTTGCGGCGGCAGTCGTAGCCCCCCCCCCCCATCAGTGCACCAGTCAGTCCTCCATCGGAGTCTCTCCTACACCCTACGCTCCTCAACTATTACCAGTCTGTGCTCACCGCCTTCCTATAATGCTCCCGCATCTATGGATGCATTGCGAGAGCCGTTAGAACAAGGCGATCAAATCGCACCGGGTGCTGTAAGAACTGAATCAAAAATTAACGATGCTTGCGTCAATTTGATGCCAGCAGAATCCTAAATTTAGCCGATTAATAGCACCTGCAGCGTTATAAGAGCTTGTAGAGATTTATAAGCTTATACTGCAAGGCTTAAAATATTATGAGTGCAGTAGACTTGACCGCGGAGAGTGCAGGACACTGCAGGCCTACTGCGGAGAATCAATTGTTTTAGAGATAAGCATAAGTCAAATGCGCCGTATATAGACTATATATAATTCAATGGATGGCGTCCTTGCACTTATTTTCAAATCTCTATGCCGTCCTGCCACTTATTTGGGCAGCACACCTGAAAATGTAAGGGGCGTCCTGGCACTTCTTTTGGAAAGATAAAGGGCGTCCAGGCACTTTTACTTTTTTAGCACTGCTTAAGCATATATATCCAGTGCGATAGTACCTTCTACCAAGCACGCACCTCTGTCTAAAGCCCACTTGCATCTAATTTCGTCAGCGGTCGGTCGCCATATTGTTCCGGTAGCACGCTGTGCCCCACCTTCCCCTTCCCCCATACACTATATACCTGCAGCCTGCATTCGCTGTAATTAGCTCTAATTCTGTCTGCGGTCTACAAGCCTGACGTTCACACGGATGTTACACAACGGAATGAAAGACCAGGCCCGTTCACATGAGGGTGCCATGCACTGCCCGCAGGGTTGCGATCTCATGCTGGTTCCATGCTGGTTCCATGTTGGCTCCATGCTGGTTCCAGCGTTCTGTTCCTTTTCTGCGACTTCTGTCTGTCTCCTCCATGCAGTTCCGTGGGTTTTTAATTTACAGTTTGCTGCAGTGTGTGATTCTACATTTCCAAGATGGTACACATATTATGGGTTAGAAAGTCCTCTGATGAAAATATACATGCAGTCCAACTGTCCAATTTCGTTTTATTATAACTGCTCTAAGACTTGAGCATTAGTTTAACTAAATTGCTAGTTAGAATTTTTGCTTTGAGAAGAAGTATATATAGTTCACTCTCTATAGTAAAGTATCTTGTAATTACTTTTCTTTTACCCTATATAATATATGATGGAATATGAGTCTCATATATCAAGCATAATACTATAGGGATTATAACAGTTAATTCTCGACTATGCATGTATAGTTATACTGCAGAGTTATAAATAGGGCTGAAACAACAGCGAGAGAAAAAATAGTTACACCTGAGACAAGCTGCATGGCAAGCCTGCCGCAAGACAAAAACTCTCTCTCTAAAAAATTAATGACAAACTGTAAATCTGATTTATAGTTTTACAGTAGGCCTACTGTGCTTTTGTGGTGGTTATACAGTCACTGCGTATATATACGTTAGGCCTATACAAGATTATGAGACGCTGCAATGTAACGAGAAAAAGTCGACACGTCGAATGCCAAGTCGTAGTTTGTAGGCGAGTTCTATTTTTATTTCCCATAATAATTTTCTTTATTATAGGCCTATCAGCTCTGCAAACAAGTCTATAGCGAAAACAGGTCGCGCCAAAGAAGATAAAGGCTGCAGTGCTGCAATAACGTTATACAGGACATTTACAGTCTCCTTAATAAGTCCTTGAATGAAAGACTCGTCATCTATCAACCCCACACTCGGTCAATGACTTTTAATTAACTATTATAGATAAGCCAAATACTGAGGGAGTCTCAGCCTCTCAGGGTACCAGTATATGTGTGCTGCGTAGTTTGGGTCATGTACAATGAATGGCGAGACATGGGCGCATCAACTATCATGCTGATGATGCCACTATAATACATGTATAGTCGTTGAGTTATACTGCATGGGCGATTAAGAGAGCACCTGTTGAACTCCGCCGTCGCCATGGCAGCCAGCCACCAGGATGAGGGTGTGGCCGAGATGAAAGACCGAGGACCATTCATGACTTCAACAACCATACTGCATGCGCCTTTATGGATATATACACCGTGATTACGTACGTACATACTTGCATACATACATACATACATACATACATACATACATACATACATACATACATACATACATACATACATACATAGTACATACATACATACATACATACATACGTACATACATACATACATACATACATACATACATACATACATACATACATACATACATACATACATACATACATACATACATACATACATACATACATACATACATACATACATACATACATACATACATACATACATACATACATACATACATACATACATACATACATACATACATACATACATACATACATACATACATACATACATACATACATACATACATACATACATACATACATACATACATACATACATACATACATACATACATACATACATACATACATACATACATACATACATACATACATACATACATACATACATACATACATACATACATACATACATACATACATACATACATACATACATACATACATACATACATACATACATACATACATACATACATACATAAATACATACATACATACATACATACATACATACATACATACATACATACATACGTCCTACGTATAAGGTCTACACATTTTACAGAACTTTATTTAAGTGTCTTACCGTTCTTCATTCATTGCCTCCAAAGAATTAAGGCCAGTCACTGAACACATATAATATTTTACTATAGTCATGCACGCTTTGTTTATGTTAGCATACGTCATAATAATTCTCCACTTGAGAATTATTTGCTCAGCTGAGTCAACAGATTCGTCGACATATAATTACGATCACCAAAGTTCACTGAGATCAAAGTATATCATCATGGGTCATTTTCGGCCAATTGATATTGCGCAACTGGTGGTGGTAGTGGTGGTGGCGGTGGCGGTACTGATGGTAATAGTGTTTATGATGTTTAGCATATTCGGACATTCACCTCTGAGATCCGAGATAATTATCTTCCACATGAAATGTCTTAGACTCTTTGCACCAAAGTGATTGATACTAATGATACACTAAGTGAGATTTACATTTAGAAACCTCCATGAAAAATACCTTTATGCTCCTTATTTCCTGAGTTATCGCCTATTTCTAGCTTTTCCTTACAAAATTTGACCGTTGCCGATTATTTGTATTCTGTCCTTCCTGCAGAAATACCTGATCGATACCGTCAGCCGCCATCTCACCACTGTCTCTCCCCCGTCCATAGACAGCCCGTCCTACAAGTTCCCCTACGTTCCCTTCACCCTCAGGCGTCCCAGGCTCTCTTCTGGTTCTCTTCTAGTATCTTTGGACATCCCTCTGACTGGACACAACACTCTTGATGAAACTGGTGCATGGTGACAACGTTTTTAAACGGTGCTACATTGAGCTTTTAAAAGAACTGTTTCATAAAGTTTTAGTTGACTAATTTATTGTTTGGAAGCTTTGTATTTGTCATTCTAAGGTTGTTCCATGGTTCGACTCTATGACAACACTGGCGCCTCTACCGAATGGAACTCGCGCTAATGTTGACCGAATAGCCTAGCGAATAACCGTGAAACACCGTCACTTACAAACCTAATTCCGATAAACCTGATGTAATTCTTGTATGAACGTATGTATGTATGCATGCATGTTGAGAACGTTGGTGTTCATCTCTTCTGATAAACCAATAGTTTGGAGGTCAATATTAGTTACTAACCTAAGTGCGTCCGTTCTTGGGATAAGTCACAACTAAGTTACAAGTAAAATTATTTAATTGACATTTCTATAGTGACTTCTTAGTGACTAAACGTGAGCAAAGTTCTTAGGATTAAGTTACCGGTACTGATTAGTTAGCCTACTATTAACGAACGTTTGTATATCAATATTAGACTAATTAAAAAGTCCTAACAGTAAGTTACTTACAGGCTAATAAGTTACATCATAGATAAGTAAGATAACTAAGTACAAAGTTACAACGATTATTTACAGTTAAGTTACAATTTTTCTTCGTTCTGGTCGTAACCACCGGAGTTGAGCTGACTCTTCGAAAACTGACGCAGCTGGAACGCAAGGAACGGAATTTCAGAGTTCATCCTGTCCTCCATAGACGATCCTCCGAGAATGACGTCATCCGTCGGCGTCATCACCGCTTCCGGTATGACATCATCATCGCCAATGATCCGTGATTCCGGGGTCAAGAGGTCATAGGAACGGTGGTGCCGCTTGCCGACGAAGTGCCCGGCCGTGCACCTGCACAGATTGCCACCTTTGCCCCACTTGCAGACGTTGTCGCAGTAGGAGACGTATTCGAAGGAGTGACTGACGTCATGGTGGATGACCAGCAGCATCAGCATCAATGCAAGACCGGCAACTGCCGGGTTCTGCAGCAGCAGCAACGGTTGACGAGCCATCACTCTTGGAAGTTGCAGACGTTTGAGATGCGGATGATGGTCAGGAATGTTTGGGAAGCAGGCGATGCTTTCAAGGATCTTCACGGATGTTGTTGGATAGTTTCAGTCGATTCCGGGAGTCTTCGGGCGTTTCCGGATGTCTTCGGGTGTTTCCGGATGTCTTCGGGTGTTTTCGGACGTCTTCGGGTGTTTCCGGATGTCTTCGGGTGTTTCCGGATGTCTTCGTGTGTTTCCGGATGTTTTTCTTATGTAGGCCTAATTGTGTGTGTGCTTGTTTTCTAGCGATTCTCGACGGACTCAGAGTGTTCTCTCGCACTCAGTCTATATTTCAGAGGTCGACTTGTTGTTCTGAAACGTTCGGATTTCTCCAATGTTCTCTAATCGTTCGCTTGACGTTCGTTCTTTTCTGATTTTCTTCAGTCTTGTGTAAAGAACAAAGTTAGATATTTATTTTTGATAAATTTATGATACAATGCCGATAAATATGCAAATAAGTAAGTTACTAAAAGTCCAATTCACTAAGTCAAACAATCGGTCAGTCGACTCTTATTAACTTCTCATCAACTGGCTTAAAATGATCGGATTAACGCATGGGTTAATTTCTATGTTGTGGCGCTATATTATTCATTATTAAATTTTGTCGTTTCTATGTTGCGGTTCTATTTTGTTCGTTGTTTGAGATCAAATTAGAAATTAATTGGTTAGGTGCACTGCTACAGGACAATTTATAGCATGAAATAATTTTAGCAGTTTTACTATAAAACCAGGAGATACATTTTACATATATATAGCGCATATCAATTTCTGATTGCTACGAATCGTCTAGTAGTCGTTTGAGCAATTGGGTCTACTTTCGTTTATGTTGAGAAGTTGAGTCGCAACAGTAAAATGTAACCCAAGTGTAATCGCAAATTCATTTGGCTATTATAATGATGATGATGATGATGACGATGATGATGATAACGACGACGATGATGATGATGATAATAGCCTATAGGCCTACTTTAAACAAATGTCTCACTGCGTTGAAAGGCTTGTACATGTAGCTGAATGGCCAGCCAGACAGACATCAAATGAGCAACAACAGAATGACATTTCGTTTGATGTAACACCATAGCAAAGCTTTGACTGAAAACGTATTGTAGGCCCCCTATAGTGTATTACATTCATGATGCTTAAAAAGACTATTAAATTAGGCTAATTGCTGATCAGCCTATAGTGACCCGGGCCTGTTAGCAGAAACTTAGGCCTATAATTATGCTTCTTTTGGGTCTGCCCATTGACGCCATTGTACATGAATTTTTAAAAATAATTTGCTTGCATGTGGGCCTACAATAATTATAATTATCAATAATAGTATAGGATATTTATTGAAAGAGAGTTCGACAACACTATCCATCAACTACGGATGATCCTATAATCCTATCATTATGTCACCTTGTTAAAAATGTGTCATGCATAAAAATTAATATCCAGTAATGCATTAAATAAGCATGTGCAGACATGTATTCATAATACTTACCTACCTTGCGATAGGATGCTGTGGAATGCTTGGACGTTTGGTGTGGCGGAATCTTTTATTTAGGAGCTACGTGAATGACATTTGCCTGCATTCGGCCTCCGCCTGCCGCGTAGAAAGCGCGTGATTGACAGGTGATGTATACATATCCTCGGTCTGCTCTTCGCGACTGACCGAGTACATGTAGACCGAGTGACCGTTGCGATACCACGAGCAGCACATGCCTGTCTGTCAGAAGCGCTTTTAACCATGATGTAGTTGGACATCAAGGAGGGAAGTAGGGGACTACGTGTCATTGGGGTGGGGTAGGGGTTGGGGTGGGTGGGGGGGGGGGGGGAGACCAGATCAGCTGTTTCGGCTTCATCGACCCATGAATCGTTTGCTACACGAGACTTACAACAGTGACATTTTCTTGGTTATGGCACATCAATTGAAATTTTAAAACTCTGTGAAATGTTGTTAATTTATCTGCTAGGTTATATATGCCTAGGCCTAGGCCTACTCAGAATGAGAATTGTCGAGGGGTTGAGGGGGTCTCAGCCCCAGTCTTTCTTAAAGCCCCATAGTAAGGCCAGTTTTTCACACACCAATTCCAAGTGGATCATAGTCCAATCACCCCCAGTTAATTTTTGCCAAACAATAGCGTGTCCAAATAAAACGTCGAAGCGCCAGAGTAGGCCTATCTATAACAGCAGGCAATGGTCAGAGGCGGGGTTGCCAGGCGTGGTTGCTATGGCAACTACATCACGCGTGACGTTCGGCAGTTTCATGTCGTCATGCCAACTATTGCCATAGCGATGAGTAAAGTGGACGGACGATGATTGGCTGTTCGGAAAGTAGGCCTATAATCTTTTTTTCTCGATCGTCATTTTCAGGAAAACGTCGACGAGTGTTGAATCGCTAAGCATCCGAAAGATAGCCACGGTCCAATCTATCCATTATCATCTACTCAATTTCCGGAATTATCGCTCGTGTGACGATTAGAACCTCTAATGAATAAATCGCACTGAATGGGATACGAAAGTCGTTCGTAACTCACGAGAAGGTTGATAGAATTTGCGTCACAGTTGTAGTAAAGACCGTCACCTTTAAGTACCTATAAATTAATATAGTAAACGAATACAAATAGGCCTAATATTTTCATAGCCTAGTGAGTAGTGATCCGAAAGGTTCATTTGGTTTAGAGGACTTAGGAAGTTAGGACTGATCAAAACGTGACTAATAAAATTAGGGATGATTGCACGTTTACCTAAGATTCAGGGTGAGAATTGTCGAGAGGTCGGAGACGTACGGTTGGGAGTTTCAAGTTCAACGCCCATGCAGTCATCTTTCGTTTACCTTATAGGCATAACTGTCTTCTTTTCACACGCAAGCTCATCGTAGGACATTGGTCGACCCCCCCCCCCCCCCCCCCCATCAGTTTTCCTGCATGTCATATTGACTTAATTGGAGATCAAACCCGATCTTTTATTTTATTTTATTTCGGTTGTAAAGGAAATTGATTGAGATTCTTAATTCTGACACTAAAATGTCATACTTTATTTTCAAATAGGCTTACTAACCCGTTCATCTCTCGGTCTTCTTACGATCTCACCATTCTAACGTAAAACGCTTGGCTAACTCTCGAACACCTAATCTGACTCCATTTAATGCGATTGTCCTGTTTCATTAGCCTCAGATCGCTCCGCATGAGAAGCGAAAATATATTGAATTACGGGCTATAGACGATCTGATCCTTTATTCGTGTCGCATCAACATTATTCACTCTCAGAACTCAAGAACTTACTCCTACCGAAGTATATAGACCTAGCCGTAGGAATGTAGGACTATGCACGAACGTAAAATGTGGGCGTTTAATTTTTGGAAAATAGTTGCGAAACAGATGAATGGATATTATTAGAGCTTGGGGCGAAATCAAATAGCTACACATGTATAATTGTATATACGAACCATTAGGTCTAATTACAAAATGATGGGCATCTCATGAAATGTACGGTAAACCACCACTTCCTTCCTGATCGCCTCTTAACGGCTTAAAGTTTAAACTATCTTACTTGCGAGAGAGAGAGAGAGAGAGAGAGAGACAGACAGACAGACAGACAGACAGACAGACAGACAGACAGACAGACAGACAGACAGACAGACAGACAGACTTGTGTAGCAGACACACTTTCTGGATTAACACACGAGCAGGGAGACAGTCGATTTAAGCTGCATCATAAACGTTGATAGGCCTACTTTATTTGCAACGTGACGCAATGATTACGTCATCGTCCGACCACTGTTCGATCCGCTGCGCTGTCTATCGCAGATCAGATAATAATTATTATTACTTTGATTAATTGATTTGTTTTTAAGTAATTAAATTTGTTACCAGCGCTAGTACGGACGTGCCGAAACGTGAATGGGAGCTTGGAGAAGGCGGACACATCCGATGACAGCTGCTTTCCAAATTCCAGAATAATCTGCCGACGTCTTTCATCGAAGTTCTTCCGTTAAATTCTGCTCCACCACCAACTCTGCTTCCTTCGAATGCTTTTCGTCTTTCGTGGACATCAGGTCAATCTAGATAATTACAAGACATTGAATTCTATCGAAATTTAGGCATAACTATGGTATCAGGGACCAACGTGTCGGTTAGGGATGAGGTTAGGCGTCGTGCGGGTCGGTTAGGGCGGAGGTTAGGCGTCGTGAGGGTCGGTTAGGGCTGAAGTTAGGCGTCGTGAGGGTCGGTTAGGGCGGAGGTTAGGCGTCGTGAGGGTCGGTTAGGGATCAGGTTAGGCGTCGTGCGGGTCGGTTAGGGATCAGGTTAGGCGTCGTGAGGATCGGTTAGGGCTGAAGTTAGGCGTCGTGAGGGTCGGTTAGGGCGGAGGTTAGGCGTCGTGAGTGTCGGTTAGGGATCCGGTTAGGCGTCATGCGGGTCGGTTAGGGTGAAGTTAGGCGTCGCGAGGGGGGGCAGTTAGGGTTAGGATCAGCTTAGGGTTAGTGGCATCATTCGGTCCCCGATACTTTAGTTTTGCTGAAATTTGTAAATTGATGCTTATCATATTATTGTCGTGTTGTCATTACAGTAATAATCTTTCTGGAATTTTACTTTAGATCAATATTATTGAAAAGAAGAATTGAGACCGGGTTTGCTGAGTTAGAAGGAAAAACCCCAAGGTTTTGAACTATTATAGGAAAAGGATGACCTTGGGTCGAAGTTGAACAGAGAAAGACCTGAATGAGTGAAATAGCCTAATTATATAGGAAAGACGGCAAGGGTTGAAATAATTATAGGAAATTAATAGGCCTATAACTGTTGATAAATATTGTGAACTGCTTTTTAATGTTTGTCGGTTATTTTCGTATGTATACGTTACAGTGACTGTGGAATTTGATGTTTGCCATAATTGTCATTGCATTAATTTCTCGGGATTTTACTGCTGAGCAATGTAATTGCTGACTATAAGATTGAGACCGGGTTGATTGAGGTCACATGAAAGGACTTGAAAAGAGGAGAGGGTGACCTCAAGTTGCATGGAGCAAGGACAAGCTTTATGAAGAAGATTCCATGGAGTTGGAATATAGGAAAGGGTGACCTAAGTCTCACGCAGAAGACTAGGCTGCATGGAGTTGAAATAATGGAAAGGGTGACCTTAAGTTGCATGGAGAGGAGCACGGAGTGACTAAATTGCACATGGGGAAAGACCCCAAGGAGTTGAGATAAATGGATGTGACAGTCAATTGGATTGAAATGGGAAGATTAAAGAGTTGGAAGATAAAATTTTTGTAGATGTGTGTTGAATAGGCTAGAGGATGCAGTTATTGTGTAGCAAGCTTTTATTGACTTTCAATTAAGTTATGTGACTTAATCTAGAATTTATTCATATATTTTTATTTAACGCTGAATGTTATCGCTGATGTCTTTTTCTGTGTAATTTGTGGAAGAAATGTGGTGTCCAAATGCATCCCATTTTCTCTGTATAGGATTAGCGCTGTATGTATAGTCGTAGTCATTTGGGTGTTTCAATCATATCAGCGTCTCTGGCAGTTTTTCTTTCCATGCATGTTTGCCTTAATATTTTCTAAGCTTTCCTCTTCGACTCTTCGTCTCTGCTTTAACGTTTCATAACTTTTTCAAAATTTTATGGGGGGCTACTTCATAATTATGCTCCCAGTCTCTAACTCACTTTGTCCGTTGTAGGCCTATCTCGCGCTCAGCGATCTCTTGCTTTTTTGCACTCTGAAGTTTTCAGACGATTTCACTTTAGTCTTCGTATGGTCGGTATGGAACAACTTCTTATCAACTAACTGCGTTTTCGTTATGCCCGCTATAACCATCTATCTCTTGCTATTTGTCTATCCATCCATCCATCTATCCATTTATCCATCCATCCATCTATCCATTTATCCATCCATCCATCCATCTATCCATTTATCCATCCATCCATCTATCCATTTATCCATCCATCCATCCATCTGATTTGCATCATTACGAATTCTTGTCTATCCATCTATCCATCTATCCATCCATCCATCCATCTATCCATTTATCCATCCATCCACCCATCCTTCCATCTGATTTGCATCAGTGCGAATTCTTTTTTCATCCAAAAGTACAAATTACTCAAATTTTGAATATTTCCAAAATTGGAATTTCTTTGGGTAAAAAATACGAGAATTTGAGGGTGAAATTCAACTGCCTTATATGAGCGCTGATATGATCGGAATACGGAGACCTTTGCCAACACCTCCTCGTGGTGGTCTCTGGGCGTGCAGTTAAACCACCTGGTTGACTACATGGCAAGGATTGGCAGCTTTAATTGTCTATGGCCGTATAGCCGTGTATTCGATAGTTTATTTTAATAACATTAATAATAATAATGATAATAATAGCACATCATTGCTGTTGTTTGTTGTTCTTGTTGTTATCATTCTTCTTCTTATCCTCCTCCTCTCCTCCTCCTCCTTCTTCTTCTTCTTCTTCTTCATCATCATCATCATCATCATCATCATCGTCGTCGTCATCATCATAATCATCATCATCATCATCATCATCATCATCATCATCTTCTTCTTCTTCTTCTTTTTCTTCGTCGTCGTCGTCGCAGTCATTTTGTCCGAGTATTTATAATTCGAGAAATATTCTAGAGCTGCATCTTTCTGCTGCAAATTCATTTTCATTCGCGAGATGGCGATAGCAGAAAATCTGATTGTTGCCCCAGGTTAACACTGTAGCCTACAACATGCCTTGAGTCTGTAATGTTGCCTAGGGTTGTTACAGTGTGCAATATAGCCTATATAGGGAGACTTTCCATGACCTAGCTCAGTTATGCCTACTTGAAATTGAGTTCAAAAACTCACTGCACGCCACCAGGATTCGGTTGCCAAACCTATGGTGAGTGGTGGCAATTTTCATGAACGATATTAACGATGTTAGCCTACATAATTTTCAAGCTTAGCCTAACCACAAAGTTTGGCTGAAAAGTACGGTAGCCAATAGCTTCTAGCAAACTATGCCTTGTTACACTTAATATGTCAGTCGTCTAGGTCTACCACGGTGAAAATGTAGGCCAATTCTTCAACAGCCTGCCTAAATCCGGATGACTGGATATGTTGACCACCTGCGAAGCTGGGAATAGACTGATTTCTGCGACTTTGGTTTGTAGGAGCCGTAGGCCCGTAGAAACACAGTATAAATACTGTGATAGATGTTCCATGAAGCCTACAGTATAAATACTCTGGTATCCCATGTTTAGCTGTTTTTGTAAGGCGCCCTTGTAACGGCATGGCCGTGTTACTGCGCCATATAAATCGTCGCAGTTATTATTATTATTATTACGACTACGATACGATTACGTACGTTCTGTCAGCATGCGGGTGGTGTTCAGATTTAGTTTACCATTACCTGGTGTAATTCCATTCAATCACGTTCCGTAAGTTTGAAGCGACAACACAGTATAAATCTATTCTATGGTATAAAATTAATAATACTGTCATGTGGCGCCCAACGACCTTATAATTTTTTATGTTGGCGCCCCCTTGGTTGCGCCCATAGAGATGTATTAAAATATAAGGCTAGAGGGAATATCACGCCGTCATATTGATGTCGCTTCTGTAATCGTGCCGGCCAATCAAATCACGTCTAATCGACAGTAATCGTGCCGACCAATCACAGTCTTACACCTTCCAACAGCTGAAAAAGTAAAAAAATTTAAGACTAACATGGCTTGTGACGTCACTGGCGTGATTACCGTTAAATATATATTAAGGTCGTTGATAACTTCACTTTTTTATGCAGAGGAGATAGGCCATAATAAAATTATTATTCTCTCTAGCCTATATATTTTATATATATAGCGTACATCTCTATGGTTGCGCCAGTTGTGAGCGATAGATAAATAACTTTTGACAGTGGCTGATCTTGTCTATAAAATTCTTTGATGGCAGCTTTAGTAAAACAAACATGGCCGATCAAGGGACAAAAAGTGGGATGGAGTCAGCTGCCAAAGACGAAATAGTTATCAAACCGTCAGACAGTGATAGTTCGTCCAGATTAGACGCTGAGAAATATGATGATTTAAACGATCTACTCGATGGTAAAATGATGAGTCTATTTCAATCAGAAACTATTGTACTAGCTTTTTCTTGTAAAGGACGATAGTGTAACGTGTTGCGACGTTGAATACCGGCGCTTTAGAAGTTACAGTTTTGTCAGTTGTTGCACTGCAGTGCCATACCAACCAATCCTCAGTTTACACATTTAAATCAATTTTTTTTCTATGTTTTTGCTAGGATTTGAAGGATTTGCCATGAGATTTGACCTTTGATTTTGCCAGGACTTTGAGTGGAATTTCGTGTTACTGTTCTAATACCTGGCCATAATAAGTTTGTCATATTTAGATGCGCTTGAAGATTTTGACAAGCTGCCTCGGCATTCGTCTGCTCAGCATCCTGTGCCAACTTCAACAGATCCTGATGCCTTGGTAAGATAATAATATTGCTGTTGCTAATATTGTTCTTGTAAGACTAGGTTTGTTCTTGTAAGACTATGTAACTTCCGTTTAAAACTCAAATGTCTATAATTCTTCAAGTAATTTCACTCTATTTAGCTAATAGATTATTTTCAATCTCACCATTTATGACACTTGTAAATTTCCGAATGATCTGGTGTGTCCTATGTTGCTATGAATCTTCTACAAGGCATTGCTTTAAATGCAGTTCCTTTGTGTATTCTAAAGGTAAATAAAATTTAAAGAAGCATCTGGTTGTTGCTTGCAAGGGAGAAGGCTTCTTTACAGCAGGGAAAGGATACCCGAATGTCCACAGGTCTCAGGGTAGTGATGTTACTCAGCAATCACTTGAAGCAGTTCTAAATAATATTTTACTTTTATTATCATGTCTGCTTTGACATAGGATAATGTTCATTATAAGTTCTAGTGCAGTGAAACGCATTTAAAAAAAGAAAATGGTATTGTGATGTTTATTTTCAGGACCGTATTGATATTTTCATCTGTTATTTCTGTGTTTGATGTGCTGCAGGATGCTTCAGGGTCTGCCTCTGCATCTTCTTTATACTCAGATGACCAGAAGTCACAGGAAGCTCTATTTAATGACATCTTCAGTCAGGCCAATCCCGCGTCACTCGAGACTTTCTTGTCATCTTTAATGTCAGGCGATTCAACAAAACTTGATGAACAGTTCCAGAGTTTTGAATCTGCTCCTAGTAAGTCTTATTTCTTGCCATTAACATATTTCCTCTTTAATTGAGACGTTTCAATGCATCAGGATTGTTTACATGTTCCACCAAAAAAGGAATGATTTTTGGCAGTGAATAATAATAATAATGATAATAATAATGATATTGATAATAATAATAATAATTTTTTTAATTAATAATATTATTATAGGTAGGGAAAAAAATGTAAACAGTATTCAAGAAAGTGTTTATGTTGTGATATTATATCACGAGCACGTTTTTTGGCATTCTGTCATTTATGCACGAATGAAGTTATTAGTGAGTTATAAATTGTTTTAAACAGGCATCAAATGACTCCAAAAATCTATAGGAACTCAAATAACAGGTTTTTGCAATAATTTTAATTCTATGGATTGGTGTTGAATCATGTATGCAACTAACTCAGCATCATTAGAACTTTTTGAGTTACAGAAGTTCTGACAAGTCCCAGTAGGTTGATGCCCTGTCTTTATTGTGAAGCTGTATAATTGCAACTTAATTATTAATGCTTAGTTCTGAAGTGTTCTAATTTACAGTCTATAATCTGTTTGGCGCTGTTGAGGAATTTCCTGACTTGGTGCTACATAAATTATGGTTTACAACATAAGTTTATGTTGTGGCAGGTCCTGCTCATGGAAATGTAGCGGAAACACTACAGCAGACACTCGGTAGCTTACTACAAAATACGCAGCAACTTCAGGTGAATTGCTTTACGATAATTTGTAGTTGTAATAATTAATTAGTAATCATTAGTACATTATATGGCACTTTTTGAAGTGTTGTACCCATGCTGGCAACATAAGACAATATAATTTTCCTTTATTGAACAGACCACAGCTGATTACAGTGTACATTGTTGTACTATTATGCAGTTGAAACAATTCACAAGAACGCAGATCACAGAATACACAAATCTTAACTATAATAACAGAACGTACACCCTGCTCACAATTAAAGTGCAGTTGTAATCATGTGGTAGATATGTTCTTCAGTTGCTGGCAAAATAGAGGCAGAGGGTGGGCTGAAAAGAACATTTTGCTGGAAAAAAGTGTTTTTTTACGGTGGCGTATACTATACTCACCTAAAAATGTCAGAGCACAGCCATGGTACAATGTCTCTAACATTGTGTTCTACAGCAGGATGACAACATAACCGAAGAGGAAATAATGCAGATGATGTCGAACTTAGGAATGGAAGGGGATATGCCGGGTGAAGGGGATTTCCTGCCGATGATGCAGACGATGATGAAGGATTTGCTTTCCAAGGATGTTTTGTATCCGTCCCTCAAGGAAATCACAGCACAGGTGTTGTGTCTCTTTGTTTCGTTTGCTTTGTTTCGTTTACTTTGTTTCAATATTAGTTGCCTAGTTTTTTCTTTGCCCAGTCGATTTTTTTCTTTATTCGGAATTGACACTGGCCGACATTTTAAAATTATCTATGTAATCAGTGGTCCATGAAACTGAGGGACTGTTTAACCCTTTAACGACCAGTGTATACTAAAAAAAATGCGTGGAAAACGTATGTGGCAGAAGAAGTGTGATTAATAACGTCACGAAGGCGCTTGGTTTGATGTACCACCAGTTGATTTTGATCAGCGGTAAATATCTAACTTTCCATTTCAATAGTGACAGAACCTCATGCTTTAATAAATTCGGTTATCATTGTATTAATTTATAAAATGGAGCCTGAAAATTTTGTTTCTAATATAAAAAAATGTAGTACTTTCTGCTTGCAACATCCTCTTCTATTGTCAGCGATCGTCATAGTAACGACTAGCGTTCGTCTGTTGCAGTATCCCGATTGGTTGTCGAATAACAAGGGCAAAATCGATGACGAACAATACACGAAATACGAGCAGCAGTTCCAGCTGATGTCGGCCATAACAAAGGAGTTTGAAGAGGAAGTGGTGGATGATTCGGCTGATGCCAAGCGATGTCGATTCGAACGCATTCTCGATATGATGCAGAGGATGCAGGAATTCGGTCAACCACCAAAAGAAATCGTTGGAGACATGGTAAGGTGGTACAACAATCTGCGGGAATGTGGCTTTATTTTGGTTAGATGGACGCGTTTTCGGTGCCTGTTGGGGTTTGGGTGATCAATGTGATAATTTTCAAATACATGCTCAATGTTCATACATTTTGGAAAAATTGAGAAAAGATACGTGCTTCACATGTGCCCAAATAGTGAGCTTAATTTTAATATGAGACTGTACTTGTAAGAGTGTACAAGGACTGTACTTTAAATATCTCTGATTTCATTGCAGTATAATATCTGTAGCTTGTAATGTGGCAACCTGCTTTGAAACACAAGCGTGTGACTTTGATGACAAATGGTCTTATATAACTTTGAATAATTTTGAAGACCGCCGAATAGTCGGTATTGATGCGGCCTAATAAGATTTATATTAAACTTAAGTAGAGACTCAGACTTGCAACTGATAAACAGAAATGGATATCTTTCTTTATTCTCATGACCTCTTTCTGAAATTGATGATGGGTAGTAATGATAATGTTGATTAAGTTGGTCTGGAAATTTATGGTGGCAGTGATGGTGGTGATGCACGTGAAAGAGTGATTACGATAAATCAATCAATCACATAAATTTATATAGCGCCCCTTCAAGATCTCTATTCGAAGGCGCTCCCAACCCAAGATGTTAGAAAAAGAAAAATGGGGAAGCGAACGGAGAGCCGCAGGGTGACATTACGCATTACAACGATGATAATGATGAATGTACACTACAGTAAATTTGTTTTTCAGCCAAACGGATTTGAATTGGACGCGGATGGTCTTCCAAAACTACCGACCGGAATGCTTCCCAACCCTGAGCAGTGCTGCGTCATGTGATGAATTCGTACAATTCGTTGACATATCAGACTTATCCATCGACTTTTATGCATCCCATCGAAATGTGCAATGAGTGCGCATGTAATGAGTGCGCGTGTAATGAGTGCACGTGTAATGAGTGCACGTGTGCTGAACCTTGACGACACGCATTGTAAATTACTGTTGGTACTTCTTGGTTATTGTTCCGGTTTTTAAGAGCGAAGAATTCGTATAGAAGTCAAGAAGACCGGCGCAGTTATTACTGAATTATTATAGTTACTCTGTTACATAGCTGTAAATGATTTATTAAAGTTTTTTGTTGATGTATTTTGTTGCATTTTAATGTTTTCGTATAGTTACTTAAAGGACATTTTCTACTCGTGCGGTCAGTATTGTTTGAAATTTTGAATCGAAGGTTTGAAATGAGAACATGAGTAAATTCTATGTTTTTGTCTAAACTCTATGATTTAATTGAAAATGCCCATGGTTGCTGATTTGGAGAGTGGTGTGTGGGGAATCTGGGGATGTTTTGTTCTGTATGCCAAAATAATGGTTTCATGACAGTTCAATAATGTAAGGGGCCATCCATGTATTATGTGCGCAAAAAGTCGAATCTTTGACCCTCCCCCACCCACCTGTACACTACACACACATGCATTATTTTGTTGACCTCGCCTATGTGTGCGTACAATTAAGCTTTTCTACCCCCTCCTCCGCTTACAACTTATTGTATTGTATTTAAACATTTATAAAGCGCCTCTAGTAGGGTGAACCGTTCAGAGGCGCTCCCAGTGCGCAAGGCCCAGCGAGAAGAAACAGGTTTTGAGAAGAGACAAAGCAGAGGAGAAACTACCAGAAAGAAGTGTTGAGCGAACAGAAGGAGAAAGGGCATTCCAAAGAGAAGGACCAATTGAGACAAATGATCGAGACTGAGCCATAACAGTTCTAGACCGAGGAACCAACTTAGGCTATTTAATATTTTTTATTTATATGGACCGTGTCAAAATCAAAGATGAAGATGGCTGGTTGTTTGACATGAAGTATTTGACAGTTGATGGATCTGGCAGAAGTTGCTGAAACACTAAGAAAGACGTTGATCATCCTTGATTTTGACACGGTCAAATGACATCAGTTGTCATTCAGACAAAGCCAAAGATTCAAGGACAGACTAATGCAGCAGCACATCAACGACAGTGTAGCAACAAATACTTACACTCAAGAAATGAGTAACGGGGTTTGAACTACTTCCATCCCTGTAAGGCAGGGTTTGAGAAAGCCATTTATTTTGCATTCCTGCAACAAATGGTCATTTTGACCCTATGGGATTGCCAGATAGATAATCCAGCTGTTGGATTGGTGTTCTTGTGCTTGCACCTAGATCAAACTTCCCTCAACCACCAAAATCGCGCATAGTGCGTTTCTGTCAAGTGAACTATTACGTTGTAGACCATTTGCATCATAGTTAGAATCTTGTGTTTAAGGTTATAATGCGTTTCAAAACAGGTTGCCACAACTTAAAAGCTGTAGGCAGTGCAAGTCATTATAACAGAGCTGATGATGATCTAAAACATTACTCTTGCCCATGTAAAAACTTTTGTGTGTGTCTGAAGCACGGATGAATAGCTAATTTCACTTAGGTCTAAGGAGGTGTCATGCAAAAGCCAGAGTAAAACTGACTCCAAACGTTGAAATCAATATGCAGTTTACATTATAGCACATTATGTTTTTTAAAGCCGTAATGAAAGCTGAGATTCAGGCTACGTTAAACCTGGAACTAATATCGATATTAGTCCCAGGTCAAACCATGGTCAAACATGATGCCCAAAGAGTGTCTCGCTAGGTGACATTTGACATAGCAGATTCTAGTGACGAAATTCCGTTGAGAGCTCTAGCGTATGCAATATTTGATTGGTCTAAAAATAGTAGCATGGACTTTCTTCTGACACCCCACTTTTCTGTCGTTGATATTGTCTGGTCTCCAAGTAAGTTGAATGTGTCATGGAACCAGCGTGTACTTTTGTGTATACTTAGGCAAGTTAGGCGTTGTCAATACGAAAGCCAGGGATGCCACTCTTAGCTTTTTCCGCTTAGATCTAGATTTTCGATATTGCCATATCTATGGATATTGTGTAGGTTTCTAGGGTTTTATTTTCTCAGAACCTAGCATTTTTCTTCCGGGTCTGACCTTTTTAAAAATTCAGAGTGGCATCCCTGACGAAAGCACTGTTGACACCTGGGGGCAATACATTTGTTAAATTGCTGTGGTATGGTATGAATTTTAACTAGTAGGTCTAGTCTTAACTCAAAGACAAGAGTTTCAATCGTCGTGTTCTGCTCAACATCAAACCGAGACTTTCGTGCTTTTCCCTTAATGCAAGAGGTAAGAAAAACTTTTTAAACTCGGACGTTTTGGTTTTTGGTGGCAAAATTAGTACATTGTAACTGACTGATGACAATTAGTGAGTCAACATCAACTAAACGATATGCAAACGGTCGAACTAAAACCTTGAAGTACTCGTTCTAATGATATGTGATGAATTGTGTCCGTATGTTATTTAGTTATATGTATTGAGCTAATTTGAACGTTGTTTGGGATTCTGTAAGCCATGATGTAATATGATAGATAATTAGTTTGACATCACTGCAATATCGCTGTTAGTATCATCTTCTGACCTAACCATACAGTCATTGAAGAGGACAATGTTTGTCCTTGTCAAGTGGTGTGCCTATGCATGTAGCTATAAGACATTGTGGCCGACCTTGCGATACGGTGAGGTAGTTTGTGTATTTGGACACAACTACCCGACTACAAATGTAGTGAATATAACCGTAGTGTGCTTGTTTATTTTAAAACAAAGATGGATACGGTTTTAAGAGAATAATGGCATCACAGAGGAAGTGAAACAATATGTATATATATAGCTACATATACATAAAATTATATATTATATTTATACATGTATGTGTGTGTATACACATAAATTACATACAAATACATTAGCACATGATTACTGAGTAAGTTATTAGGGATCGTCGTGACCAGTTTCATTATAACCTATGTGCGAGATTCTATTTTAGTTTCGAGACAAACTGGTGAATTATGGTCCACAATGTTTTCGTATTTCTGGACTTCCTTATTTATGTTCAAATTCCAATCACTTTGATATGAATTTATGTGGCACATTGAGCTCGGTACAGTTGAAGACTTTGACCAGGCTCCAAATTTCACAAAATTTTACGTGGGCATACCTGGCACCCAATGTACTCAAACGCACCTATTCCCGATTTCCGCAAACGCCACTGGAATTTGTTATGAATTTTTGAAAATCCAATGTTAATCAATGCAATATCGCCGGAAAATATTAGTTTATTTATATCGGAAGTCACCGTGCGCATGCGCAAGAAAATATTTATATGGCGCAGTGTTTTAAAATGTCTTAGTAGAGCCATAATAAAACGTTTTAAAACACTGCGCCATATAAATAATTTCTTGCGCATGCGCACGGTGACTTCCGATATAAGTAAACTAATATTTTCCGGCGATATTGCATTGATTAACATTGGATTTTCAAAAATTCATAACAAATTCCAGGGGCGTTTGCGGAAATCGGGAATAGGTGCGTTTGAGTACATTGGGTGTCAGGTATGCCCACATAAAATTTTGTGAAATTTGGAGCCTGGTCAAAGTCTTCAACTGTACCTTGAGCTCTTTGAAGATGCAGCTGAAATGTTCAGATATATACTTACTTACATGCATAGTCAAACATGATAAACATTTACTGATCACTGGCTTTGAAGGCCTTACAATCACATCAGCCACTTGCTGCTCTTCAGTCTCCCTTTGTCTGGTTACTGTGGCAACTGAACTGAATGTAACCTTGAGCATCCTTTGACAATCCGTTTGATTTGATGCTGCACTTGTAGTGACTACTCTGGTGCTCTTAAGTCACGTTTTAGGGATTTGGAAATATAATATCTTATTGCATATGCTCGCAATTAACATATGCTCACATGTTATACATGCTCACATGTTGTTAAATATATGCTCACATAATTATGTGCTCACATATTATAAGCATGCATGCCCACAGCCTCACATGTTATAATATATTGTTTGGTGAGGAGTGCTTACGGAGTTGTATTGGTTTTTTCCCTGCATATAGCTTGAACCTGAAATTTATAGAAAATTAATCCAGGGGGAATGTTTATCTTTCAATTATGATCGTTAGAAAGGTGGTTTTTTTACCAGTTATTTTATGATTGGAGTTCCACGAATCAAGTTGTTTGCCAACATCACTGGATGCTGCTGGTAATAAAGTCTAATTTAGCGACGTGAGCAATTCCGCTGAATCTTTTCATCAGCGTATTTTGCCGTATGTGGGATTTGATAAAAGAGTATTGCGGGTGAAATTGGTGATTTGATGGTGTATGGGTTGTCCCATGTTGTCCACTGGGCTCAAGTTGTCTAGTTGTCCTGGTTTTTGCCTATTTTGTAGATCTATCATTATTCAAAAATTAATGTGGCCTTTAAGTTTCCTCCCTGTGCTACAGCACAAAGAATCTCGATCTAGAATCTGGTGTTGAGTCCCTGATCTGCCAAACTTGTTGAATTAGATATGAATGCCCTTGCTTTATCTAGATGCTTAGGCAGCGAGTTTGGCTTTGTTAAATGCCGAGTTAAGTTAAGTTTAGTATTTAAGTCAGTATCGAATTTATCATGTGAAGTGAGTGTCAAGTTTATAAGATAAGTGTCTGGTTTATTGAAATAAGTGTCTGGATTATTGAGTGAGTGTTCAAATTATTAAAAGTTAAGAGTCCAGTTTAGTTAAGGTGAGTGAATGTTTATTTTATTATAAACAGTAATTTTCTATTTTGGTTAAAGTTAGTTTCCAGCTCTGGCTTCATTAAATTTGCACATTTGAATGTCCCACAAGTACATGTAGCTGGACTTTCTTTGTTTCCTAAATTAAGCTGTTTTCACAATATTTGTGTTTGAGCGTGTGTCTGTGTGCTTGCATGTGCCTATGTCTTAGTGTGTGTATGTGTTTGTATGTTTGTGCGTGTATGTGTAGTATTGTGTACGTATGTTTGTGCGTGTATGTTTGATGATGGTGTTTGTGTGTATTTGTGTGTGTGTTTGACGCGGTTTTATTGTGTGGCTTTGTCCGTTGATTGTCTTTGTCCAATGTCCACTCATTTGGAAAGTTGTCAAAAGCACACGCACGCACATACACATGATCACACAGACACATGAGCACACACACACACACACACATGATCACACAGACACACACACACACACATATGATCACACAGACACACACACACACACACACACACACATGATCACACAGACACACACACACATATGATCACACAGACACACACACACACACACACACATGATCACACAGACCGAACTTAAGCGATGATTAGGGTCATTCGAAGCTAATTTGAGCAATGGCTGGCAATTGTGATGATGATTGTGATGATGATGATGATTGTAATGATGATTATGATGATGATTGCTTATACTGCGTTATGCTAAGCGTCTCTATATGATGACCAGGCTGATGTTGAGGTTGCCAATATTTATAAGGAAGATGATGACAGTGATGTTGTGGATGGTGATGGTTATGATGATGATGGTAGTGGAAGTAAAATGATTACAATGACTGTGGTTGGTGTTACTTTGCAAGAATCCTTATCAACACAGATGTGCCTAGCACCATTACTCTGCACACCCTTCTTTAATAATTGCTCACTCAAAGGAAAGGAAATATTTACTGAAAATGAAAAAGCTTGCAGCTATATAGGCAGCCTGATGACATTCCTTTTTCAAGTTTTATCTTCCAAGTGACATAAATTCTCTGCCACTCTGCTTCCTCCAATTCAAAGCCCGATGAGTAACCCGCAGTCTATTTTGAATTTATGGTCCCTGAGTAAGTCATAAATGTCGTCTTCTTGTCAGCTTAGTTTAACAAACGCCCAGATTCAATAAAAGAAAAAATGTGGGTCGAACTTTCATGATTAACTGTACAGTAACTTCTTTTCAGTCAGCAGAACTTCTTTTCATTTTGTGCTAAGGGCATTCCACCCCCACACACCCCGGAGGGTGAGTGATGTGGGGTGTCCTATTAAAGGTAGGGATTCTGAATCAGTCACTGACTTTGAGGCTGTAGTGGTCTTTTGTAGATTGTATGTACATTCATGTGCAGTCGAGAATAGGTTTATTTTTAGTGCGTTTTAAGAACCCCCCAGAGGCAAGGAAGGCTCAGTCATCACTCAACATTTAAATATACAACATTTAAATATACAACATTTAAATATACAACATTTAAATATACGTATCAATGATTAATATAAGATAAAGATGGATTTTGTGATTAAGGTGATGCATATGATTACGGTCTTGAATGATATTAAAAGAGAATTCTGATGATGTGTATGGCTATGAACATAGTGATGATGATGATGATGATGATGATGATGATGATGATGATGATGATGATGATGATGATGATGATGATGACGACGACGACGACGACGACGATGATGATGATGATGATAACGTTTATGACAATGACATTTATGACAATGACGATTTTGATGACAATGATAATTGACGATGGTGGTGATGATGACGATGACTATGTTGATGATTCTGAGCATGGTTATGGTGTCTGGTTACCACCTCTTAGACAATATCTCTGTCCATCCTCTCTCTCTCTATCTCTCTCTGAACACGGACAGCTGGACATCTTAAGAGGCAGTTTCCAGTTTTTGCCAGCCCTCTCCAACCGCTCTCTTCGCTAATGAAAAAAACCGTCAACACGGTGGCTGGTGCTACATAAATGTTTGCCTACAATTCATTACAATGGACCGTCTGTCATTCCTCTCCTCTCCAGTGTTGGGGCTGGGGCTAACGCCCCGTAGAGAAATGCACGACAATTGTTTTATGACTCAGCAGCAGAGATGCAATTGCAGATCTCCGGGGCCACTCGGAAACTATATGACGGATGACGTGTGTCCGATGGTTTAGTCATCGAGAGGCAACAGATGTCACTAGGCGATCGTTGCCAGGCTTTATCGGATCGAAGCGGTTCAAGCACTTGTCCTTGTCGCTACCAGGAACCTGGCACAACTTTGTCTGTCATAACTTTGTGGCGGACGCAGAAATAGCGAGAGGGGAACGCAAGAATAGCAGGAGGGGGACGCAGGAATAGCAGAGAGGGACAGAAATAGCAGGAGGGGGACACAGAAATAGCATGAGAGGGACACAGAAATAGCAGGATGGGGGTGCAGGAATAGCAGGGGTGGAGACGCATTGTGGGGCACGGTGGTGTAAGGTATGTTTGTTGCTTTGGAGTCAGAAGGTTGCAGGTTTGAACTCGCCTTAAGCTGCCGTGTGGGGACCTGAGCAAGTCCTTCACTCGCAGTTACTTGTACACTTCGGTGTGAAACTCGGATTCAGTGTCCACGCTGTTGTCGGGAGCGCCTCTGAGTCGAGTTCTTGAAGGGACGCCATAACAAATGCTCTAAATACCCAGTGTACAGTACACATATTTAAAGCAGGCCATACTTTTATTCTGCCCAGTTTAGTAAGGCGTAAAAAAAAAAGTGTTGTGTTTCCGGTAACGCGACCGACCCATTTTTACGGCCGCGACCCAAATATTTTTGTAAAAAATTTTTATTAAAAAAAAATTTTTTTTTCAAAAAAAAATTTTTTTCAAAAAAAAATTTAAATTTTTTTTCAAAAAATCTTTTTTTAACATTTGTATTGACATAACATAAGAGACGTCAACAAAATGAAATTAATAGGACTGTTTCTAGAGCTGTTTTAGGTGCAGACAGTCGGGAAATAGGCAGTTTATACTTGCTTAGAACACGTACTTTGTTTCAGCATGCAAAAAAGACTAGTGGGGTATACTTTTTCGGATAGTCACTGCATAAAAATATTTTACAAAATAAAAATATTTTCCGACCTACCTACCCAATTTTTTTTAGCTCTGTTACCGGAAACACAGCATTTTTTTTTTAGGCCTAA
Organism: Lumbricus rubellus; assembly: GCA_945859605.1. NCBI lineage: Eukaryota > Metazoa > Annelida > Clitellata > Crassiclitellata > Lumbricidae > Lumbricus > Lumbricus rubellus. The sequence continues at coordinate 17,764,375 of OX243819.1, read as the reverse complement.
TGTAATTCATTTATTCGAGAATTTATATTGCCCCTTTACAAGATGGCTGCTCAGGGAAATTCCTGACTTTGAAAGGAAAGAGCAGTCTTCTAGCCATTGTTGAAAGTGAATGCGGAATCTGTAGGTAAGACTAAAGGGGGTCTTTTTCGGATGGATTGTCCAACCTCCAATAAGGCTGATGTAATGTTGTTTATATGCTTGCTTAAAGAGGGTCAAGGAGTTCATTGATGTAAAATTATCTCCTTGATTCATCCTTTGAGTCAGCGCATTCGTGTTTACTGCTTTCATAACCAGATTTATTAACGAACTTTTGATAGACTTACTTTCTGAGGTTGACGTTCCTGCTTTCTTGGTGACCTCTTTCCATTTTGCCAGTTTCTTAGACAACCAGTTTTGGGTGTGAGCTAACGCCAATCAAATGGGGGACAATTTTATTGCCCCCACTAAATCTGTCCATTCTTGACTTTAATGTTGTGACAATTTGTTATCAATGGCGTTGATTTTTAGTTCTTCTTCCTGATTTTGGTGTGTTAATTGGTTTACAAATTGGATGTCAATATCACTAGAATTATAGACGTGGGAATTTTGCCTGATGGTGACCATGATTACAGTGCTAATGATGTTTCCTGTTCTGTTCGATTGTGATTCTCATTACATTGTGACTTGGGTTTGTCAGATAAAGCCGGTTTCCAGTTGTGAGTTTGTTGATAATTGATTTTCTGATATTCTCTGCAGATGATAATGATGATGTTAATGATGCTAATGATGTCTCATTAATTGTATGGATACTGTTTTCATTGGTGTTACATGCATCTGCGATATCTGGTGTCATTTGATGACAATGCTATGACCATCTCTAAATGATGACAAGCTGTTTGCACCTCCGATCACCAATCATTATTTATTCATATATTTAAAATATTTAAATTTAAACAATATTGATACAATTTAGGGAACACCATTAATTTCTGCAGAGAATCAAATATCAACAAACTTACAACTTTAATATTTATATTATTTTGTTTGTTATTTTATTGAGTGCACATAGTGACCCATGTGTGCCCTGGAGCATACATGTGTGATGTGTGTGCGTGTGTGTTTCCTTAAGACAGCATGTGTAATGACTGCTTGATGACGCCTCTAACTGCTTTTATGTCTTTGGTTATTTTGGTATAAATGTCTTGAGGTCTTGGTGTCTCTGTATTTGTGGTAATCCTGACGTGATATATAGATGGCTTTTATGGCTCTGTTGCTGGATTAATGGTTCCCAGGAGCCATCAAGTTCAGTCAAATGGGGGCACATGAGCTTATTTTGAATGGTTACTGCCTCTTCCGTGTTTGACCTGGGGTGTGTGTGACATGATGAATTGAGGATGTTAAATTCTCCAGGAAGTTTCACATTAGCCTTGTTTATTTTCTTGTAATTTGTATGGCAAAAGCAGTTTATATGGCTCTGATTAATAGCTGTGCAATGTCAATGGTGCTTAACTGCATTCCACTATGAGTAGTTTTTTCTGTAAGAGGATTGACGCTAGGAGATATAGGCCTAATTATATGTGGATTTAAATAAGGTTTCTTTATTATACAAGTTGCTCCCTGGTGTACAAACTGTACATACAGATCTTAATTAAAGTTAAAAACATTATAATTGTAAAGTTTTCCACACGAGATTCAGAACAGCAAGAAGCAGGGAGTGGTCATGTGAACAGCTTCTAGAGTAAATGTTTGGTGCTTCTTTGGTGGCATTAGCCTTTGCTGTACATATCCAACACAGGGCGGATCTGGGGGGAGGGGCAATTCGGCCATGGCCCCCCTCCATTTAGAACAGCTCATGTATGGTTGCCCCCACCATTTGGTTTCAACAAGCTTTCAAACAATGTATAATGGTATATTTTGAGGACATTTGGACTGGACGACTAACAAAAAAGGTCATCAGCTTTTCTGGCGGACAAGATGGTATACTTTTCCCGAAATTTCGACCAAATGACTAAAAAAAGGTCATCAACTTTTTTGGTGGATACGAAAAAAAATCCAGACCCAAGGCCAAGAATTTTTGGCCACCCTGTCCAAAGCTTCTGTATTCACCTGTGATCCAACATATATAATAAATGCTACTTGTAATACAATACAATAGAGTGCCGAAATAAACGGATGGAGAGAAGTTGTCTAGTAGCAGAGAACAGTGCTTGTGACTGTCCACCAGCCACATTTCTAATCTAATCTAATGACGGCTCTATAGAGCTGTTATTATTGTAATACCCGCCCAAGGCACCATATGCGGCTGATGATGCAGGGTTGTTGATGCCAAGGTTAGAAACTGTAATCTGGTGGAGTGGTCCTACAGGCTACAGCAGAAATCCAATAGGCCACGGCAACATTTTCCATAATAACCATCAAAGAATATATATATATTATATATCTAATTATATATCTAATTATGTAATTACACACACATGCACACACACACATGTATATATATATATATATATATATATATATATATGTGTGTGTGTGTGTGTTCTGTATATTGCCCTTAAGTGTGTTCCTTAAAGAGCACTGTACAGTGTACATGTGCTCTGATATAATATATCAGAGCACATGTACACTGTACAGTGCTATCAGAGCACATGTACACTGTACAGTGCTCTTTAAGGAACATATTATATATATAATTATATATATATATATATATAGAGAGAGAGAGAGAGAGAGTGAGAGAGGAGAGAGAGAGAGGAGAGAGAGAGAGAGAGAGAGAGAGAGAGAGAGAGAGAGAGAGAGAGAGAGAGAGAGAGAGAGAGAGAGAGAGAGAGAGAGAGAGAGAGAGAGAGAGAGAGAGAGAGAGAGAGAGAGAGAGAGTTAAAATTGATGGTTTTAATACTAATAATACTACTAATGGAAATAAAAAAAGTTTGTTGCAGGACTGCTTTGAGATGTTGGTGAAGGAAGTGATAATGAAACATTAAACATCCAGGTACACACTATACACTGATACAAATGAAGGAGGAGAGAGGTGTTCGTTTTGATCAAGTGGCCACTGGCCAGTGCATTTGAGAGCATAAGCTGGGCATGTATGTGACCTTCAGTGGAAATAAACCTACAGGCTGGCAATAAAACTGTTTTTGAGAAACGGTCAATAATGATAATAATGATAATAATTAATGTGCTTTAAACGTTTTTGGTTTATCGAGTGCTTTAAGTGATCCCTAGCTGTCGATGTCCTTTGCACGGTATTGGATGGCAGAATGAATCCTATTTTTTTGTGTTGGGAGGGAGTCTTAGAAGTGACACACAGAAACAGCAAGACAGACAGAGACATATATAGCAATAGGGAGAGGGATTGAAGGTAGGAAGGGATGGACAATTGGACATACAGAAATAACATAAAGCCAGACAGAGAGATAGACACAAAGATACTAAGCGATACAAAGATAGAAAATGAAATGGTGTTGAATGTCCTAGTACTACATTACAGGGTTCATAGTTAAGAATGGTAATAGGCATAGAGGCATGCATGCAGACAGACATGGAAGCAGACATGTGGGCATACACACACAGAGGCACAGACAGATAACCTGTGTCACTGTTTGCACAAGACGCCAAGAAACTGGTCCAACCAGTGTCAATATTTTGAAGAAGTTCTCACTGTTGCTAGGATGTCAGCTCAGAGATATATGGCACTTCAAGTTTGATCCCAGGGCCTGAAATTTATTGTCAAGTGTATAGGAACTGCCATAGACAGAAATCATGGTTAATATTAGCACCAGAGCAAGATAGACAGAAAGACAGACAGAAAGAGAGAGCAATACTAAGCGATATTCAGATAGACAGCCACACAAAGAGTAGAGAGAGTACATATATATATATATCTTGGCACCTCAGAATAAGAGAAAAACAACTGGCCTGTTGAAATCTGAGCCTGTATTATATAGGTTCCCGTCTCTGTATATTAAGACCAGGCGTTTTAAAAAACATTACCAGTGTGAAACGACAACACACGTTCTTCATTGAAACGTGGCTGAGACGGGTATACAATACTATACAATACATATAGGAGGCTATTGGTAGAACACAACGAAAGTCACCTTTGCTCCTTCAAATATTGGTTTTCATTCTTTCAAACCAACGTACCGGTACATTGTTGTCAGGGATCATGCACTTGCTTTAATGAAGGCCCAAGGGGGACTAGTATAGGCCTAGTGTAAGGTAGTAGTTGTTCAAGGAGTGTCTTTAAGGGATGAGCTGTGTGTGAATGTGTAGATCCGAACGTACATGTGTGCTTACTGTGTGGCCTAACTTATTTGGTTGTGGGAAACTTCTTACCTAAAATAATCGGAAAAACTGCTTTGCTTTTCAGTGAAGGACTTGTTCAAGGTATAGAGTCACAGAGCTGTCCCAAAAAGGTGCTAGAAACTTTTCATGATGATGTCTAGGCAGGTATGTGTGCCTAACTAGTTGTTCGTGGGGTTATGGGGTTATAACCGGCTCTGTTTACTTTAGCTATTCAGTTGATTTGAGCAGTGCTGTTTTTCGAAGTCGTCTTCTGAATTTAAATTGTTCAGGAGTTCATCTTTCACGTCTGGAGTTGGAGTTGAGCTGGAATGGTCAGAAGACTATGGTTTTAGAAGAGTCCTTCAGAAAGCAGTGCAATGTATAACATGACATCAAGCTGTGATGCTGTAAAGTAACTATCTGCAAGAATGCGGATGGAGAGGAGCAGTGCTTTTAATTAAGCTTAGGCTAATGCTGACTAAGAGACAGCCTTGAGCAGAAGGTGTTATAAACTACAGATTTTATCAACTTCAGCTCATGATAGTGAAGGACCAGAACTCCATCCATAAGTTACCTGATAAATTCTCAAGGACATTTGAGGTCAGCGTACTAATTAAATTCACATTTGTAGCCTAATTATGTACAGATGAACATTATTAATTTACCCTGGATGAATAAATCTAGAGTTTAACGACATCATAATTATATATATATATATATGTATATATAGGTGTGTGTGTGTGTATATATATATATATACCAATGTAAATATGGCAACAAAGTGACTTTGGCAGAAATTATTTCTGAACAGTTCTCACAATACACAGTTACACACCCATAATCGTTCTGAATGTTTAAAATTGGAAACACACTATCGTTTTTGGCACTCAGTTAATTACCTGTCTTTTGTAGAGATGTGAGGCTTGTCATGTAAACCATTTCCTGGGCATGTTCTGCAATGAGTAAGGCTCCCGGAAAGTTAGTTTAGGAATTTGCTGTGCGGTCCTGGTCACGGTCGTGTGATCGAAGGTGCGCGTGCGGATTATTTTGTCAGCTTTGTGATTAGATCTTTTGACATTCCATGAGCATTTGGTCACATGGGCACACACCTTCGTTTTAATAAGGCTGCTAATTGCGTCAAGGGAACTACAAAGCCAAGGGCAGAGATCAGAGAGATAGAAGGAGAGAAGGAGACATGTTGTGAGAAAGACAGAGACAGACAGACATACAGAAAGAGAGAGAGATACACACAGAGGGATGCATACCTGCACAGATACAGAGAGAGAGACAGAGACAGAGAGAGAGAGACAGATAGAGACAGATAGAGAGAGACAGATAGAGAGAGAGACAGATAGATAGAGAGAGACACACACAGAGGAAGGGAAAGACAGACAGACACACAGGAAGGGAGAGACAGAGAGAGAGAGTGAGAGGCAAAAACAGAGACAGATATAGACAGACAAGTAAACACAGGGAGAGCATGAGAGAGACATAACCGGTGATACAGTTGTTCTTTTCCCATGGCTTCATTATAACTAAAAGTAAGGACAGTATTAGTGTTCGTGAACTGCTCCCAGACATAAACTGCTTGCTGTCAAAAGTCCCATTTGTTGACGCCTGCCTCCAAATCTTCCCAATAATTATCCAATGTCTTCTGCCTCTGTCAACCAGACTTCACTTTGGCAACCCAAATCTTCACTCCAGACAACCCTCTGACACAGCATAGCGCTTTTGAATAAGCTGGTGCCCTGCAAGCACTTTGCTTTAAAGTTGCCCTTTAAAAATCTGAAGCAAGGAGCTACTATATGATGATGTTGATTGATTGATTCGGAAAATTTATATAGCACTTCTTCAAGAAATGTCCACTGACCACACAATGACTGTGCATTTTCATCAGACAGTTATGTCACCAATGCATGCATGCTACATTAGTATGAGAAGTTTGTAGACATTAATTACTTGAAAACGTGTAACCGGTTTCGCCCATTTCTTTGTTAATAATTGTGCTGTTCTTTCATGTCCACTTCTAATGCACACATCCAATTTAATCAGCTTACTCATCATCATCCAGTTTGATGTTGTTCAATGCTTGTTGTTGTTGTTGTTGTTGTTGTTGCTGCTTCTCATTGTTAATAATAGTCTCCGTTGTCTGTTCAGTTGTGCATTTGTACTTTGTTGCTGGAGGAGGAATGTTGTCTTTGTCTTGCATTATACACAATCAATGCTATTGTGTGGCATACAAGTGTCGTGTGTTTAACTGTGGTGGTGGAATCTATAAGGTTTTGGAGTAAGGTAAGCAGCTAAACATCTCTGATTCGCATTTCTGTGTAACCTTGTGGACGTTAGAGTTGTTTGCAATGATAATATGTAGGGAGATACGTGTGGGTGGGGTGGAATGGAGGTGGGGTGGCTTAGCTATGGTTTGGATGGGTGAGGCAAGGTAGGCTATGGTTAGGTACTAGTTATTGAATGGTGCATTTTGGAAAGATGGGATATGTTGAGCTGGGGTAAAATGATAGTTAAATGCAGCTTAGATAAGGCACAGTAAAGTTAAGATGTGAAAGTACAATTGGGATAAGTACAAATGGACAAGGTTGAAACGAGAAATCTGATCAAGATGTGAGAATTAAAATTACTACCGTAAGATGGGAGAAGTTAATAAGCTTGGTGTTACCTTGTACTTGATGCAATGCCAAGCTGTTTTTGTCGGTGACCGGACAAAACCCCCCCTGGACAAACCCCCCCCGGACAAAAACCCCCCCCCGGACAAAAAACCCCCTGATTTAGCCTAGGACATTAACCCCCCCCCCCGGACAATTCCCCCCTTTGCTGGGCAAAGTGCAGGTAGGCTTACAATTTGTTTAAACTTAGGCTAATTATCGAGTTCCCCGTGCTGTGTCAACTAATTAGTGTCCTAGGGGTAAACACCTGTCGCTGTCATTCAGGCGTGAACTTCTAACTTGTTAGTGTCATTCAATCACTCCGATATGAAGCTAATACCTGTTGGTGTAATCTAGGACAGCATGAATTGTTGTCAGCAATCCAGCTTCCATTTAAGCAAGAACATTTTCATCAATCCAGCTTCCATTTGAGAAAGAGTATTTTCATCAATCCAGCTTCTTTTTAAGCAAGAACATTTTCATCAATCCAGCTTCTATTTAAGTAAATTTTATTTGTATCAATCCGGCTTCTATTTAGCGAGAATTCTTTTCATCAATCCAACTTGCGTACTTAGGACACCGTTTTATAGTACGACAACTTATGCGCAATATATTCTACCAGGGGGGGGGTTATGTCCTACCCTGGGGGGGTTTCTGTCCGGGGGGGTTTTTGTCCGGGGGTTTTTTGTCCAGGGGGGGTTTTGTCCTACAACCGTTTTTGTCACCCACCTCCATATATTGTTTGAGAGCCAATATTTGGATTTGTCAGATCCCACTCTGTATTAAAGACTATGATTGTGGTTCAGCTTGTGCTAGAGCAACTGCCTCATCTTCATTTCCTGAAGGGTTTGTACATTGTGGCCCACAAATTTCTCCATTGATCCTGAAACACATGCGTGAAAAACTTGTACAGTGAGCAACGTTAAGTTAAGGTATGGTTTGCTGCAGTTTGAACATAGTGTGCACTGGCAACAAGGCCCGCCACTTACCATGAACAGGCCTGGCCTGCATTTAACAATGTATCATGTGAAACTTTGTAATCCTGTTTATGCTTCATGTGAAGGCTCCTGCGTCCTGCCTGCTGGTCATGAGGCTCATGAGGCCATTGGGTGCTTCGTTGAAGTGGGCTCAGCAATTAATTATCTTACCTTACTGTATGCTCTCTGAATCTATTGTTCTGGTCTTAGTAAAGGTTTCTGGAGGTTAATGGTTTTATTAGCAGTTACAAGGAAACTGCTGACAGCGTGTGTGACCCATTCTTTGCACTCTGAAGTCTTGTGAAGATGTCAATAAACGGCCAACACTACCTAGGGTAAACCCACACAGTGTTGAACATTAATGCGATGCTCATAATGTGACTGATGTATAAATTAATTAAACAGGAACTAGAAAGTCTCTTTCATGATCAATACTCTTAATGTGGCTGATGTATAAATTGTTATTAAACAGGAATTAGACACAATCGCCTTTAACCTGACTGTTGCAAACGTGCACTGACATCAGACTGTTTGTTAGTATCCAGGTCACACCCGCAGTGTTTAGGGATGTTTCTTTCAAGAGCTTGCACTTCTCTCTGTCTCTTTTTGTCTGTCTGTCTGTGTGTCTCTCACTCTCTTTATCTCTTGCCACTTGGAAATCGTCTTCATATTCATAACCTTTAAATAACATTGATTACATATCACCGATCCAGTGTTGCATGCGACGTCAGTCAGAGAGATAGGCCACGTGACCCCGCGTGCTAACGATGAGTGTTGAATAAGAGGGCGTCAGTCATTCGCGCGCTGAGCTGAGCAGCCGACCGTTCAACCACATCAGATAAGTTTAGGTCGTCGTTCTGTTGGATTTTAGATCGCTGCAACGATGAAGGATACAGTTGACATTGTGACGAATATCATGTCGTTACCGTTTGCCGACGTTTACGATGTTTCTGCGGAAATTGGAAGGTAAGTCTTTGGATTACTTTTAAATTAAGTCTTTGGATTACTTTTAAATTAAGTCTTTGGATTACTTTTGAATAAAGTCTTTGGATTACTTTTGAATAAAGTCTTCGGATTACTTTTGAATCAAGTCTTCGGATTACTTTTGAATAAAGTTTTCTTCGGATTACTTTTGAATAAAGTCTTCGGATTACTTTTGAATAAAGTCTTCGGATTACTTTTAAATACAGTCTTCGGATTACTTTTGAATAAAATCTTCGGATTACTTTTGAATAAAGTCTTCGGATTACTTTTAAATAAAGTCTTCAGATTACTTTTAAATAAAGTCTTCGGATTACTTTTAAATAAAGTAGCCTTTTTTATCCCAAATATCCTTGCCGCGGTTGACTACTTGCTCGGTATCAGGTGGTTAGAAGGATTTCTGTCTCTGTCCAGTTTTCATGACCAGATAAAGACCGTGTTGCTGTCTTTTCTGGTCGTGTTATTGCCAAAGAGGTGCTATAGAAATGTATTTTTATGATTACAATATTAATATTAATCAGTTATAATTACATTGCACCTTCTGTTGATATATGTCTAAGCTTTAGTTTAACACTGACCTATGAAGTCAAAGTCCTGCAAAAGATTGTCAAGAGTGGTAATCTCTGCTTGATCAGACTTTTTGGATCATTATCGATATCTAGCTATGCTCCCTGCTACTACCTCGTATTGTCAGTTATTCATTTTGTTCGTTTCTTAACTGATCTTATCTATTTCAACTTACCGAGTACCGACCATAAGATTATTTCTCATATCTTTGCAGTCGTGCAGCAATGAACTTTGAGTTTTGACTACAGATTTTAATGCAATGAAATGATCACCAATGATGCAATATGAAAATTATGCATTATGGTGTTGGTGCTATAGAAATTATTCAGTCCAATTAACTTCGTCCCAATACATTTTTGAAGTATCGTATCTTCTATGTTTCACTTGATTCATAAGAATTATAACTTCAGCTAGATAATTATGCTTAGGTTGTGGAAGCTATAGCTAATGTGTTAACCATTCTAAGGAATCTTTTCCATATCTTCTCTGTGGTAAGATACGTGGGGTGGTTTTGGTGGGATTTATATTTGGAAATTCTTCAGGAGGCTGTTTACGATTATTCAAAGCTGAGCTTGGTTCAGGGCATAAAATGAAAATCTTTGATAAAACAAAATAGAAAGTGAAGGATAGCTCACATGTTTTCAGGTGAAAACAGTGGAGGATTATAGCAGAAGGTGGAATTTTCTGTAGTTGATGACCTCATCTAGCCATTTAATGCTTGCCATCGATGTTTGCTTTGCTGCTCGTGCAAAAAGGGCATAGTGTCAATCTTAGATACCATGTAAACAGTGGTGTTATTGCTCGTGCAAAAAGGGCATAGAGTCATTCTTAGATATCTGTAAACAGAGTGGTGCTCGCTGTAACTGACAAATTCTGGGCAGGTGATTGGTTTCTAAACTATTTGAGGGGGTGATGAGTTTAAAATAAGTGAACGGGTGTGGTTAGGAATCTAAAAGAAGCCACAGGTATTTAAGACAGTGTTCTTAAAGCGGATCATTTTCACAGGACTTGCATTGTTGTCCATTCCACAGTAACCATTGTCTTGGTACAATGGATGTTTGTGGGGGGTAGAGGAGCATTCTGACAGAGGTCAGGATGGGTAGGAGAGGGCACGAGAGCATTGGACGACTGAAGCAAATAGTATAGCAGTGTCTCGCGTTGTTACCTCGTGAGTCAGTTTATGCTCGTAATGTCTTTATCGTCGTCGACCGTGACTTACCTGTGACTTACCTGCGCAAAACGACGTTGGTCGAGAGGAAGGTGAGTGAGCAGAAAGCGACATTCCGAGCGTGCTTTGAGATCTTGCTGGATCGCTTGAACCAACTTATTGCTGACAGAAGAACATTGCTTGCTGCCTGCCCCACTTCCCTCCCTCTCTCTCTCTCTCTCAAGTGCTCTTCACATGCTTCAAGGTACTTCCGTAACAAAGTAACATTTCGATCGTTCTTACTCCATCTGGTGTCGTCATCTGGTTTTTCTCTAATGTACCAATTGGTCTTGGGTTGTATCACGTCAGCCTCTGATGTTAAGGGTCTCAACTCTCAAGTGGATGCACATCGGTCTCCATAATGAACTTCTTCGTCTTTTGTTGCAAGCGTTTGAAGACCCTTCTCTTCGATTGTGGTCTGGTGCTGTCTGGTCGGGAGCGCCTCTGGGGAGTTTCTCTTGAAGTGGCGCTATATAAATTCATGATTACGATCGCAAGTGTACTTCTGAATTTACCTTTTAGTTTCCTGGACATGCAATCTTTTCAAGATCTGATGAACTGCAGGAAACCTTTTTATTTCTTATATACATGTATATTTAATGTGTCAGCCCATTTGCAACACTTAATAATAGCCGAGGCTTTGTGCATGGTACAGCATTTGTACACTGTGTTCAGAATGGTGTTTTAGTTTGACAGATAAACTTTTTGTGTTTGTAATAGTCTTCTTCTTTCCCTTCATGCTCGGATTAATCCCTCTTTGGCCGCTCTGATCCTTTTCTTCCACTTGTCTCTTTCTCCAGCAACTTCCTTCTTCAGTTTGAGCAGCTTTTAGTCTTGTTATATAATTATCGCGTCCTCATGGGCGTCCGCAGGAATTTTTCTAGGGGGGCGCAAACTTTTAAATAATTGTCACATGGTCTAAATTTAATTGGTGACAGTTTGAATTTCCATATTACCATGAGAGAATCCTATAGAGTAGGCTACCT